>RJWJ010000004.1:697174-876888 GCA_004363605.1 Indri indri | reverse complement strand
GGTGGACTTACAGAGGGAAAGGTGTGTAGCACAGGCTGCCAACTGCCCCCTGCTCACCAGTTACTGACTAGCGACCTTGGTCTAGTCATTAAACTTCTTTGCCTCATCTGTAAAAAAGGATACTGATTCCCTCTTGGGACTGTTAAGGTTATTTAATGAGGCGGCTGAGATAAAGGGCCCTTTTGAAAGCTCTGTTCGGATGCTTTGGTGCCATTACACAGATTACATGAGTGGAACCCACGTCAGCTTTATCCTCAAGTTTCAGACTAAGACTCTGGCTTCTCCAAAAGCTGCATTATGGAAAGTCCTTGTAGTGTCACTGTCAAATCAGCATTCCCTACCAACAGTTCCAGTTTGCCTGGTGTCGTCCCAGTTTTAGCACTGAAAATCCCCCATCTGGGAACCCGTTCAATCTCAGGAAAACTGATAGAGTTGGGCATCTGAATCTCCACTCACGGCTCTGCCTCTAGAGCCTAAGTCTTGGGTATCGATGGTCTCGATGGCGAGTGCACATTTGATATTAAAAAAATTATGACTGCACCATTACGGAATGGGACACGACGTATACTGCTTTTTTTTTTCTTTTCTTTCTTTTTTTTTTTTTAACCTAACTCACAGTGTGTCATCTTCTCTTTCTCTGCAAAGGTCCAAGATTTAGTAAAATATGTATACACACACACACACACACACACACACACACACACACACACTTTGAGAAATCATTACAAAAATACAAAATTTGATCCAACCAGGTCAAGCTCTCCAGCTGACCTAGTCTTAATGCATCGTGAAACGTTCTTCAATTTATTAAACTCCCATAAGTCTAAGCAAAAGCTGCAAGAAATGGTGTTTAGGTATGGAAGAAAAGGAGCTCAGAAGGCTAAATTTAGATAACACCTGAGTCGCTTTACTGCTAAGTAGAATTTAATAGAGGTGCATCTTTGCAATCTTTATATGTGCTTGGCATGGCAATTTATTTTGTTTGTCAGAAAGGAATACTTAAGAAAAAAGAGCTTTCTGAATTGCAACAAGAATTTCATATCAGCAAGGGCCACTTTGACTTAAAGGCTACTCATTTTCTGTAGCTAGGGATAATTTATGTCTAGTGCAAAGCTGGTTGCACTCGCTTTGCCTGGAAGAATTCTCGAGTACATTTTGGCCTCTTGAAACATGTATTTCCTGTGTGTGCGACTACAGGGAGGTGATTCTTGCATATCTCAAATTCCCGAGGATACCCTTTCCTCTCCAGCTCTGAGATACTGCAGTTGGGCTGGCCCCAGCATGAACCGCATGGTTAATAGCCTGAACTGGGTTACGTTAAAGAGAAATTTATTACCTACCCAGTGTCTCACATGTAATTAATGAGACATTTTGGGTTACAAAATGGCAAAGACTGAATTAAAGATAACTCAGGCAAAAAGGAGATTTTATTGGAGAAATGTTAGAACATTCCAGGTAACCTGAGGAAGTGGAGGGGAACATATGGGTCTCAGAGAAAACCCGAACTGGGGGCTTGACCTTTTCCAGGACCTGCTTTTTCTGTCTCTTGTCTCTGCTTCTCTTAGTGTTGAGTTTCAATCTCTCTTCACACAGACCGGCTGGGGGGCATGCGGCCACTGACTCCAGAGACTCAAACCTCCTGGCTCCACCTGCCAGGCATGGACCCCCATCTCTTTTCTTGGTAACCCCAAGGCCGGATTTTATTTGGACATCGCTGATCAAGTACCCAACTTCGAATCAGTGATCTAAGGTCTGGGAGGCTTGGTTATGTAACACAGACGTGGCATGTGGGGGTCCAACGCTGGACTTCAGGTCATGTCCAGAGAACTGGCGTTTTAGGGAGGGCAGCCATCCCAATGGTGCTAACTAGGCTGCTCATTAGTGGTCGGTTATTTCAGCCCTATCACTTGTGGTTGTGAGTGCGGCTTTGAGCAACACAGATGTTGTAACGTCCACCACACAAGGGTTGTTACAAAGAGTTAGATAATATATAATCAGGGCATAATCCAGTGCCTGGTATACAGGAGGGCATTGGTAAATGGAAGTTATGATTGTGACAATGGTAAATTGGGATGAGGATGGGGAAAGGCGAAGGCAGGATGAGTTGCCTGCTCAAGTGTCTGTGGAATCCTAAATAAAAAAGATGATCTGGTGTACAGAAACTGTTGCCCTGAGTTCAATAAGAGATCTTATCTGGCACATCAGAAAAGTCTTTTGGGGGCCTTAGAACATTCCTCTTTGTCCTTTGCAAAGATCAGAGATCTATTGGGACAATAATTTCTTGTGGAATTTATGTGTTGTGGTCACATTCATTCATCCACTCATTCTTACATCAAAAAAATATATATATATGATATATATAAATACATGTATAAATATATGTATTTATTATGTCCTAGGAACTGTTTAGGAACAGGAAGTATAATAGAAAACAATACAGAGAAGATCTGTTTTGTCTTGGACCAACCATTTCAGTGAGGAATACAGACAGACAGAAACCGAAGGAACAGATTTATAAATCAGTTCCGTATTGTGGTAGCCACCTGGGTGACATGGGAACAACAGGACAGGATGGTGGAGCAAGGTCCCTTGGAAGAATTGACGTGGTAACTTAAAGCATGAGATGCGCAGCCGTGCAGAGAGCCGGCCGGAGACTGCTCCTGGCAGAGGGGACACAATCGCTTGCGCTTTGCAGAGGAGAAGACTTTGTGTGCTTGCTAAGCTAATGGTGACCTGGACAGTGGTCAGGGAGGAGCGCGGTCTGAGAGGCCAGCGAGGTCAGCCCAGTGAAGACACCTTGGTTGGTTTTTGTCCCCTGGGAAGAATTCTTGGTTTTTGCATAATGGTCCCATCTATTTAACCAATTAAAAGGTATATATTGAACATAGTCAAACATCAGCGCCACCCAAATGCATATTATTATCACAGCATTGTCATTGCCAAGGAAATTCTTCTATATTACAGATGAAATCCTCTCCTGAAAGGAACCCTCAGTGTAGACCTTCCAAAGCCAGCAATGTCCTTAGGAACATTTAGGGCACCGTCTACCTGTCTCTTGGGGCTCAGGCAAATCTCTTTACAGCTCTCCAAACGCTATGGTCAGTACCTACCACAAAAGGTTGAGAGAATTGGATAAAATAATGCATGCAACCCTCTTGGCACAATGCCTGGCATGAAGGAGGCACTCGGTAAATATAATTATCACTTCTATTGTTGCCAGTTTGCTTTCAAACAAACAAACCCTTCCCATCAGATTGTGAGGGATTTGAGGGCAAGGGCATGATTTTGCTTCTCTTTGAATCCCAAAATCTTAGCAGGAGGTTTAATGCATGACTGGCATTCAATGAGTGGTTTTCAAATGAATGGGTGGAGAAAGGACACAGATTTTAGGAGGGCATCTCTTTCTCTAAGAAGCAATGTTCTTCTGAATTGAGTGCAGACTCTGACATTGTCTAGGCTGAGGTTTCCTCACGGGCACATAGTACACTACTGTTGTTTTTGCAAGCTGAGTTTTTATTTCCCCTTATGGCAATGAAACCCTGATTTTGTTTGGTGAACCACTTGTTCCTAGCAGGTATCTCAGAGAGATTGTAAAGTGGCCCCATATTTCCAAAGAAGGGGGGCAGGTGAGCCAGCATAGGCCAATCCTATTCTTTCTGCCAGCATAAAATCTTGAGAACAATGACACACAGGTGGGTGATAGTATGAGCTTATTCACCTCGATTGTAGCTCTCTGAAGAGGCTGTCCAATAGTTCCAATGACTTGGATCCTCAGAGCTGGTTCTTAAACTTTTCCTTAAGTTCTCTGGGCTCCCCAGTGTCTTTTAAATAAGTTTTCTGTTTTGGATGATTTCCATACTTAGTTTCTATTGCCTGCAACCAAATAAACTAGAGCAATTCAAGAGGCTGGGATGTAAGCTGTGAAGCAGAAATACCACCTGCAGCATGCCAGGCTCTGGGAAGCTGGCAGGCTCTTCATGACCTGTGCTGATATACGACACGCCAGGGATGCCACACAGAGCCATGCAGTTGGTGGACCAGTTACCCACTAGGGCATGTGTACGGTCAGGATGGTGTGGCTTGGAGCAGTGGTTCAGTATCCATTAATTCAGTGTTCATTGCAACTTTATATTAATACATACGGGTGAAGCATCCCTTATCCAAAATGCTCTGGATTAAAAGTGCTTCAGATTTTGGATTGTTTTTCAGATTTTTGAATATTTGCATTATACTTACCAGTTGAGCATCCCGACCCTGAAATGCTCCAATGAGCATTTTCTCTGAGCACCATGTTGGCACTCAATAAGCTTCAGATTTTGGAGCATTTTGAATTTCGGATTTTTGGGTAAGGGATGTTCAACCTGTATCTCTCACGTAGATTATAATCTTAAATCTTAAAATCAGCGAATCCTGGTATGTTCTATTTTATTGTACAAAAAGAAGAAATGAGGTTCAGAAGCGTTTGAGTGATTGGCCTGAGGTACCCCACCAACAGGTGCCAGAATTGGGGTTCAAACCCCACCCACCTGGCCCCAGAGCCAGAGCTGCGTACACTACCCCGCATTGCCTCCGCCTTCCAGCCCAGCCCTCTGGTCATCTCTGTATGAGAGCTGAAACGAGAAGGCAGAGTGTCACCTTCCCAGTCTCAGCTGAGAATGTAAATGTTGGGCGACTCAATTGTTTTTGCATTCTGTGCATGTCCCCAAATGACTGGGAAAGTGTCACAGGTATTGATTTTGGGGTTACAAATAAACTTTAGCAACTAGGCTAATGCACAAATATGGAACCCATGGATAATAAGGATTGACTCGTGTGTGTGTGTGTGTGTGTGTGTGTGTGTGTATTTGTCTTACTGCTAGAAGATGCAGAGAAACTCCCCTCGCTGAGTTTAAAGAATTAAGATGCCATATGATGAGCAAGACCTCTGAAAAGGGTCACAGGGAAGGGAACTGCAGGAAGCCTTGAGGAGTAGAGCGTGGTCCCTGGCCCGCAGATGGCAATGAAAAGGAACACCAGTCCTGTAGCTGCAAGAAGATGAATTCTGCTAATAGTCTGAGAGGGCTTGAAGTGATTCTTCCCCTATTGGAGCCTCTGATGAGACACAGTCTGAATCAGCAGCTGAATTGCAGTCTGCTGAGGACCCGTGGCAGAGAGGACGTAGCTGTGCTATGCCTGGACTCCTGATGCAGCAATATTGTGAGATAATAATACGTGGGTGTCCTTTAAGGTTCTGAGTTCGGGATGATTTGTTACGCAGCAGTAGCAAAGTAGCGCCATGGGTGAGAACTTACACCTTCCTACTTGGAGACCAGAATCTCTAGCTGGGGAGCTCAGCACCTCTTCTAGGGGTTCTCGTCTGGTTGTTGATAATCCAAGCCAGCAGGCGTGGTGGAGTCAACGCTAGAGAGCACTGAGGCCTGGCCAGAGGGATGCGGTCCTCTGGCAGCTGAGACACGAAGACATGAGACCACACCTGGAAGGCCAGGCGTGGCACGAGCAGCCTATCAGCTGGGAGGACGCAGTAGGCGAGTTTTGGGATGGAAGCACTTATGCAGCCTTGCAGATGTCCAGACGCACGACATGATTGCCCCCTTTCCCAGCCTCCCTCCCCCGACGCTGGATGTCGGTGTAAGGTGTTTTAAGCTTGGAGAAGTTTTTAGATGCTGGCGAAGGCAGCATTCTGGTTGCCATGGGAGAGAGCAGAGTGGACAGGCGTGGGTGTGCGCATCCTGGTGTGAACTGTTCAGCACATCAACCTTCTGTTGCCTTTAGTGCCTGAGATGATGAATCTCCTCTCTGCTGTCAAACAGGCCCTTTAACCCTTTCCTGGCACTCGTTTCATATGCAGGAGATGAAAACTGTGGGTAATGAGGCTTGGAAGCCATCCAAACTATAGACCTTTGCATTAAAATAAAATGGTTTGCAGTTCACAAATAGTATGATTCTAATTTATTTTAAGAGCATGTATACACGTGGAGCAAAAAACCCCAGAAAAACAAAAAAACCAGCCATCTGAAACTCGGTACGTCCAAACGTTGCAATGGATATGCCTTGTGCAGTGAATGGGGATGGATTTTATTACTTTTTTCTTTTTTGCCTATTCCTTTTTGCCCTACATGTAATGCTTGTGGAACAACAAAAGGTTAAAAAACTCATTATGTATCGGGTAAGAGAAAAAATTCTTTCTTGGAGGTCAGGCCCTTCTTTCAATCACACTGCCGTGGACGGTGGGTGGTGATGGATTTGCGTGTGGGTGTTTGTGAAAGATGTAGCAAGAATCCTGGTTCCAGAACTTTCGATGCCAGTGAAATTGAATAATCTTAAATGTCACCTGCGGTGACTCCCTCTTTCCTACTCTTTCTGAGCGAGAGCCGTCCGCATGATTCCTTTAGCCTAGAATGCCCTCGTCTCCCTTCTTATAAATAGGCAACTTTTCACTCCTCAAACTGAGCTCTGGTATCGCCTCTTGGTGAACGCGTCCCGGACCCAGAGAGGGCTGAGGTTCAGTTGGGGGACCCCTGTGGACTGCCTCAGTCTCCCCCTCACCACACTTCGCAGTGGCCGGTTTTCCCCAGTTAGAGTAGCTCTCTGTGTGTCTATCGCTAGTGTCTAGCACAGAGCTCGGGGGCATCTGAGTGAAGTGCTCAGTAAATGAGACAAATTTGAGCTCAGCTCTCAGGGAGCCCAGCTGTGCTTGGCTCAGACGTAACCCTAATAGGGTGGGAACAAACGTTGTGCTAAATGAAAATACACGGCCAGGGATTTTGCATTCTGCATTTCTCACTTCCTAACTGGGATGTGCCCGCAAGCCCGAGGGGTGGTGATTTACCAGCCTCCTTTTCCAAGACCGTTATCCTTCATCTTGACACACTGGTAAAATCATTTAATTATCATGATTTTGCCTCGTTGTTATGGCGCCACTGTGATCTATTATTTAGGATTTTCAGGTTTTCTGCCCTCCACCTGCTCAGGGGGGCTGAAGTTGAGATTTCCCACGTAATTTGGATTCTGTAACTTCACGAACACCATCTTCTGAACGATGCCCAATTGGTACGTGAAATCGGTAGAAATTTCTCATTCGGAGAATGCGCTGGTGTCCTTTTGTACTAAGAGCTTAATGATACTCATCCGCTTCCTTGCCGTACGCTAGTGTTTCCTGTTCCACAAATGCTCTAAGGTTGTCTCTGTGCTGGGCTTTGGGTTTCCTCTGCCGGATACATTCTTTCCCAAGGGCTTTGCTGGGTCACTTCCTTCACATGCTACCTCTTAGGGATGCTGGTCCTGACTCCTGATTTAGAGTAGACCACACCCCCTCCACCCCTGTTATCATCACACCATTCTGCTCTTCTGTTTGGTTTTCTAATTATAAAGGGAGTATACATTTTTCTTGATAAGTTTGGAAATACAGCAGTGTATAAAAGTCACTTGTACTCCTACAGCCTTGACGTTAATTATGGTAAGATATTTGGTGTCTTTCCTTCCCGTTATTTCCCTATGCATTTACATTTTTATTTCTTACCTTGTGTGTTAGTCCATTTTGTGCCGCTGTAAGGAAATGGCAGAGGCTGGATAATTTATAAAGAAAAGAGGTTTATTTGGCTCATGGTTCGGCAGGTTGTACAAGAAGCACGGCGCCAGCATCTGCTTCTGGTGAGGGCTTCAGGGAGCTTCCAATCAACGTGGAAGGTGAAGGGGGAGAAGATGTCACATGGTGAGAAGGAGCAAGAGAGAGAGGAGGGAGGTTCCAGGCTCTTTTTAACAACCAGCTCTCACAGGAGCTAAAAGAGCCAGAACTCACTCATTACCAGGGTACAACACCAAGCCATTCATGAGGGACCTGTCCCCCTGGGTCCCCCCTCCAACCCTGGGGATCACATTTCAACATAAGATCTGGAGGGGACAAACATTCAAACCATATTAACTTACTTTTTATTTTTAATTTTTATGATAGAAATTTTCAAACACATTCAACAGTAGAGAGGATAGTATGATGAATCCCTGTGTACCCATCATGCAACTCAGTAATCACTGTGTTTCTATCAGGGTAAGTGTTTTATAAGCAAAGGTTCTTTATAAAAAAGCTGCTGAAATAAGAGCAAGGGGGATGGTACACCACTTAGGAACCACTAGAAAACCATCTTGCAGCCCCTAATGAAATAATGGAGCTAAACAATAATGATCAATAGCTGTTAAAGCCATTAGGTAGAAGGTGGATGGGGAATTTGATGATGGATGGGTCAGGATGATACCACTTGAGCCCATCGATCAATCTTAGCATCGCTAAAGGTGGGAAAATGAGATGTTGTGTGCCTCCATATGCGACGCCATGGGTGATACTCAGGACCACTGTGATGTGTTCTTGCTAAAAGGAAAAGAAATTGCAAGTTTGTACCCTTTGACCTATACTTTCAGTTGGGTGGGATGGATAGGTCTACAGATCTCATGTACAGTACAAGGACTATACTTAATCATGTTGTATATTGAAAATTCACTAAGAGAATAGAAGTTGGATGCTCTTACTACCAACTATGGAAAGTGTTGAATACGTTAATTTGTTTACCCGTAGTAACCATTCACTATGCATGCGTGTGTGTGTATCTCACAACATATTGCATACCTGAAAGACAGACAATAAAAGTAAACATGAAATTACACCTCAATCCAATCAAGCCTCTAGATCTAATTGACAGTCACAGGAAATACAAAGACTAGAGGAAAATATAAGTAGGATTTTATATTTGGGTGAAAATGGTCAAATCCAGAAAGTGGGAAATCCTAGCAGAAAATTATAGAGGATAATATAAAGAGCCCCTTACTCACCTTTTAGTTTTATCATATCTTAACATTATTTTATATTTTGCTTCAGAATTTGTAAAGATTTTTTTAAATGGGAGAGTCGAAGCCCCTGGATACCTTTCCTCACCCCCATTGTCTTCCTTTGCTGCCTGAATCATTATTCCCATAGATATTTTGTACATATTTACAAATACACAAACTGTGGTATCCATGCATCTGTGATACTCAACATTGTGTTTTTGATTTCTCTATGTTTGCACGTGTAACTCCAGTTTATTCAGTTCAACTTCTGTATAATATTTTCCTGAATTTGTAATCCATTCTCCTGTTGGTGAACATTCATGTTATTTTGTATTTTTTACTTTCAAATAAGGCTGTAATAAATATTTGTGAACTTGCCTCCTTGCACTTTGACTGAATATGACATTGTGTGGTCTAAGGCTGCATACATCTTTAGATTTACCAGACGTTTCTAAAACCATATCCAAGATCCTCCAGTCATTGCTATTCCTAGTCTTTCATACATTGATATGAATTTTAAGATCAGTGTGTTAAAGTTTGATGAAAATAATAATTATGATTTTGACATGAATTGCATTGAATTTAAAGATTTGAGAAGAGATTACCTCCTTATGATATTGCTTTCCTATCTATGAATATGGTATGCCTTACCATTTTTGAGGACTTCCTTCATGCCTATCTAAAATCTTTATCTATTTATAGATTTATATGTAAATTATCTTTATATATTTTCTTTATATATACATACACACATATTTTTAAAAATTTATTTCTAGATATCTTACAGGTTTTCGTACTATGTGAATGGGATATTTTTTTTCCTTATATGATTTCGAATTATTTATTTCTGGATATAATGATGTTATTGATTTTCGTATGTTGATCTTTATCCAGCAATCTTACTAAACTCTTAATAAATTGCAGACATTCTTGGATGTTCCATTCATGGTATCCACACCATTTTGGCTCTCCCTTTCCAATATAAATAAATAAACATATAAATCTCTATATAGGAAACATATGTAATTTATAGATATATAAAATTTATGTATTTATGTATTTATCGACACTATATTTATCGTCTATTATATTAGCTAGAGCAGCAATCCCCAGTCTTTTTGGCACCAAGGACCAGTTTCATGGAAGACAATTTTTCAATTTTTCCATGAACGGGGTGTTGCGGGGAGGCAGGGCTCAGTCGGAGATGTGAGTGATGGGGAGCGGCTGTAAACACAGATGAAGCTTTGCTGGCTCACCTGCTGGCTCACCTGCTGCTTACTTCCTGCTGTGCAACCAGGTTCCTAAGTTCCATGGAAGACAGTTTTTCCACGGACAGGGGCAGGGGGGTGGAGCTCAGATGGTGATGTGGCCCGGTTCCTAACGGGCCACAGACTGGTACCAGTCCACAGCCCAGGGCTTGGGGACCAAGAGCTAGGAGGACCAAGAGAGCAATGATGAATAAAAGTAGTGATTCTGGGCATTCTTTTTCTGTCCCTGACATTAGTGGGAATCCATGTATAGTTTAAGCATGATCTTTGCAATAGGTTTTGATGGATAACCTTATTGGGTTAAGAAATTTCCCTGTTATACCTAGTTTTCTAAGAGTTTTTATAATGAGTAGGTATTAAGTTTTATAAAATACCTGCTCTTCATAAATTGTTATGATTATGTACTCTCTCCCTTAATCTTTTAATGGGGCGCACTACCTTAGTAGGAGTTCTGGTTTTGAATCATTATTGGATTCTTGGGATAAATGCTATTTGATCGTGATGTATTATTATTTTTAGACTCTGATTAATCCAGTTTGAAAGTGCTTTATTTGAGATTTTTACATCTGCGTTGATAAGTGAGAATGGTTTATAATTTTCTCTTCTTATATTGTCCTTGTTTGATTTTGTTACTAAGGTAATACTACCCTCATTAAGTGAGTCATGACTTTCTATTTATAGTCACTGAAAGAATTTATACAAGGTGGAAGATTATCTTTTCCATGAAAATTTGATAAAATTTGCCTGTGATATTTTTGCTTTTGGGGTGTGCCTATTAGACAGGAATGGCAACTTCGATCCTCACTTCTACTTATTTTAGAGTTATTGGGTTATTGTGGTTGCTCTATTTTTTCCTAAAGTCAATTTTGGTAATGTAAGTTTTTCTAGAAAACTATACATGTAATATACTAATGCTTGTTTTTGATGTAGAGCCACTTGGTTGTTTACTTTTTGATTTTAAAAATATACCATATGACCCAGGAATTCCACTCCTGGGTATATACCCAAAAGATTTGAACTCAGGCATTCAGATAAAAAATTGTAGAAGGATGTTCATAGCAGTACTTTTCACAAGAGCCAAAAGTTGAAAGCAACCCAGATGTCCATCAGTTGATGAATAGATCCATAAACATGGTGTACAATAGAAAATTATTTGTTATGAAGAGGAATGGAGTACTGACACATGCTACAACATGAGGGAAGCTGGAAACCTTTGTCTCCAAAATTCTATTTTATCGGAGGTGTTTTAATAGCTATATCAGCCTTATTTTGTGTAGCATCTGCATGTAATATCTTTATTTCTATCTATTTTCCATCTTTCTGCGTAGCTTGGTTTAGGTGTAGTTCTTACAGATAGCACCTGATCAGGTCTTGCTTTTCCATGCAGCCATATCACCTCGGTCTTTTAACAGGTGAATGGATAGATTAACATATAATTGTGATACAGATATATTTAGACTTTTAAAAACCATCTTATTTTATTATTTTGTTCATAGTATTTTCCATTCTCTCTCTCTCTCTTTTTCTCTCCTTTTCCTCTTTCTCTTGGGTCAATCAGGTTTACTTTATTTCTTCTGTGTTCTACCTTGGTTTGGAGACAGTAGATTTTCTTCTTAGTGCAGTGGTTCACAACTGGAGGCAGCTTTGCCTCTTAGGGGATGTTTGGGGATGTCTGTAGACATTTTGGTTGTCAAGTCTAGGGTGGGGTGTGCTACTGGCATCTAGGGGGTAGAATCCAAGGAAATTGCTGAACATCCTACAGTGCACAGGGCAGCCCCCCACCACACAGAATTATCCAGCCCAAAATACCATTAATGCCAAGGTAGAGAAACCCATAGTGGTACCATGGCATAGACATTACCAGGCATTCTCTATCCATTCTGTTTTTATTAGCTGAAATGACAGTTTAATATTTTTTGAGATAGTTATTTGAAGTCAACATTCAAATAGATTGTGAATGTATTTTGTCAATTTCTGGGCTTGATTTCTGATTTCAGTATTTATTTTCCTTGTTCAAAAGCCCACGTTGATGGTTTTTTTGTTAGGAGTTGGTGGGTGGTAAAGTCTCTTAGACTTTCTATATCTGAAAATATCTTTGTGTTCCCTTCTCTCTTGAGTCATAGTCAGATGGATCTAAGATATTAGATTTATAGTTTTTCTCCTGTCATTTCGTTGGCTTGTGTTCCTCATGGAAGCCCTTCATCAATTCTAAGTGTCTTTTTCTATAGGCAATAATATTTTCTCTGTCAGCTTTTAAGATTTTTTGTTATTCTTTATGTTTTGCAGTTTCACAATATTGTATCTAGATGTACATGTTACTTATTCCGATTGCAACTTGCAGAGAAACAATGTTGCTTCAACTCTGGAAAATTCTCCCTGATGATTTCGTCAATTGTTCCTTCTCTGTTACTGTTTTCATTGCTTTCTGGGACTCATGTAAGGTGCATGTTGGAGCTTCTCAATGCTTCTTGTCATCTCTTACTTACCTTCTCCTTTATCTTTGTGTTCTAGTGCATCCTGGATGAATTCTTTAGAGTTATCCCTCCTATGATCCTGATAGGGGTCCCATGCCCATCTGTGAACCAGTCATGGGCCGACCAGTCTTAGGTCACAGGTAGGTCGCACAGGGTGGGTTTGGTCTAGCCCATCATGTCTGAAAGTAGGCGAAGAAAGGTTGATTCTTCAAAGGAAAATAAAGGAACGCTAGTACCCTCAAAAGGCAGAATGACACTGGACAGGCAAATCCAGGGCTTGTTCACTGCAAATATGTTGTCTCCTTAATCTAGAATTTTCTTCTTTTCATGGCCTCCCATCCCCATTTCTCCTTGCCCTAAAGAGCCCAGAAAACTTCTATTTATTGTTGGAAATCCTGGACTGAGTGAGTCAATCTTGGCTGTGTGTGATCTGTCTCTTGCACTGCATTATTGGCTAATTGTCTGTCTGCCCTGCCAGACCATGCGCTCCCGACATCGGATGCTATGTCTCCTGCATACCTGGAGCTGAAATAGGGTATCACATGATGCAAGGAGCCTGGGCTCCAGAGGAATACAAGCAAATGCCAAAGGAAAGCATATGACCGTTTATTGTGCTTGTAAAGTTAAGGGAGCTTCATGGGAAGAAAACATTATGATGCCTCAAGCTTGTTTCAAAGGAACACTTGCAATAGCCAGGTTCATGGAAATCACAGAAATCCACCTTCCTACATGTACGGTGGGTGAAGAATCATTTGATGACGATCTTTCCAGAGCACGTATGATCCATGACATCCCCCAAAAAGAGGTGGTGTGGAGGTTCTCCTGGCCATTTCAGCCTTCCTGGAGTTTAGGTTTAAATGCCAATTTTGAATAACCTTAACTTCCTAATTTTTGTATACTACAGAGTTTGGTAAGTTCCTTCATACGACATAAACTCTAGGAGGGTAGAGACCTCTGTCTGGGTTCCTGCTGTTCTCTCAGTGTCTAGAACGATATCCGGCAAAGTGTACCAGCTCAATAGATACATGTCGACTGTTTGAATAGAAATCTAGACTCAAACGGTACAAAAGCAATGTGTGTAACCTAAATGTTTATGCCCCCTTAATATTCTGAAATAAAATTAAAAAAATATAGAAATCTAGGTGCCTATCAAGGCCATAAATAGTGGTGAGAAGAATGTGGAGAATTGCAGAGAAGTCTTAATTATCTAGACTAGTGAGTACACAAAAAGATCGTTGATGTGTCAGAGCATTCAAACCATTCTTCCTTAACATCCCTGGAGGGGAACAGGGCTTGAGAAGGGGGTTTTAAACCTCTGAGCTTGCATTTTTATATCACTGAGGTTGATTTTAACAATGAGCTTCTGTAATCTCAGTCAATGTTAACAGTGAGACTGTGGGTATCAGCTGTTCTGTCTATAAACTGGGGATAATAATGGTGCTGACTTCATAGACTCTTCAGGGAGTAGATTGAGATGATGCACGGACAAGCAGTATGGAGCCTGCATGTGGTGAGCTTCTCAGGTGCTCGTATTTGCAGATGACACCTTCTGTGCCTAAATCAGCGGTCTTGCTGGGTGTGGATACGGGGAGGGGGGAATACTTTGATTTTGCTGTGTGTTACGATTTGACAAACTTCAGGGCTCTTCCATGTGCATCATGCTTTGGTGCTCCTCTCTTGTGTCGTAGAGTAAGTATGACAGTTATTAAATATATCCTGTATGCTAGAGCCAACGCCAGGTACTAGGGAGACAATGATGGAAAAGATGCACAGTCTTTGCCCTCAAGGCACTTATAGTCTAGGGCATGAGAGAAGGGAGGGACCTGTTGAATTGCAACTCTCTTACGTATTGTGAGAGATGGTACAGGATGCCATGACAGTGTTCCGGGGACTTGAGCTGAGTATGGGATAGGGAGCATTGGGAAAGGCTTTCTGGAGGATGTGGCTGTAAACCAAGGCTGTTTGCAAGATATGTAGGCATTGGTCAAGCAAAGGGGGCTGGAGAGAGAATTGTAGCCTCTGAGCTGGGACGGAGTCTGGTTTCTAAGGGTCAGCAGGTGGTTGGGACAGCTGGAGCCCAGAGAGCAAGGTGGGCAGTGGCATGAGGTGAAGCCAGGGTCCAAATATCACGGGCCATCCTCATATGTCCTTAGAAGGATCCTGGTCTCAATCCTGTGAGCCATGGAAGCCCGTTTAAAGATTTTCCATGAGGTAGCAACACAGACGTTTTAATGCAGTGGTTAATGCACAGACTCTGGAGCCGGGTGCTTGGATTTGGATTACATCTTAGCCACTGTGTGAGTAAGGTACTTAACCCTCAGAGCCTCAGTTTTTTCATCTTTGAAATGGGGATAATAATAGTCCTTATATCATGGGTTGTCATACATATCACATGAGTATGTCTGGGTGTGTATACACACACACACACACACACACACACATATTCCTCATGCCAACTCGTGATGCAAGGACTAGTATTATCCCAGTTTTATAGGTGACATGTGGGTTGTGTGTGTTTTGCGTGTATGCAAAGCTTAGAAAGGTGCCTGCCGTACTCAAAACTTCACAAAAATTTAAACCATCGCTATTGGAACTATTACTATTATTATTATTTTGCCCAGTTAAACCCCCTCAAATCCTTCCATAGCAGCTCAGAGCTATTCTATCTTCAGAGATTAGAATAAGCCAAATTGTGCTCCTCGGTTGACCTTGACAGGTTTGGAGGTCCTTTCTCACTAACCACCTTGAACAGCTTGTTGGGCCGGTGAAGAGGGGCTGGGACACGTGTCCTGAGCTCATCTGTTGGGGGTCATGGCAGGAGGAGAGGGGGTCCCAGCTCCTACAAAGGCATTCAGTACTCCAGACAGAGGACGGCAGGAATCGCAGGTAGTTGCAGAAGCTGCTGGATAAAACAGTAACAATTTGGATAAAACTTTGCAAAGAGGAGCCCAGACCATTTCCAAACTCCTCTGGAGGAGCTCCAGAGGCCTAATCCATCACTACAAGGTAGAAATTAAACGCTCGCTGCTTATCTCTCTGAGAAGAGTAGCACACACAGGGGCCCCGGGGGTCTGGGGGTCGCCACAACACGCAGGGAGTGGCGGGGTGTGATTTATTAGAATGTGCACAGCTCTCTTGGCTTCTTGTCCTCTGAGCAGTGCTGGGAGCCAACCAGGCCCAGCTCCTTTGCATACTAATAAAGATTGGTGCATGTAATTATTCAGCAGTCACACCGTTATTCCTCGGAGATAAATCATCCCTGGTTTACTTACCCTTCTTCCCTCAAGTTATTTTAAGTTGCCTTTAATGCACCGCATCTCAGGTCGAGTGGAAGTGGCTAACTACTTAAGTTTTTGAGGCATTTTTAGGTGGCGCGGGTTCCGTTTGGCTCCATTTACATCCCCGGCTTGGCCTGGCGGTCCGGTGTGTTCCTGGCAGCACAAATAATGACAGGGGAGCCGGCCAGTGCCAGGACCCCCTCTTTGTTGTTGGGAACTTTTAGAGTCCTGGGGTAATTCTCATCAGGACTGAGACTTATTGGACTTCCTACTTCTTGAGGGATTTAATTACCCTCCTCCATGGGAATGAGGCAGCGGGAAAACCTGCTGCCGCCTCAAGGGGAAACACGTGGACCATCCCTTCCACTGGGAACTTCTTCCTCCAGCCCATTTTTTTTGCTCAGTTGCATACACTTTGTAAACCCAGGTGTGTAACCACATGTTGTATGCCACCCAGGAGTGGCCAGACTTCACCAGTAGAGACAGATAGGACAAATCATTTGGTTCTGGCAGCCTTTGCTCTTCATCCCTGAAGACCATCTTCCATCATGTCTCACGTCCTGACCACAAGCACCAAAACCAGTGCTTCTGTGCCTCACTGAATCTCTCATCTTTTAAATACCCCTGTGATCAGCAAACACTTGGCATTAGTACATTAGAAACATCCAAAAACAGGAGGCAATCAGTGATCAGTGTAGGATCATTATGCAACTGAACAAAGAGGAGAGAGAAAGAGACAAGGTTGACTTGTGTGGTCTCTGGCCATCCCAACAAGGGATGGAGGAAGCAAACAGGTGGGGCCTTTCAGGGACAGACAGAACTACTCTGTCATTCCCCTGGAATACAATGTCGGTGTGCGGGGCCTCTTTGCTCTGATCCTCACCTTACCCAAAGCACCTAGAACAGTTTAGTGGGAACACAGTAGGTCCCTGGTAAATGTTTGTCAAATGAATGAATTGATCATCTTGCATTTTTTCTTTATATCCTGCTTCTAACTTTCCAAAAACAAAGAAAACGTATGCAGGTGAGAAATTTGGTCAGTTTCAGCATGTCTCCCGAGGTCGCGTGCCCGGAAGATGAGAGTGGAAATATCGCCCAAACCAAGGTGATTTCAAGGTGCCAGCTCCCCCAGATCTCCAAGCACTGCCTTGTTTTTTCTTCAGCAGAAAACCTGCCCTTTGATTTCCCCGGTGTTCTCCCCTTGTTTGTGCTGGGTGAGTCATGATGGAGAGATGATTTAAAAAGCAGCCTGTGGGGGAGGGAGTTAGTCATTAAAAATGTATTTTCTCTGTGGGTTTGTTTTTAAAACTTTGGGCCAGAAAATATATACAGGAATGTTTGGCTTTTAATAATTAAATCTTGCATTGTTTTAATTTTCTCTGGAGTGTCTCTCTGGAGGAAAATAAAGTTGCAAATCCAATATTTATGTCTTTCCTAAAGCATTGGTTGCCAAATGAAATGAGGTTTGCTATTTTTTTCCTCGATGGTTGATTTGTCTCCAGAGGGCACCCTTTTGGATTTGCAGGAAGGGATTAATGTTCTGTGAGAGCAGGGAGGAATCTCTGGAACAGGGCAAAGAGGACGTGGGTGTTCTTGGATTAGGAGGGTGTGGGATTGGGCGTGTGGTTCATCTACCCCCAACCCAATCCCACCCTGCAGGTTGCCAGCATCTTCCCTTTGCTTCACTGTTTCACACACAGCCATTTTCAGCAGGAGAAGAAGCTGCCTGTCCTATGCAAGACCAGGTATTTATCTGCATACTTTAGGTCATCTCTCCTCCACGAGCCCACGCATCAAGGGGCATCCAGACATGTGGAATATGAAAAGCATCCAGCACACCAAGTCAGGGTCTGGATTTTTTTCAGGTCCTCCTATTCTCAGACAACACAAACCTCATCATTAGGGTAATTTCCCTTCATGCTCCCAACCATGGGACTTATACCTGTAACTGTCTCAAATTCAGCCAAGCCCTGTTTGAACAGAGAGAGGAAGGCAGGGAGCAGGGTTCTCTGCCGTGTACAGTTGGAATCTCACAGCTCTGCTGCAGCTGCTTTGGGTGAAAGAAATAGCTTCTGTGATTTCTGCTTCTGATGTGTTTGACTTTCTAAGTCAGTGGTTCTCTAAGAGCCTTGAGGAAGAGGGTGCATTCTCTCAGAGCTGAGGTGTCTTGTGCCTTGAATGGTGAACATTAGAGCCCTGCTCATCAAGGGAGTTGAACCTGGGTGTGGTTTAGTAACCATTGCCAGGTCCTACCTGCATGACTAACACCTATGCCTGCCATTTGCAAGGAGCTCAGAGAGTTATTGAGATGGGCAAATGTCATACCTTCCTCCAACATTCAGGCTATAAATACAATGTTTACAAGCACAGCTTCCAGGGAAGATGCAACTGGCATCAAGAGTAGCTCTGAGGTTTATTAGCATTGTATTTTTGTGTGGAAACTTTAACTCGTATGAGCATTCGTAGCCTCATCTGTTACATAGGAATGATACTAGTACCTTACTGGGCTCCTAGGAGGATTAAGAAAACCTATGTAAAGAACACGGCATGATATTTGGTAATAAGAAGGACATGGCACAGTACTTGCTACTATGAAGACACTTAACGAAGATTTCTTAGGAAGGAAGTATAGTAGCATTTAACAATGCCATTGGAATCAGATGGATTTGGGTTCAAATCCCAGCTCTGCTACTTGATACAATTTTTGACCTCAAGGATGCTGTCCCTAAGCCTTAGTTTTCCATCCTTTAGGTAGAGACAGTAATACCAACCTCAGAGGAATTTGTAAGGATGAAATCTGACAATATATTCAGAGTGTCCACCGCATGGTAAATTATTGTTGTTGGAAGAGGGAATGGATGAAGGAGGCGGGTGCTGTCTAGACCAGCCAAGCCATGTTTTCTGGTTTGTGGGTTCCTTCTGGAATCCCTTGTTTTCCAAAAACCTGAAGAAATCAGACTGAAATTGGGTATGTGGAGGGAGAAACATGTTCCCTCTTGAACTTGAACTGGTATGACTTCATTCATTCATCTGACTTAATTAACATATTCAATATAATTTGACTCATTCATTTGAAAAGTATGTATCAAGCAGGTGAAGTGTCGGGCACTGTCCTAGGTGTTGGCCACAAAGGACAGAGAGAGTTAGTGCCACCTCTGAAGTTCAAAGCAGTAAGTTTTAAACTCCTGTATATATAGATTCCTTTCATCGTTTGATAAAAGATGTGGTTTTTTTTCCCCTCAAGCAGTGGGGTGACAGGGAGTCATCTGCACAAACATTTGGTTTATAATTTTAGGTCGTTAATAGACCCCCCTGCAGCCATCTTGATCTGAACCTGGCATCTATCTGATTTTCTTTCTTATCGAAATAGCACCCACTTCTTTAAGACGCTGGTGCCCTCCACTCACCTGTATGTTTTCCAGCTTCCAAGAGCTGGTATAGTTCACAGCTCTTCCCCCTTGCACGCAGACAGACACATACTCACCTTCTCACGCACCACCTGCCATCGATGGGTCCAGTGGCTTACATGACATATGCTTGGCCGGTAAGAATCCATCTTGGGGATCTTCAAACTGGGGCTGGGGTAGGGTCACTTCTCTCTGAAAGAGGAATCTATGACGTGAGAAGCTTGGGAGCTTCCAGGGGCCACAGTTCCCATCATTTGGGAGAAACAAGTCTGTCATTGTTGAGAATGAACCCAACTCTCTTAGAAGAGCAGAGACGAGTGTGAGAATGAGAGTGAAACTGAGAAAGAGAAGAGAAGAGACACTGATTGGGAGAGCCATTGATAGTCTTCGAGGGCCTTGTTTGATTTATTCCTGAGACCCAGCTGCGTTATGCTCCTACCCAGGGTTTGGTTATTTAGCCCCATAAAGGATGCCATGAGTCATCACATTCTGCTTTTGCTTAACCGTGCTAGTGTTGGGTTTCTGTCTCCTGCAACCCAGAGAATCTTGATGAATACAGCATCTGTGGATCAGTTTCTGGGCTCCCGTGAGAGAGAGATTAGAAGCCTGGCTCTGATGCTCAGTATAATCAGTGCCGTGATAGAAGGTAGAAGAGAACACAGGATGCTATGGCAGCGAAGAGAATGGGTGCTTAATCAGGAATTCCACAAAGAGTGGGTCCTTTGTGTCCTTTCAGGGAGAGTAAGGCATGGTTCTTCTGCTCTTTGATCAGTGAGCCTGTGTGTGAATATGACCTAATTGAGATGAACCAACCTGGCTTAGTCAACTGGCAGAGTAATGAGAATTTAAAACAGATTCTCGTGGTGGGATGTTTTATCATTCACTTCCTTTCACCTCCCAAAGTATCCTAGGGTGAGTCTTCAGTAAGACAAATGGCATTTCTTGGCCTGTGCATGTCGATTATAACATTAATCCATCTCCCATTCTCCCAGGCCTCCTCCTGACACCTCCTGTTTAACAGCAAGCCTCATTAGCTAGTTGTGGCAGGCACTTTTCTTTCTGTCTTCTACCAAATGAAAATACCATCTCCTTCATTCAGGAGCTGAAATTCATCTGACACCTGATATTCTGCTGTATACATACAAGGTCCATGTAATGAGACCCTTATACTAATACCTCCTATCTTTGAAGCCCCTACAATCTGTTGGATCCTGTATCAGTTTCCTTATGTATATTATCTCCTTTATTCTTCACAATGTCCCTGTGAGGTAGACATTATTGACCTTGGTTTCAGACGAGCACCTAAGAGGTTAAGACATCTGTCCAAGAGGCATTGGGTCCTCTGATTCACGATTGACTCCACAGCCTGTATGTGGAAGGGCAGTGATTTTGTTTAGCTACCAATGAATCTTCAGGACCCAGGACAGCTCCCAGCTGGGTAGATGAACATCCAGGTATCTGAAGATGCATGTGAGAGATTATAAACTCCCACAACACGTCTGTTCAGAGACATGAGGTTAAAGCCAAGGGTTGTGTAACAGTGGATAGAGTCCTATTCTGCCACTTGACACATGGGGAAACAGAGGCAGCAAATTGTGGATCGGGTAGCCCGATGTCGTGTGTGTGAGGGCTGGAGTGAGATTGTCATGCACGTTTTTTTCTCTGTTGTTTGCACTGTGTTCTCTGTGGGATGTGGGGATGGCCATCTTCTTCTGCTAGTGTCCTCAAGGGTCCCCTTCCTCTGTCTGCTTTCCAGCCTCCCAAGGTTGCAGCCCTCAAAGCAGAGGGGGACAGACTTTGCCAGGGCTGTTGCTGCTGTGATAACCCAAGTCATAATGCTGCCCTAATTGTCTATATTATAAGGATGGCAGGCCTGGCACATGGGTTCTCTCAAGGCAGCTCTCCAATTAATCTTTTCTTCTCTGATTAAGGCTCATGTCCTGTGATTGTTGTGGTTGGGAAGGTTGGTGCACAGGATGTTTTAAAGAGTTCTGCACAGTGGAGTGAGCGGAGGAATGTAGGGTTAACCATGCTGACATTATCTCAGACATGATCATTTTGTGGTCCGGAACATCTGAAACAATATGGAGCCCATTACCGGCTCTGTGTCCCTGGGGAGCTTCAGGTGTTTGCTGGGCTTGTTAGCAAGCGTTGCCTTGTGCACCAGCCAAGGAGTAGGTGTTGCTGCCGCTGCTGCTGTAAGACTTGGGGCGGGGGGGGGGGTGGCTGGGCAGAAAGGGATGGGGAAGCTCTCTGTTTTGCTCAAAGCAAGGAAAATATTGGCTTATGTTGTGTGTTAAGTTTTCCTTCATTAATTGAATACATATTTATTGCAAACCCACTCTGGACGAGGTCTTGTGCCAGAATCTTGGGCAAGCAGGGAGCACAAAGAGGCATGCCTCTAGACTCCCAGGACATTTGATCTGGAAGGTGAGAGCAATCAGATTGTCACAGTAATGAATGCATATTTGCAGCTAAGAGAGATTCTCTGTAGGCATGGGACAGTTGACTAATTTGATGTAGTAAATACTTACATAGCACTTACCATATGCATGGCATTATTTTAAATATGTTATTTATAGTAACACATTTCATCTTCAAAATAACCTTATGAGATAGGTACTGTTATTAGTTATTGTTATTTACATTGTGCAGATGGGGAAACTGAGGAACAGAGAGGTTAAGTGTTCCAAGGTCACACAGCTAGTAAGTGGTAAAGCCGAGATCTACACTCACATGGTCTTACTTCAGAGTTCATACTCCTAACCCCTCAGGATACTGCCTTTCAGCTGAGAATATAGACTAAAGGAATCTGTCTCTGTCTGGGGTTTGAACAGGCTTCCTTGCAAAGTGACATTTGAGGTGAGATGCAAAGGAGGAGGTAACTAAACAAATAGGGAAAGCGCATTTCGGGTGGAGGGGACAGCACAGGCAAAGGCCCTGTGGTCAGAGGAAGGTGGATAGTTGCAGAGGCGGGAGGATGGCTGGCGGAGCTTGTTATGAGATGCAGCTGGGGAGGTGGACAGGAACCAGATCTTGCAGGGCCTTTCAGGCCATACTAAGGAGTTTCTGGTCTTTACTCTCAGGGAAAATGGGAATCCATCTAAAGGAGGTGAGCAGTCAGGTTTGCATCTTGAGAAGGACATCGTGAATCTGGAAGTCCATGTGTGTCTACGGGACCCAGTACCTGGCAGGTTGTAACCTTCAAGGGGGCAGTGACAGTGATGAGGACAGCAACATTAATAGCAATAGCTTATTCAGGACCAGGGACCTGCTAAATCCTTCACTGGCAATATCTCATTCAGTTCTCACAGCCACCTTCTATGAGATTGGGAATGTTATTATACCCATTTTACAGACCGCTAAAGCTTAGAGAATTTCGGCAGTTGGTTGGCATTCCATGGCTGGTACCTGGCAGGACCAGTTACTGGATGTAGACCTCTCTGATTCCCAAGGTCGGGCTTTTACCTGTGACGATGAACACTTGTGCTGAGAGAAGAGCAGAGGAAAGGGATATGGGACCTCTCAACCAATAATGATCGTTAATTAGATACCAGGGTCTTGGGGGCTTCTCACCACATACTATCTCATTTAATTCTCATAACAACTAGGTGAGCTATACATTATTGGCCCCATTTGATAGATGAGGAAGTGGAAGCTCAGATAAGTTGCCTGCAGTCACGTGGTTCATAAATAGCAAGAAGTCTGGGTTTTAACCCAGGTCATCTGGCTGCAGAAGACCAATGGTTATATTTCTCTGAAGAAATTTCCCTGGCTCCCTCTGTCTGAATTCCCAATTTTTAATGTTGCTTCCTTTGTCAGATGTCCTGGGCTGGCTACAGAACTGCCACCTCCCACCTCATTTCTGTGCTGCAGAATTCCAGCTGCTTTTAAATATTACATAGTCATGTTTTTCTATGGAGATTGGACCCTGCCCAGCCTCAAAGGCTATACTGCGATTGGCTCTAAGGCAATCCTTACAGTACATGCTAGCGGTTCATCTGAGAAGGGTGGGTATGACTTTATTCTAACCAAGGGGAGGTGGGGACAGAGAAAAAGCTTTCCTTCCCTTTAGGGGAGAATCGAAAGCTTCCCTCTAATTGAATGCACCAACCTTGAACCGACTTGCCTCTGGATTTCTTGTTATGTGTGACCATACTTTTTTGTATTGGCTTAAGCCATTTGTGCTTACTTCTATTGTTACTTGAGGCCAGAGGTATCCTAGGTGATATGCTCCTTTTGGATTAATGCTCAGTAACCTTTGAGGGACAGAGGAGAGAGAGGGAACAGGTGAGGACGGGGGCCAGGGCTGAGATGAAGGGGCTTTAAGAGCTCTCCTTGTCCTTCGAACTGTGGGGGTTAGTGGGGCTTGACCTCTTGTGACTCCTGCGGTTTTTGAAGTGTCATGGTACTCTGCCCACCTGAGCTAATCTGGGCTTTGGGCCTCTAAACTCCTCATCCTGCTCTGTCTTTGTTCCCAAGGAAGATGTCTGTGTCTCCAAAGGTTGCCTCTTTTAAGGTTCTATTAATAAAAACTGGTTGATCTGGAAATGTCCAGATCTTTGATCCTTTTCAAAGGCACATTTTCTAAGGAGCAGTGAGGAGTGCCGCCCGCTCAGCAGAGTAAGGATTTGCAGATAAACTCTTGCTCTGCGTCCTCGTGGTGGCTGGAGATACAAAGTGCAGACAGCACCACGGAGAGCCTCGTCGGACATCCCGGTCCTCCCGCCTGGGGCTTTGGTTAGGTTTTGCCCAAGTCATTAAGAGCTGGAACTCTGAGTGCTTGACCACCTGGAAAATGAAGTAGGATGATTCGTGTTAGTTTCAGATGAGGTGCCAGAGACTTGATCTGCACTGACCTTGTTCAAGTCGGGAGGAAGCCCAGAGAGTCCACATTGCAATGGATTAGCTGCATCTTTCAACGACCTCTTTCTGGGAGGTGAGGGGGATGTTCTGACAGAGCTCAGGTCTGTTGACCTTTTCAAGGTCTCAGGAAGGTCACTCTCGGGGCTCTTTAACTAGTTAGGTGGTTAAAAAAAAAAGAGCGAAATACCTGTTTATGTGCTCCCTAAATTCACCGGGTGGCCTGGGGGACTCCTGCTCCTGGATCCAGACTCAGCCAGAGCCTTCCTGAGTCCTCTTTCTCAGAGCAGTGCCGGGGACTCTCTTTCATTCCCACAGCATCTCTATTTAAATGTGTGGGGTAAGTTGCAGGAGTAGCCCTAGTTCTTCACCCTTCTCTGCCTTTTGCCGTGTGACTTTGCTGTCCCCTCCCGCCGTGAACCTGGGCACAGCCCTGCGACTTGCCATGGCCAACAGCACAAGGCAGAAATGATGAGGTCCTGACCTGAGCTCAGACCTCAAGAGGCTCCGCATGTTTACACTCCCATCGCCATGACAACTCGCCCAGACCAGTGACCAGTCACAGGAAGAGGCTACAAAGAACATGGAATAGAGGCACCCCCAGCTGAGGCCAGCATAGACCAACCAAAAGGCGGCCAGCCCCAGACATGTGTGCAAGGCCAGGTGGGAAGGCAGAGCCCTCTGGCCAGCCCCTGGCAGACCTCAGGTGTGTGAACAATATACCCTTACAGCTGAATGTCACTGCGGCTGTGGTGCTTGCCACATAGCATTGCTGCGGCAAGAGAGAGCAGACACAAGGTGCGTCAGCATGTACGACATTGCCTTCTCCGCAAAGCCGTAAACTATTTGTGGGCGAGGAAATCATAACAAAGGCCATAATAATAAGAATGGTGATATTGTGTTATGCACACTACACCGAATGATTTATCACGATCCTCATGGAAGCCCCATAAGATAGAAGCTATTACTGTTTCCACTTCACAGACTGGGGAGCTGAGACTTAGGTAGACACACAGTGAACCAAGGTCACGTAGCTCGAACACATTGCAGCGCCTCGAGCGCCAAACACAGCGGCAAGCGGAGAGTCAGTGCTCAAATGTCTCTTGGATGAATGAGTAACTATACTTCAAATTGTGTTTAGTTGAATAAGCCCCAAGCAAATTAAAGTAAAATAGTACATCTGCCTTAAGTGAATATAAACGAGAAGGATAACTTTTCCTGCCTCTTGAATCTTTAGCATATAAAGACACTTTGTTCAGCAAATACGAAATACCTTACATTTATCCACTTTTGCGCCATTCCTTGCTGATGCGTTAATAGTAACCATTGGATTATTGTTACAAACAAGAAAACATACCCTGTTGTGCATTTTTTTTAACAGCCTTATAAATCAGGTTTGCCTTACATCGAAATCTAATTCAATTACAGGGAAGCTATACCTTGTGGACGATTAAACTGTAAATCGTGGGTGTCCACCGGGTGCCTAGATTGCTAAACGTGTTCCCTGCCATAACTCACCTCTGTTCCGACTGTATATCGTCCGTGCTTACTCGAGGATGGGAACTTTCAGCTGACATGCACCATGTTGAAGGATATTTATGGTGCATCTCAAACTCGGAATATCTTCCTCAAGGAGATACCAATGCATCACGCAAGCCTTAAGACGTATTAGGCTTCTCTAAGTGGAAAAGTCCACATGACTGATCTCTCTTTTTTTCCTTGCCAGTGCTCAGGTGTTGGGACACAGAATTATGAAACGTGACCTTTCTTGTTTTCCGCAAAAATAATCTCCATGCTGTCTCTTCTAGGTCAGGGCATGAAGGCTAAAGGTTTGCCTTCTCCGTGATGAGTTTCTCGGGAAAGCAAGCAATGAGCAGAGGCAGGGGGTGGCTTTGGGAGGTTTTGAGATGCCTGTGCCTGGGTCACAAGCCCACAGCTGCAAGCAGAACTGCTGGCTACCACGGCTTCCGTCTACTGGCCCGAGGCAAACAGCAAAAGAAAGGGTTTCGTTTCATAACTGACTGGTGCCTTTAACGAATGTTTATTGAGTGGTGCAGTGTGCCAAGGCACTTAGTGACCATCGTAACATAGCTGTATTTGTCTAGTTCCTCACAGCCGATAAAGTGTCTTTCCACTAATTCTCTCTTTTCTCCCTTATGGGGAAAAAAAAAAAAAACTTATCAAGTAGACAAGGCAGGAATGAGGATAATGTTTAAAAATAACCAGTGATGATGTTTGGTATTAATGTAGCAATTATTATACACCAGGGATTACATTAAACATTTCACACGAGTCATCTCATTGAAGTTTCAAGTAAGTCATCTCTAGTGGGTGCTATTATGGGGCTCGAGGAAGCTCAGTGGCTTTTCTAAGATTACACAGCCATTGAGTGGCAGATCTGGGATTCACACCCAGGACTCTCTGCCTCTCAGAAGTGCAGGCCCTTAATCCTTCCTCCCAGTGCTGGAGGTTGGATTTGCTGACGCTAGGATGCTTCCAGGGATTCCTCCTGGCACAGGTGTTATATTAGCAGCAGAAAACTCTTAACTCCTGTGATGTCACCTCTGTTTTCTTTGGCCATTAGAAGTTAGAAATTCCTGGAGGTGCTTTTCTATCTGAGAGGGTCAGAAAGTCCAGTAGAAAGAACTTAATTTTCTGGGACTTTCATGAATCCAGTAGAAAAGCAGAAACTCAATATAGTAATGATTTAAAATATCTCTTAATTTCTTATTGTGGTTGTTTTCAAGAGGGATTTCTTGGGTGACACAGACTCTAGCTATACTGCAAGTTTATCTTTGCATTTCACTTTCACGTGAAGATCTCAGCAAGGCAATCTTTCCAATAATTGGGAGGTCTTTGGTGACTACTAATAACAATAATTCGTCTTGTTTGCAAAGAGATTTACTACTACTTGGAGAACTGTTCACATCAGTATTTGATCCTCACAACCACTATGTAGGGTAGGTAAGGTAGATATTTTGACCACCTGTTTACAGATGGGAAACTCCAGATAGAAGATGCTGAGGGTCTTTATTTGAGGTATGGACACATCCCTCTTTTGTAGATTGAATGCTTGATCCTTACTTGTCTGTCTTAGTGTTACGCATCTGTGTTTTGCCACGGACTTGCAATGAGCAGAGTGGCTTTCCTCCCTTCTTGACTTTGAGCTTGGTCATGTGACTTGCTCTTGACAATAGGTAGTAGCAAACACAGCCTGTAGGACAGACATTTCCTTACACAGTGGGGCTTACCTATGTGCACCTTGGCCATTGCCATGACCCCCTTGAATGGCTTCTGTCATTTAAGCCTGGGCCCCACAGCTTCAGTCACTCTTGATAGATGGAGACCAAATCAAGTACAATTATTAAGTATACATATGGAGCATGCATGAACCCAGCGTGCAGTGAGAAGCCAAGCTCAGCCAAACCTGCGGTTGGAAGCAAAGCTGCCCAGCTGAGCCCAGCCTAGATCAGCAATCTCTAGCCAAGCTGCAGGCACGTGTGAGGATAAATGAGTGCTGTGTCAAGCCACTGAGTTTTTGAGTGGTTTGTTGTATGAGTATTATTGTGATATAACTAACTGATAAGCTCTCATTAGATGTGAGCTCCTCGAAGGCTAGGCTAGGTGAAACACAGGGCTTGGAACAGAGATGAAATCAAGTTCATTTATTAAGTGCATGAATCTTTGAATGAGACATGGGTTTGATGCTAGGTACGAATTATGTCAAACTCTCTGGCCTCGGTGTCACTATATGCGTAGTGAAGAAAACAACATTCCATACTTCATATGATTTTCATAAGGATTGATTAAGATCATGTACACAAGTGACTGGCATATAGCAAGAACTCAATGAAAGATAACTGTTGTCAGGATGACCTCAAGTGATAGTTGTTAAATACATTTTATCTATTTCAAGTGTGTAACTCAGTAGTTTTTAGTCTATCCAGAGTTGGGCAGCCATCACCACACTTAATTTTAGAAACTTTTTGTGACTCCTAAAATAAACCTTCCATTTCTTGAGCAATCACTCCCCATTTGGCTTCCCCCCCAACCCCCTGACAACCACTAATCGATTTTCTGTCTCTGTGGGTTTACCTAGTCTGGATATTTCGTATAAATGGAATCATACCTCAGCCTTTTGCGTCGGGCTTCTTTCACTGAGCATGCGGTTTTCACGATGTACCTGTGTTAGTACTTCATTCCTTTTTATTGGTGAATAACATTCCATGGTACAGCTACATCCCATTTCGTTTATCCATTTATCATTTGTTGGATATTTGGGTTTTTATTTTTTGGATATTATGGATAATGCCACTATGAATGTTTGTGCACAAGTTTTCACGTGGACATGTTTTTATTTCTCTTGAGTATATATGTAGGAGTGCAATTTCTAGGTCATATAGTGACTTTTTTTTTTTTTTAACAATTTGAGAAACTGCAAATGTTTTCCAAAGTCACTGTACCATTATACATTACCATTCCCACTAGCAGTAAATGAGGGTTCCAATTTTTCCACATCCAACACTTGCTGTGATCCATTTGTTTTGGTTCTAGCCATCCTAGTGGGTGTGTAATAGTATCTCATTGTGATTTTGGTTTGTATTTCTCTAATGACTAATGATGTTGAACACCTTTTTGTGTGCTTATTGGTCATTTGTGGATCTTCTTTGGGGAAATGTCTATCCATATTTTTTTGTCCATTTGTAAGCAGGTTATTTTTCTTTTAATATTGAGTCGTAAGAGTTATTTGTATATTTTGGATATCAGTCTTTTATCAAATGTGCGATTTTCCAATATTTTCTCTCATTGTGTGGGTTGCTTTAACTTTCCTAATGGCATTATTTCCAGCACAAGGTTTTTTACTTTTATGAATTCCAATTTATTTATTTTTTGTTTTGTGATTTGTGCTTTTATTGTCACGTACACCAAGGCTTTACTTAACCCAAGGTCATGATGATTCACCCTATATTTTCTTCTAAGAGTTTTATAGCTTTTACATTTAGGTCTATGATCCATTTTGAGCTAATTTTTATGTACAGTGAAAGGAAGTCCAACTTCATTCTTTTGTATGTGACTATCAAGTCATGCCAACATCATTTGTTGAGAAGATTATTCTTTCCCCATTGAATGGTCTTTATACCCCTGTCAAAAATCAATTGACCATAAATATAATGGTTCATTTATGGACTCTCAGTTTTATTCCATTAACCTCTAATGTCAGTACTTAGGCAAGTACCATGCTGTCTTCATTACTGTAGCTTTGTAGAAATATTGGGGGGTATTTTAATCTCAATATTAAATCTTCCAATTCATAAACATGGAATTTCTTTTATTTAGGTCCTTTTAAATTTCTTTCAATAATGTCTAATAGTTTTCCCTGCACCCATTTTACATTTTTTTTGTTAAGTTTATTCCTAAGTATTTTATTCTTTTTGATACTATTGTAAAGGAAATTGTTTTCTTAATTTCATTTTCAAGTTGTTCATTGCTAGTGTAAAGAAATACAACTGATTTTTGGAAATTGATCTTACATCTTATAACCTTGCTTAACTTGTTTATTCATCCTAATGGTTTCTTTTCGTGTGTGGATCCTTCTGGCTTTTTATATACAAGATTTTATCATTTGTGAGTAGAGATAGTTCTACTCTTCCTTCCCAATCTGGATGCCTGTCATTTCTTTTCCTTGCCTAATTGCCCCAGCTTGACCGTCCAGGGTAATGTCGAATAGGAATGGTGAGAGTGGACATCCTCATTTTGTCTCTGATCTTAGGGGGAAAACATTCCGTCTTTCACCATGAAGCATGATGCTACCTGTAGGTGTTTTCGTAGATTCCCTTTATCATTTTGAAAAAGTTCTCTTCTGTTCCTGGATTATTGAGTGTTTTTCATCATGAAAGGTTGTTGGGTTTTGTCAGTTGCTTTTTCTGTATCTATTGAGATGATTGTGCCATTTGGAGTTTTATTCTGTTGTCTGCCCTTGATTGTCTAACCTGTCACAACCCTGCCCATGAAACCTTCACAAAGGACTTGCAACTACAGCATCCCGACACTAAACAAGACCCAAACTGAGGACCAAGCACAAGATTCACTGCTTTTAAAAACACAAATTTGATTTTATGCCCCTTGTTGTTGAGAGAAGAGGCCGCCTAGGAGGTCTTGACAGTATGTGGCATCTTGACCTCATGGCATGGTATTTTTGCTGTGTGGGTTGCATTCTAAGCAGAGGCTGGCTCCACTTGGTAGACTTGTAAGTCTGAGGTATTCGGCTCTGTCAGCCAAAAGCCCTTAAAGAACTGGGTTGCTCTACTGACATTCTGTCTTTTCCATAGTTACATTGGATAATATCACCAAGTCCTATAAAATTAAAATCAAGTTTGAAATAGGATTTGTTAATTACAGTATTTAACTGTTGTCGTTATTGTTTCCTTGGAGATTAATGAGGTGAGTTATTGTAACATAATTAGGCTACAGTGTATCTAATCTCTTACAAACCCTGGCGATTCACTGTTGTCCCAGTATCGTTTGAAGGTTAATTTCACTTTGCTGGTATAGACTTGGCAATGTGCTTTTCTATTGAAATATGTTTTTAATTATATTTGAAAGTCATTAGTCAAGGGCTCTGCTGGGCTGTTCGGCACATGCTTGCTGTGGAGGAATCAGATACAATTAGACTCATGGCGACCATCTATCCCCGTGTCCAGTGGCCCTGAGGCGTCAAGGAGGGGATTCACAGACAGATGGCACCTGGGGCCTGTATTGGGCCTCAGTTTGGTCCCAGGCAGGCATCTCGTTGGTGCAATCTTTGGAAAAAGTACCCCAGTAGCATTACGGCTGTGAGTCAGCATCTGATGTGTAGACTCTCAGGTGGCTTCACCCCAGGTGTGGACTTCCTCAAACACGCCTAGCTCTTGCCCAGCTTATGGCTCATGGATACCATTCCATGCCTGGAATACTCCTTACCAGGCATACTTCTAATTATCCGCCACGTCTCAGCTTGAGTGTCTTAAATGCTGCTGCTTCTGAGGAATCTCCCAAGACCCGATTCCCCCTCCCCACCATCTAACTCTTTCTGTCATCGGCTCTCATTTTGTCCCATGTTTCCTTATGTGGAAGGTCCCACCATATTTTGTTGTCTGTTTGCTGTTTCTCTCCTCTGTTTGTTCATTGCCACACTCATGAGCATGTGGTCCACGTACAAAACTCCCGGTTGCGGTGGTTGAACGAGTGTATCCAGGACTGTCTTGGCAATCTCTGGTGGCCTAATTGGCAGGAGATCCAGCCTTGGCTTTGCAAGTCTCTTCCTTGTGCCCTAGATCCAGTCCACACTGAATGACTGGACCACTCTCCCTCACTTGCCCGTTCCTCCTGCCTCAGTGTGTTCATCCGCAATGTGGGAGGACCAGAGCAGGATCCTCCTCACGGAGGACGTGCTGAGAGGGATGGCGCAGGTGCAGTGGCCGCCACAAGGCAGTCTGCCACAGGAGGGGTGCGGGCAGGATGGTGTCCGAGGTCCCATTTTGAGACCCTCAGTCTGAGATTGGACATATAGCCCAAAGGAAACCATGGAGAAGACAGTGGCAGCCTCGTGGGCCACCTGAGTCACAAGTCTGGCACTAGACTGGGCCTGGTGCCATTGCTTTCTTTACAGCAAAGTGTCTCCTACCTGGGCGTCTCTTTAAAGACCTCGAGTAAGCTGTTTCACATTCTTCCCTTTTAAGAATACTTTCTTCTTTGCAAAATGTTTTGAAGTGGTCAAATTCAAATGAAAAGAGTGTTGGTTTACTGCTTGCCATGCTGGCAAAGCCGTTTGCGTGTGTGTGTGTGTGTGTGTGTGTGTGTGTCTGTGTGGACACCGCCCACTGCTTGAATGCATTTCCCTCCCTGATCCTGTCGTGGAAAGACAGAACATTGGGATTTGCACTGTGCTCCTAGGCTTGTTTCACCTCAAAATAAGAGGCAGTCCCACGGAGCCTTTAGCGGGGGGCAGGGGCCCCGGCTCACCCTCTCTGACACCTGCCCCCAACACAGGCTCTATTTTGGGTCGTCTCCAGCCCTTGGGCCTGTGCTCAGGTCACTGCTCCAAAGAATGGTTCAGGAAAACACTTTCTCTTATTTTTCCCATGATCCTCACGGAGTCTGTGCGATCCCTGCCATGTACCTGGAGTGAAATCAGTGTGGTTGACGTGGCGCTTGAAGTGAACATGTACAGCTGGGTCTGGGCAGGGGCCAATGCGCTGGACCATGTCCTTGCTCGACCCTGCCCAGTGAGAAAGCCCCACGCTGAGTGGGGAGATCCAGTCTCATCAACCCTGTCCCTCGGGGGGTGCCTGTGCAGAGGGAGGGTGTGTTTGCAGAGCTCCCTCTTTGTCTCCAACGCTAATACGATATTTGGGGCATCCTCCGGGAGGCCCGCTGCACGTCACCGAGGAGGGTGGATGCTGGGTGATGAACACCCCAAGACAGTTCCTCGTGTTGTTCGCTACCTTGCCTGTGATACCTTAGGCTGAGTTTCCATCACCAGGGGTCTCTCTTGTGGGCCTTTCCCTCGAGCCTGCAAGGAAGCCCATAGGGTCTCCACTGTCCACGCAGGGAGACTCAAGCAGGCGATTCAAGGTGCACAGTCATACAGCGCTGGCACGTGACAGAGCCATTGCACGTCTTTGGCCACCATCGCCACCTGCGTAGAGCTCGTGCTGCTGGAGGGTGCCACTGCCAGCTGCCTTCTGCCCCCTCCGGGCTGGCGTAGGGCCTCAGGGCTCTGGGTTCCCGGCCCCTTGGCTGGCCCAGGCAGGCGGAGGCTGCTGGGGCTGGCAGGTTGGCTGCAGGTGGGGGCCGAGTCCTCAGCACAGGGTCACTGCGTTTGCCAGCGTCACATCCGTGCAAAGTCGGATGATTGAGCTCAGCCACTGGAGGGTCTCTCCAGTCAAAGTGGGCCTTTCCATTCCACAGTCTTCTGCCCAAACCTGAGTCCTGCTTCTCCCAGCCTCCTTTTTATTTTTTCCACCTTACTTTTCAAAAAGAAGCCTCTTTGTTCAGGGAGAATAGGTTTCTCTGATTTAAACTCCTCCATCCCTGTTTAATTTCCCGTCCCTAAAGTGCCACATTGGCCTTTGCGAATCAATCGGTTTTGTCATTCTAGATCAGATGCCTCCCTGAAATGCAGATAAATTGCCCATTATGGAACCGTTGTCTCCCAATTCTGGGATGTATTCAGAAAATTCAACCAGATTCGTTAGGCCTGACCTTCTCTTCCTGAGCCATGCTGTGACTGGCCCTCACTAAATTACATACTGCCGAATGGCCCGTTTCGTCTAAACCTCCTCCATGACCGGGGTCTCAGACGACGACCCCTCCACTGCCAAGGTCTCCACCAGCATGCCAGGACCGTGACCTTCTCTGACCCACTTTCCTGCACTCCCCAGCGGCCCTACTTGTGGGGCCAGCCCCGTGCCTTGAGGTCAGCTGGGGTCAAGTCCACGTCCATGGCTCGCAGCCCAGAGGCAGCAGCCCCGGAGTGGACCGTGCCGCTCCACACCTCCCCGTCTGCTTCTCCCTTGATCTGGACACTAACATCATCTTATTATTGCCAAGGCTTATATTGTGTTATTAGCAACACTGATAACTATAGGTATTATGATCAATAATACAGCGATTATTATTGCTAGTATTGTGACACATGATCAGTACAAATATTTTAATATTGTCGATAACAACAGTGTCGTGTGCTGCGTGCCACCATGCTGTGCCCTTTTATGAACTGAATCTTGTGCTCTTCCTGTGGACTTCGTGTCGCAGGTGCAGTCTTGACAACAGTAGCAACAATGACAAACGGTGGTGGTGACATTCTTGAGCCCTTGCTGGGTGTCAGGTGCTCTGCTCAGTGCTCTCAGGCAGGGTCACTTACTTCTCCCAATAATCCAACAAGATCGACACTATTTTTATTGTCTTTTTATGGTGAAGGAAACTGAGGCTCAGAAAGGCTGGGGGCTTTCCCAAGGCCACGTGGATGTCCCACTGTTGTACCTGAATTCAAACCCCGAGGTGAAGACCGACTGTACTCCCCCCACCCTCGGCTTTATCGAGAACGACTGACGAGTAAAAGCTGTGTATATTTAGGATAAACAGTGTGATGTTCTGATGTACGTGTACATTGGGAAATGCTCCCCACAATCTAACTAGTTAACACATCCATCTCCTCACACGGTTTCCATTTTGTGCATGGTGGGTGAGAGAACTTAGGTCTGCTCTCTCAGCAACTTTCAAACACACAGTGCGGTATTAACTACAGTCTCCCTGGTGGACGTTACCTGCTCGTCTTATAGCTGAGAGTTTGTACCTTCGACCAACATCCTCCCACTCTCCCCACCCCCCAAGCCCTTGGTGACCACAATTCTACTCTCTGTTTCTATGAGTTCAACTTTTTCAGATTCCACAGGTAAATGAGATCATGCGGTGTTTTGTCTTTCTGTGTCTGGCTTGTTTCACTTGACCCGGCAATCCCACTGTGGCTATATACCCAAAGGAAATAAAATGACTCTTTCAAAGGGATGTCTGCACCCCAAGTTTATTGCAGGTTGTTCACATGACCTCAGGCTGCATCCACAGATGAACGTATAAAGAACATGTGACACACACACACACACACACACACACACACAGAGGAATATCATTTAGCCTTAAAAAAGAAAGAAATCCTGCCAGGGGACAACATGGATGAAACTTGTTTTTTACTCACACTGGTCGGAAGCTCTTCCGTTGAAAGTTCCGTAGCAGAAGCTCCCACGAGCACCGGAGCGATCCCGTGGAAGTGTCTGTGTGTGCGAAGGGGGTTGGTTGGCACCTCGGTCCAAGGCAAGTCTCCCTCACCAGGCAGGTTCCCCAGGTGGGGGCGAGGCTGGGGGCAAACATCTCCCCTGCCCACCTGGCAGGTTCCGTGGGGCAGCGAAGGTCCCTGTGGCTAAGAAGGAGAAGGAGGTGGGACAACACTCTCCGATGCCATTTCTCCTCTCCGGTTGTTGCTCCCGGCATGCGGAAGGCTGCTGGGTTCCTGGGGTGGTGTGGTAGAACCCCCGGGGACGCTCCTTCTTTGGGCCTCTGGCTGTCCTTCCACTGCCCGTGGACTGGGGCCACTGAAACAAGATTCTTTCCAGACGCAGGCAGATCCACACACAAGGCTCCTGACGAGCTGCCCACCACCGCACGCCATCGGCCCCCCTTCCCCCCTGCTCACCTCCGGCAAAGCTCCAAGATCATCCCTAAGTCTGCCTGTCCAGGCCAAACTCTGTACCTGTCAAAACCTCTCCCCGTGGGCACCCAAACACAGTATCACCTCTCACCTTCAACAGATAGTGACAACCAAGGACAGGTTGACCTTTACCTGCCTAGCCCTGGCTCCTGTCGAATGTCCCCCCTGACAGGTGAGAACTCTGAAGCCATCCTAGTACTTCCAGGGCCCACCTGTAGAGTAACAGGGCCAGGGAGGCAGTGACATGTCTTGCATGCTTACTGTCACCAAAGGCCAGGACAACCAAACGTAGGCTTTGGAGATGGGCAAGACCTAATTCTGCCTCCTACCAGCCGTGTGTCCTTGGGCAAGTGACTTAGGCTTTCTAAGCTTCAATTTGTCCTCTGTCAAATGGGGATAGGAGCATAGAGATGCGTCGTACCTGGAGCTTAAGTTCTTAATCAGAGCTGGGAGCAAAATACATGAGCAAGTGAGAAGTTTCTCTTGAAGGCTGCAGAATTGGAACTCTCTATGCAATTCCTCAGTGAGTCCAGCACAGCTAGGTTTTGTTCCAGCCAAGAAATGGATTACGGTTCTGTGACTGAGCATCTGGTGGGTAGATGGCTTGCTTTTAGGGGATGTAAACCTTAAAATCACACTTGGTGTGGAGACTCTGAGACAGGCACGTGGGAACTGAGACCTGCTATATCCCACAAAAAGCTATATTAATGATGTTTGTCCAGGGACCCCAAGATCATTTGCATCTTAGCTTACCTGTATCTCTCCTACTTAAGGTCTCAAGTGAGGAATAAATTAGACACAAACTGAGGTAATTGGTTGGGCCACGTGAAGGGCATTTCTATTTTTCTGTTCATGTATCAATTAGGGTTCAGTTACAGACAACTGATACCACTCTAGCTGGCTTATCCCAGTGTTAGGATTAATGAAAGACAAGGTTTCAGGGACTTACGTTACCACTGGGAAGGAGAAGCGCCAGACCCTTGGCTGTTTTGAGGGAACAGAGCCCAGCACCCAGAGCCGCCTGCTGCGTACGCGGCGAGGAGAGCCACTCCTCTTCCCGGCAGAAAGCCGGTGTGTCCAGCAGCTGCCGCAGCAGGAACACTGTGCTTCTGTCCCAGTCCACACCTGCAAAGGGGGTGCCCCGTGTCCTGCCTTTATCCAGACTCCACTCATTTCCAATCTGGGTATCACATGGCGCATCTGATCAGAGGACCTGAATCGCACGCAGAATTTACTTGTAAGTGTGTCTGGGGAGTTTCATGTTTAGGTTTCTGGCCTTGGCAGTAGAGGAAGAAACACTCAAAGGAGAGTACAGTGGTCACTACTCTGGCCAGTTCACAGTGCCCGTCCCAACTAGACGGGCCTGCATGGCCGTGAAGACAAGCTGACCAAGACGCTTCTTCTGTTTTTTTCCTTCAAACGTCCAGACCTGATCCTTGGGAATTTAGTGCTCTGGAGCAAAAGGCCACACCCCCTCATGCCTGAGGAAAAGGATCCAGAAAGGCAAGTGGATGGAGAGGGTATTTGTCTGTGAGCCAGAGGGGAGCTGGCCAGCCCTGTCACCTGAGCTGGTCCACTTCAGACAGGGAGCTGGATGCCACTGGACACGTCTGGCTGCACACACTAGAACTACGGATAGGTCTGCAGTCCTTTCAGTGTCTGGAACTTGACCAACACGTTTAACTGTTTTCCTCCTTGGGGAGAAAAAGGCAACCTCGTCGCAGCCGTCCACAGGGTGCTATTTCCTCTTTTCTTTCTATTCTAATGAATAAATGGTATTCCTATTGGTTATTTATCTACTTTTAGAATTTGAATGGAATCCTGCAGATAATTATGGCATTTCACCATTTGATAGGAGATTGGCGCCTACTGCGTGGAGGTAATAGTCCAATTTGGCATCTATGAAATACCACCATGGCCACCACCACCATCATCATCATCACCACTCCTACCAACACCACCACCACCACCACCACGATCACTCTTAATACCCCCACCCCCATATTGATCAGGTAACGTTTACTCAGTACCCTTCTCCAGATACTGTGCTAAACCCTTACCTGCAGGGTCTCAGTTCTCACACAGCCTTGGACCGCGGGTACCGTGGCTATCCCCATTTCACGGAGGGGAAGCAGACCCAGATGCATAGGAAGGCCACGATTTGAAGTTCAGTTGTCTGAGTCCAGAGTAAAGAGGTGGAAGGTTCCCTTGCCTCTGAGGGTAGCATAGGAAACTCAGGAGTGTGGGGATGAACTACGTAATCTGTCTTATCAGAGGGGGGACATCTTTTCAAGTGAGACAGGGAGAGCCATGAAGGCAGAGATGCCCCGGCGTGTCCACGGGGCGTCTGTGCCAGCAAGAGCAAGAAGAGACGTGGGTAGGGAGAGGAGCGCTGGACCGTCGCTCGTGCTGGGCAGATGTGTGATGGGAAGCATGAAGTCTCAGGAAGTTTTCCAGTGGTCTCCAATATGTGTCTTTCTATCCACTGCAAGAAAAACAAGAAGGTGCCACTGCATCTCACATTAGCCTCTCAGTCAGTAGCCCCATTATCTCACCTGTTCAGGTGTTTAATGGAAGTTCCTCTCTACTGCCGACCCAAATGCTTAATGAATCTAGATTCCTCCACGCTGCGTCGGTGATCGGGGCATTCCCTGGCAAGGCAATCTCATTGCAGCCTTGAACAGGGTAATATTTTCTCTTTTCTTCCTATTCTAATGAATACATGATATTCCCATTGGTTATTTATCTACTTTTAGAATTTGAATGGAATGCTACAGATAATTGCGGCATTTCACCATTCGATAGGAAATTGGCACCTGCTGCATGGAGATAATAGTCCAATTCAGCATCTATGAAATACGGAATTTTCTGCTAATTCCTGCCTTGAAATTTGTAAATCATCAGTGGAGTTGGTTATTAAAATTCAAGAGTTTAAAGACTGGGAACTGAGGGGGAGCGGCCCTTCTTCATGAAAATTACAGAAACTAACGATGACGGCCGGACGGAAGATTCTCAGCCCAGAAGGCTCCAAGCAGCTCAGGGGCCAGAAGGCTTATTGGTAATGTGACCATCTCTCCAGGAGACGCAAGCCGCGGAACAGGAGCCGGCTGGCTGTAGGGCACTTGCCGGAATTTGCAGAAATGAGTGAGGGCAGCGAGGCAGAGGCGAAAGGCCTGGATGGGTTTGGGGTCAGGAGGACAGGGGTTAGAAATCTAGCCGTGTATGACTTAGGCCTTTCTGAGCCTCAGTTTCTGCCCTGGTAAAAATTGAAAGAAAAAGTCCTTTTTGGTGATGAATGACTGCTTTGTCTAATCTTTAAGTGAATCTAAGATCAAGTCTATACATTGCTCATCTGTTTATTTAACAACTATTTACTACAGGTCACTTAAGTGTCAGAGGTTCTGCTGGGTCCTGCAGGAACGGCAGAGGGCAAAGCCAGGCTCGTTCTCTGCCGTCCTGGGTATAGTAGTGACAAAAGTCTCCAGCATGTCATCATTAATCCGGGACGAACGTAAAGACCCAAAAAGGAAAATAAAAAATTGTACTGTTCTCCCCGATGGAGGGGAATGCCTGCCTGTAGTCAGCGCCGAAAGAGTTGGCCTGGCGGGGGATCGGGGTTGCTTTTGGGAATGAACATCCCATGTTTTGGTTGTGCTAGTTATTATATGCTGTACGCATTTGTCAAAACTCAAAACTCACTGTATGCAAGTTATAGTTCAATGAACCTGACTTTGAAAACGAATGAACAAAACAGCCTCCCTCTGGAGCTGCAACAGGCCGTGTGGCATTCCGTGTCGTTGCCAGGCCTGGAGACATCACTGACCAGGAAATTAGAGTTGGAAAAAAACTGGAGACTCACAGAGTTGCTCCCCTTCCACTACAGCATGTAGGAACATACAGATGCTCTGAGCACTGCCGACCTTCACAAAGCCCCCCAACTCTGCGCTTTGGGTGAAGAAAGCCCGCGGGGGAAGCAACTCACCCTAACTGCTGGCATCGGCAGGTAACCCGGAGATCCACCCCAACCTGCGAGCGGGGCGCTCAGTCCCCAGCCTTGGAATGCCCTTCCAAGCAGCATGCTGTCACCGGAATAGCAGGTGGTGGGCATTGTGCCTAGAGTTTACCTGCCCTTGGCCAGGTCAGCTGGACAAACTCAGGCTTTAGTGCCCAGAAAATGCTGGAACTCAGCAGGGTCCCTTAGAGCCCAAAGTGCCTCCTGATGTTACTCCTGTCCGCTCATAGAGACAGCTCGCACACGCCCTTCTCTCCCTCCTGCCGCCTTTCTCCCTCCCTCCACTCCCTTCTCCCTCCCTGTCCCCTCCCTGTCTCTTCTGTCCTCTCTCCCTCCTTCCAAATTCTTACCCTTCCCTCCCGACGCCATCCATACGGATGGCCTAATCCTTCCCTAGTCACTTCCCGGGGCTGTTGGTAGCCGGAAGAAACTGCTGCTTCCTGCCCCCTGCCTGGTTTAATTCACTTCTCCTTGATGCCCGGGTGCTGGGCAGGCATCCTGTCGAGTGAAAGAACATGTGCTTTAATCTGTGAAATCTGATTCCGCTGAGCCCCGTGGAGCATTGCCATTACCAAAGTCACCCTTGGCGGGGAAACGAGGTGGCGTCCACTTTGATCCTCAGCTTGGTCGATCGTCTTGCTTAAGTCCATTGAGCTCAGAGCCCGGTAATGAGACTCCGGGTGCACCTGGCGGACACTTTCCTCTTTGGTGCCAGGCATCCGAGTGGCATCTGGGCACCTCTCAGATGATGTTCCAGCCCAGCTTCTGCCCTGGACAGCGAGCTCATCCAAGGCAAGGTTGATGTACTGTTCTCTGTAACCCCCGGGCTCGGCACAGGACCTGGCACGTAGTAGATGTGCAGTTAAAGCTGAGCTTAAATGGGCCAGAAAGAACGAGGAGAGAGAAAAGAAACCTCGCCAAGGAAGATACACATGAGCGAAGCACGTGAGGGCCATGTGGGAGGAGGGGGGACCTTTCCTGCAGTAACAGGGTTTGTCCCGTTTTTCTTAGTTCTTGGGTTTCCGTGCTTGATGCTTCTGTGGTCACAGAAATACTGGCCCTGGCTAGCAAATATGATCTCAGCTTAACTAAAGGAAGGGGTCAGGAGTGGCCATGGGCATCAGGGAGACGTGCTCAAGCCGCTGTGCGGCGCAAGGTGCCCACAGCAATTGCTCCAACGCAGGCCATGTCGGTCCTGAAACTGCAGAACGAAGCAGACGGGTGATGGTCCGTTCTTCTCCGTCACCTCCCAGCTCCCCTCTGACAGACAGCAAGGTGCCCGACGTCCTCGGTGTCTGAGGCGCCTCTTATCTCTCTCCCTGAGGCTGCTGAGGACGCCGTCCTCCCTGCCCCTCCTCCATTCCATCCCAGTCCCCCCTCGACCCTCCTCCTGTGTGGACGCCTGAGTCCCTTGATGTCTGTTACCCAACAGAGTCCCAGAGGACTTTGTGGTCAGCGTGACGGGGACACGCACAGACCCGGCTCGGGGAGCCGCGTGCACCTTCGTTTCATCCATGTGCAGGGGGTGGCGTGGGCACGCGTGTGTGCCCTAGTCCACTGGTGCTGATCTTTCCGCGTGCAGAGGGAGCAAGGACCATGGCACACTGGCCTTCGGGAGGATTTGGATATCGTGATCTTGTTCCTTTCCTGTGATTCACCAGCGATGATGAGATGGTAGGTCACGTGATTTTGCGTGGGCCACTAGAGCCACTGTTCCCTCCTTTACCACAAGCCCGGCCACCCAGCGCCCCCCACCCATCCTGTGCAGGGATGGGGCGAACCCAGTTTCCTGGAGAGATACAGGGACCCACGTCTCGGGACGTTTGGGGTATGGAGCTTCAGAGTTCCGGGATGCACCCGGAATGTGTCACTGTCCACAGGGACCTTCCCTCGAGCCGTCCACTCCCCTGAAAGTGCCCCAGAGCAGCGCTGGGCGTGGGGGATGTGACTTGGCTTCCCACAGCCATGTGGGGCGCCGCGTGTCCCAGCTCTGCTCCTCCTCGTCCCCGACACCCCGTCCTGCCACCCGCCTCCCGGGGCCTGGATTGGGGGCGGGGACATTTGAACCCTCCGCAGAGAGCGCAGGAAGAAGGCAGGGGAGGCTCTGTTATCTTTCTTAATTTGTTTGTTGAGCGCACTCTCTGCCTCTTACCGTGCCAGTGTCTCTCTGATCGTCCGTCTCTGTCTCTCTCTGGGCCCTCCGCTCTCTCCATCTGCCTGTGTCTGTCTCTCTGCGTCTCTGCCTTTCTCTCCATCTGTCTGCGTGTCTGCACGTGTCTTCCTGCCTCTTTCTCAGTCTCGCTTTCCTGCCCTCCTTCCCTCTCTCTCCTTTCCTTCTCCCTCCCTCCCTCCCTCTCCCTGTCCTGGCCTCTCCCTCTCTCTCTTTCCCTCCTCTCCCTGTTTCATCCCATCTTCCTCTTTCAGATTCTCTTTCTGATTCTGTTCCGGTCCTTTTTTCTCAGCCACCTCTTTGCTGACGGTGAGAGGCGTCTTGCCTTTCCCATAACTTACTTGGGTTCCCATACAGGTCCACTTTTGCCGGGTGCCTCACTTCAGCAAGCAGTGTCATTACACAAGATTTATATCATTAAAAAAAATCTGTACAAAAATTTTGGTTCATCCTTTTTTTTTTATTTCACCATAGTATGGGGGTACAGATGTTTAGGTTACATATATTGCCTCTGCCCAACCCGAGTCAGAGTTTCAAGCATGTCCATCCCCCAGGCAGTGCGCACCACACCCATTAGGTGTGAATATCCCCATGCCCTCCTCCCCGCTCCCTCCTGCCCGACACCCGACGAATGTTACTTCTGTATGTGCACTTAAGTGTTGGTCAGTTAGTACCAATTTGATGGTGAGTACCTGTGGTGCTTGTTTTTCCATTCTTGTGATACTTCACTTAGTAGAATGGGCTCCAGCTCTATGCAGGAGAATACAAGAGGTGCTAGATCACCATTGTTTTTTGTGGCTGTGTAGAACTCCATGGTATACATATGCCACATTTTATTAATCCATTCATGGATTGATGGGCACTTGGGTTGTTTCCACTTCTTTGCAACTGTGAATTGTGCTGATATAAACATTCTAGTGCAGATTTTTTTTTTATAGAATGTCATTTTTTCCTTTGGATGCCTGGTAATGGGATTGCTGGATCAAATGATAGTTCTACTTGTAGCTCTTTGAGGTATCTCAATATTACTTTGCACAGAAGTTGTACTAGATGCAGTCCCACCAGCAGTGTGTGAGTGTTCCTATCTCTCTGCATCCATGCCAACCTTTACTGTTTTGGGGCTTTTTGACAAAAGCCATTCTCACTGGAGATAAGTGCTATCTCATTGTGGTTTTGATTTGCATTTCCCTGATGATTAGAGATGTTGAGCGTTTTTTCATATGTCTGCTGGCCATTTGTCTTCTTTTGAAAAGTTTCTGTTCATGTCCGTTGTGTACTTTTTAATGGGGTTTTTTGATTTTTTTCTCACTGATTTTCCTGAGACCTATATAGATTCTAGTTATCAGCTCTTTATTGGATGTGTAGCATGTGAATATTTTCTCCCATTCCTGTAGGTTGCCTGTTTGCTCTCGTGATGGTTTCCTTGGCTGTGCAGAAACTTTTTAATTTGATCAGGTCCCATTTATTTATTTTGTTGTTGCTGTGATTGCCTTTGGCTCATCCATGTTCTACGCTTTCCTGGCCTATCCTGCCCCTGTTTGGCTCATGCCTTATCCTATTCGTACGTCAGTAAACCTGCGCTTCCCCCTTAGTGCGGCGCTTGCGGTTTCCCTCCTCCTGTCTCCCTACCAAATGCCCCTACGCAGGGCTCGAGATGGTGATGACGACCCCACAGCTCTGGGAATAGACTTGAAAACCATTGACCTGCCCACTTTAAGTGGATGGCGTGTGGTGTGTGGATTATGCCTTAATAAAGCTGTTTTTTTTTAAAAAGTAGATCTAAAGGAGGTATAAAGCACATTTCATTGTTTTCAGTCTAGCTTCAGATTTCCCATCAGGGTGTTTGAATTTAGGGTGGGGGCGGGGGCCCAGTATGTGAACCGGGATTTATTTCTGACTTCGGGTAAACATAAGCAGTGAAATACCAAACGTCAGCTTCTGCTAAAGTCAGCTGGTTAGTCTAAGCCTTAACTGGAGGGGTTTCATTAATGTCAACATTGAAGCAAAAAGTAAGAGAAGATGGACGAGCTCACAGCAGGATTGGCTCTGCGCGGGTTTCCTTCTCTCTGATGAAAACAGGGCTCAGCACAGACGCCCCTCCCTCCAGAAGACGTTCCCTGAACACCAAGTTTAGAAAAAACTACTCCTTTTTACTGCATTCCCCAGACACCTCGAACTTGGTCTAACAGTTTCCCTGCCTTGTTGTCCTCCTTGGCTTAAGTATGTGTCTTCTTCATTGGGCTGTAAACTCCTCGAATGTGGGAACTGTGTCTCTTTTGCACATAGAAGGTCTACAGTAATTATTTGGGCAAGAAAAGTTGAAAGAGAGAGACGAATGAACAAATGAGCGAGGGGGAACTTGGTGTCTGATACGGACATTAAGGCTGGTCCTGATCCAATATCCAACACATGTTTGTTGAGCGCATACCTGTGATGTTCTGTGTGCCAGGCAGTGTTCTAAGCACTGGGAATACAGCAGCAAGCAGAGAAGACGTGAATCCCTGACACCGTGGAGCTTGCAGCTAGTAGGGGAAAAGCAGATAATAAAGTAAGTCAGGAAATCATGAGGAATATTAGAAGGGGGTAAACGGCATGCAGAAAGGAGGGCAGAGAAGCTGGTGGAGAACACGTGACCGTTTGCAAACTGTTTCACTTCATCTGCCTGACATCTTTAGGGGAAAGGAGCCTTAATGTGGAGGGAAAGAAAACTGGAGAACCTTCCACAGGGCAGAGGCAGATGTAAGAAAACGCATACATTGGTGTCTTCTGCGTGCCCTGAGGTTTCAAGCTGGGAATTCTAGGCGCAAAAGGGAAGGTGTGCGGAGCCGGGACCAACAGCCCTCTCGCTTTGGAAACAGGGACCGTGAAGACGGGGTGCTGTTGCCTCAAGTTCGGGCCCGTTTTAGCACGTTCCATTCCGGTTGTTCAAGCCTCAGTCTTGGGACGTTAAAAATAATAAGAAAAGCAAATGGGTGCAAACCACAGCGACAGACAGAGGAGGGATGAGGCTGAGCTGCGACAAGCCCCAGGGAGGGGCGGCGGGACCGGCTGCAGGAGGGGTCGGTGCTGCAGAGCAGCTCTTTGCACTTGGTGTTTTTCCACAGCACACGGACACCTGGCGCTTTTGGGCAGTGGAGCCGCATCCTCGGGATGGAGAGGGCAGAGCGTCCGCGGGAGCCAGGCAGGGAGGGAACAGACACGCGGGGAGGAGGCTGCGTTCGTGCCTTTACAGTCCGGGGGGGTCCCGGGGAGCCAGGGCCAGCGTTCACGTGCACCAGGTGCCCTGGCAGCCACTCGTCATCAGAAGTGAGAGCAGAGCGGAGCAGCAGGTCACCACACGTGGCACGGTCCCTTGAAACCCTGAAGGGGCCTCTGCCAAACACGCGTGCAGCACAGCCCCCGGGACGCAGTGGCTGGGCGCAGATAGGCGTGATACAGCGATGATAGTATCCACTAGCGCACATGGGACTTGCATATCAGACACTGTGCAAAGCACTTTATGTAGATTATCTCGCTTAGTCTTGTAAGGTTTGCTGAAGCAAACCCATGAGTCATTGTGTCTATTAGGATGTATTTGGTTACAAGTGACTGCAAACCAATGATGATAAGCAGAAAGGGAATCTGTCAACTCATGCAACTGACAAATGCAGGAGTAGTTGTGGCTTCAGGCATGGCTGGATCCAGGAGCTTCAGCAATGTGATAGGGCCTGTTCTTTTTCCTGGTCTCTTGATTTTGCTTCCCATTTCTTGGTATCATGCTCAGACGGGTTGTTATGGGGGCCAAAGGGCTGGGCTGTTCCAGCCCACATCCTTTCAATGGGAAGTCCAGCAGAAAAGAAAGTTTCTTTTCTTGTCCCCAAAGTATCAGTAAGTCTTGTGGCTTCTCATTGGCTCTCATGGGGATCATGTGTTCATCCTTAACAGATCACGGTGCCTGCAGGGAAGGGGGGGTCACTGCTTACCACGTACCTCCCTGGGGAGGAGGGTGGACCCGTGATGAGTTGGAGGGGATGCTCAAAGGAACATTACGGAGGGTTCTGGAAAACAGATAAATGGAGGCAGGTGGAAAAAAATTAAAGCGTCCATATTGTGGTACCGCCTCCATTTTGTAGATGGGGAAACTGAGGCTTGGAAAGGTGGAGTCACTTGTCCAAGGTCACACACAAGTGGGGCTGGGACAGCAGTCCAGCGTCATCTACGACCAACTCCCCCCACGACCAGCGCCTCACCTCCTCCTGCTTGCTCCTCCCCCCACCCCACTTTCCTGCACCTGTCCTTGGGGCTGGGAGTCTTCCCCAAGCCCAGGAGCCATCAGTAGGGTTGCCCTGTAGACAGCAGGAGGAGTCTCAAGGCCATAAGCCCATCAGTCCTGTGGACTCCAGAGGACCATTCCCAAGGCAAAGGGTCATTAATATCGTCTCCAATCTTCTTTAATGCTAATTACTTTCCCCCCACGTCAACATAAAAATCATCTTAAATGTCCTCATTAGAGTGGACGTGATTTCTGATCACAGAATCATCAACTCAGCCCATGAAAGACTTTCAGGGGAGAAAACGTTCTCAGAGCCACGACGGGCAATTTCGAGTGATTTAGAATATCAAGTTTGTATGATTTTTAATCATTAAAGGAGATGTAAAAACATATTTTATACACAATCTTTTATCTTACACTTATTTTTATATTTCTCTATAACAATTTATTGCGATGCATATATCACCATTACATCAGACATTTATGGCTCCATTAAAATTCAATGCCACCATAAATTTGGGCCGGTTACAGTGGTGACATTTGTAACAGCTTCCACAAGGACATATTTTATATTTAAAGTGAAACTTTGGGAAGAAACTTTTGTAAAGGGAAAGAAAAAAAAAGAAAACGTGCAGGGTAGGAAAAGGATGTAAGCTTTTCCTGCTTTCTAAAACACCTAACGCCTACCCTAATACCTGCCGTATTAAGAAACCAGACTTCCGCTAAATGCGAGGTGTGCTATTCCCAGTATTTAGGCATTAACAGGAATCGCATGATAATGCCATCGTTGACTAGAAATACTCCGCTCTCCCCAATCTTCCAGCAGCCTGAGACCTGGGAGAATTTCAGAAATAAGGGAAAGTATTAAATCAGGCTTTGAAAAAATGCAGTGTCCATGTAACGAGAGGTTTCTGATTCTGTAGTATATGGATTTTCAGAGAGTAACAGCGTGAGGGCTTCTGTTTTTCCATCATTTGGTCCAAGACGGTGAGTGCTTCTCATGAGAAATTTTGAGGTCTCTTTCTTTTTAAAAAATCTATCAGAAGGTGTTAAAGCAGCTTTTTTTGAGCCCAGTGCTTTGATAGATGATTTAAAAAGTAAAAGTGGGGGTGTGTTTCTAATTCTGAAGGGGCCTTCTATACGGGAATGTTGTCAAGGAAAAGGGGTGAGTCCGATCACTTTTGCACCCTCGGGAGACCTAAGAATGTTTGGCACACGGCGAAATGCCCCAGTAGCCTTTACTCAGCTCGACAGCCTGGGGGACAAGGCGCCCGTGTGGGACGCTGGACACCTCATGCTCACCTGTGGAGCAGAATGGGGGTCACACGTGACTTCAGAGAACGAGGAGTGAGGCCTGTGCAGGCTTGGGGAGGGCTCCTGGAAGAAGGAAGTTCGAGTTGCCCCCCATAAATGGGGCGAGGGTGGTGCAGGCTGCAAGAAGCAGGTGGGCTCAGAGCAGCCTCTGGGACTGCACTGGAACAGAAGCCGGGTCTGGTAGGGGTGGGGGATAAACGCGAAGGTGAGGCCACTTGCTCAGCATCCTGGTCTGTGTCACGACAGGGACAGCAGAGGCTCACTGAGCAAGGGCTGGGGCAGGCAGGAGGCACGCTCTTCTGCGTCACAGTAAAGACGGCAAACGGTAGTTCCACTGACTGTTAGCCTGGTGTTCTAAGTGATTTTCTCAGACAAACTCACTTTAATTCTCACGGCCACCCTGAAGGTGGGCATTCTGCCGTGCTCCAGTTGGAGGGAGTGAAAAAAGGCAGGAGATACATAGGTTATAGGGACATTTGCTATTTCTCCGTGGGTGTCTCTGCTCATCTGAAAAACACAGAAGCTACAACACTCATATCCCAGGGGTAGCTTTAACTGGGGGACTGGGTGGGCAGCTTTCCGTCTCTGTTTTCACTGACAGATGCCACTAGGTGTGAGTTGTAATCAAGTGACGTCGGAGGCAGCACCAGCTAGAATCAGAGCACAGTTCTAAGCCTAATAACGCCTGTCCAGAGATGCCCTGGGGAAGGAGGAGTTTTATGTTCTCACCTGGCTCACCTGGTAGGATCCTACAAACCCTTTAAACCCCAGCTCAAAAACCCACTACTTCTTGTAGTTGCCCTTGAATTGATTGCTCTGTCCTCTGGGTTCGACAGCACCTGGAGCCCATTTCCTCGACCGTTGCTCCGATTGCCGTGTGTTGCGGTTGACGTTCACAAATCTGTCTCCGCAGCTGCTCGTGGATTCCTTTGAGGTCAGGGACTAAGTAATCTTAGATTCTCCTGAGGCAGAATCCTCCTTTCCCCCTCCGGAGAGAACGGCGCCCCCGTCAGCTCCGGGGCTGCCTCTGTCAGATCCTAAGAGTCGCTGGTGTGCGACTCTATCCAGCTCCGTTTCAGTGGCTTCGTGTGGACAGCTTGAGATGGGCCACCATGAAGGACTCGCAGCGCAGGGACCAGCAAACAGCGTGAGTCACTGAGGAGGGGAGCGTTTCCCCAGCTCGCACCGACCTGAAGTGAAAGGAAGTAAAAGTCCTTTGCCCCTGAAGCAGCCTGGGAGGAATGGGGGGCCTTTCCTGGTGACGAGGTGACCTGGGTGTGAAGTCACGTTGCCTTCTGTCCTCCCCGGACGGTTCGAGGAGCCGTCTCTGCGGCTGTCGCGCGTAAGCTCTGTAGAGAGATGAAGGACTAGACTAGGACAGATGACGAACTTTCTTCCCAGCTCCAGAATTCCCTGATTCCGGGCATTACGCGTATCATTTGCAAGTAATTAACGTCAATCATGCCCTACGTTTGTGCAGCCCTTATCTTTCTTTTTCTCCCAAAGAGCTTTCATATTATGTCACTTGACACCTCTGGGAAGCAAGTGGACAGATACCCTCTCCACTGAATAGGGGCCGTAACGTGTCCAGCATGGACTCCGCTTAAAATCAAGTAGGTTTTGCGCACAGGTTGTCCATCCCCGAAGTCAGGGCGTGGGGACTGCTGGGTGAAGGTAGATCCTGAGGGGTGAACTCCAGGTGTCAGAGAGGGCAAGACAGTGACCCAAAGTTACCCAGATACTGGCTGGCAGAGCCTTGACAGCCCTTGACTGCATTTAAGGTGAGGAATATTTGGTACCAGGTGGCCCAGAACTGAAAAATGGCATGTCTATATAGTAGCAACTGTTTAATAGAAGGAGACAAGTGACTCAAAGTTGACATGGCTTATCTTTTACTCCACACATCTGAAAATGAAAACCATTTGAAGGCCCCACTATTTTTTTCTTTCTCGGTCACCCAGATGTTTGACCCCCCCGCCCCAAGCAAATACTGTGCTTTCCCAGAGACAACTTGCTGCCCGGATCGCAGAATCCTTCTTTCGCCCTCCAGAAAGCATCACGCCCCGAATGGAAGACGGGTGGGCATTTTACACAGGTTTCAGAAAAGGTTGATGACTGTTCAAATCACCTGGGATAAGAGAACCCTCTCAGGTGTGGGAAGAGAAGCAGTTTGGGTTTCATGAAACTACTGAGTAATTTAGACAAGACTTCAGACTCGCTCTTCTACTCTGGATTTGTGCAACGCTGACACGTATATTGTGTTTCAAACTAGATCAAAAGAAATACATTTAGAGAAAAGGAGAACTTGCACAGATCATTCAAAAAGAGTGAAGACACTTTGTGTGTGTGTGTGTGTGCGTGCGCGCGCGCCGAACTTCAATAATGGCCCTCGTAATGTGCTTATTAAAATTCCAGAAATGAAGATTTTAGTGCCATTATATAGAACACTTAAGAAAATTTTTGATTGGTGTAAATTATCTACAAATTTAACACTTTCTGTGCTAGTTAATTCTTGTTATTTTAATGCTTATTCTCAAAAAAATTTAGAAGGTAACTATGGAGAATGTTGGCCATATTTTTTCATTTGAAAAAAGAGTTACAACTTCATTTCCATGTGGCAGACGGAGGAGTCCCCCTAATGTGTGCAGGGAGTCGCTTCTCTCTCCGAGAGCCGTCGGCAGATCCTGTTCTCCAGCGGTGCGCGGAGCCGGGTCGCACTGGCTGGTGAGAGCTGATTGCGAAATTTTAAGGAAATCTACCAGCTGGTTGATGTCACAGTGGCAGCTTGAAATCGGTCACAGAAGGAGTATTTGCATCATAGAAGCTGAAAAATGAACCAGCAACCTTCTTCCACTAGAGAGCTGGTTGTTAAGCATTTATCAGCACACCACTGCTATTCCTTCTAGATGGTCCCACTCTATTATTTCCTTCCATTTCCTTTAATTCTCACATCCTTGAACAAGTAGACAACTGTGGCCACAGAGTCTTCGTAGAAAAACCAAAGACCTAAACCCTACAGGAAAGTGAGGACAATATAGGATTCTATGTCCATCCCCCGTTCACCTCTAGGTACTGGATAGTTATCTCATAGCAACATAGTCTTTCTTTTTGTTCCTTTTTCTAATCTGGGTCAAGAGTTTTCAAACTTTAGTGTATATGAGTTAGCATGCAAGCGTTGATAATGCAAAACCACCTGTATGGCACTTGGTGGGAATATTAGAGGCTTTTGAGGGTAACTTTGGCCATGGAAGTATTTTCCTGGAGTTGGCAAGACACAGTGGCTAAAAGCCATAATACCTGGTTTTGAGTCTCACCTGTGCCACGTGCGAGCTGCTTAACTTCTCTGTGCCTCAAATGAGGGTGGTAATGGTACCTGACCTACATGTTTCCGGGGAGGATTACATGTGTTAATGTATTTATCACGCTTAGCATCATTCCTTGTGCCTAGGTAGTGAATGTGTGCGTTAGCTATTATTGTTGTAAAGAAGGGGGGTGTTTTAAGTGATGACTCTGGCAGCCGAGTGAGGGTTAGACCAGGTGGACCCCAGGCTGGGAGACCAGTCAGGGAGCCCCTCGTGTTGGCCCAGCCTGATCCTCTCGAGGCAATCATTGATGCCACGTGGCTGTTGGGTGTCATGTAGACCAAGCCAGTGGCCCTAACCTATAACTTAAAGGGCTTTGGTTGATGACGAAAGAAGACCCCTTTCCCCTGGGTGTTTATCAACTTCCATCTGATTCCTTTGGAGCTGGAGGGCTTGAAGACAGGAGAGTGGGAGAAGAAGTCAAAGCGCAGGCAGACACCAGTCCTTGGAGGTCACTGTGAAAGTTTGGAGTTCATACTTGGTGCAATGGAAAGGCACGAGGAATTCTTAAACCAGGGATTCTCCCATGTGTCCAGCACCTGCGAGATACAAAGCCACAGCTGGTGCCTCAGGGACTCGCGGCCCAGAGGATTCCACGCCCACCCCTTCAGTGGTGGTGGTTTGATATCTGAGCTCAGTCCTTCCATCTTCCAGATGAGCAGGGCCGTCCCCCGTCAGCTCCTGCAGCGGACGGACACGTGACATGCCATGGGCTTGTAGCATGGTACGATAATTTATTAACAGGGAAAGGGCATACAAACTGTGGGACTTCCCTGCAAAACTGAAACCCGATGGAGATGGCGGTGAGAAAAGATGAACCTGGCTTCCCTCCTTGCTCAGACGTGGCCTCATCTGGGACCACTTTGCACGATGTTTGTCGCACCTTCCCAAATGCCCTGGCTGGTTTCCTACCTCCTTCCACATCCAGGCCCTGTCTCGTGTCCTGGGGCCAAGAATAAAGATAAATTTGAGCAGTAATGAATAAAGACCCAGTCCTCGTAGAGCAGGGAAATTTGCCGTGGCTTAACCAATCTGGCACCACTTATGCCAGCCACCTGCCTTTCCAACCATCAAATGACTAATTGATAACTAATTTCCTCAATTTGTATTTCATTACTGATGGCAGCAGGAAAGCTTATACCTAACTCTGGGAATCAGAGAGACCCTATGAAGTCAACAGGGATATTACTTGCCAGAGTTCTTGGCAAACTGGCCAGCTTTGCGGGAACTGGCCTTTTCTCAGTAATGCAGCTCACGGGTACTGAGTGCGTGTTGCAAGCTGGAAACTGGGCTAAGCGTGTTGCATTTGTATGACAAACATAAGGGTCATGCTAGATGATATCACGGATGAGCCCTGAAACCGTATTGTCTTAACACAGTCGGAATTGATTTGTTCATCACTAATGATTGAATTCAGGAGTTCCTGGCTGGCAGAGGACGGGGAGCTCTGTCCCTCGTGGTCATTCAGGTTGCCTGAGACCCCAAACTGAGAACCAGGTTGACAGAGGCTCTACCGTCTTCACTGCATAGCGGCCGAGGTGTTGACGTCTGGCTGGCAGAGGCAGGGAAGAGCACAGAGGGTCACGGGACGTTTTTAATAGGCAAGCCCAGAAGAACACATCACTTCAACTCATAGCACCTTGGTCCTAACTCAGTCACAGAGGGACTGGGAGAGGTGACGCGGATGTGACGCAGGAGGAAATGGATTTTGCCAGACAGGTTGCCATTAACATCCTTCCAGCAGTGCCATGCAGTTGGTCATCATACCCATTTTACAGATGAGGAAACCGAGGCTGGGGGAGGTTAAATAAACCTGCTAGTAAGTGGAGGAGCACAGTCTTCAGCCTAAGTCACCTGTCTGATCTCCAAGTCTGTGCCTTTACCACTGTGCTAGACTACGTCTGTCTGGTCTCACGCAGTGGGAAGCTCTGAGAGTGAATTGTTACTTACTCTTTGGTCAGCACCACTGTAGCTGAACCGGACCCACCACGAAATTCGCTACTTGTCAGCCACCGCCCCTGCCTACAGCACTGAGCCTCCTAGGAAAACATCTTGGGAACTTCCAGCAACCCGGGATTGGATGCCTGGTGGGGTCCAAGTTCAGTGGTACCCAGTTCTGAGGCTGACCACCCACATGGGCTTTCTCTGCAGGGGCACAGAGCAAGTGTTAAACTGAGCCACTAATTAAAGCTTTTCTGAACTCTGCTGTCCATTGGCTTTTTAACAAGTGATGCTATTAATCCTACATGTTCTCAATTCTTCATTTTCTTTGTGGGTAAAAAAGTTGAAGGCGATATTGTGGTATTTATCCTTGAAATAATGTTGCCATAGTTACCTCTCAACTCTATTATACCAGTGCTGCAATAATTGAAGCAGAGAGACCTGGAGATGCTCTTGTAACTGTGAGCTTGGTCCCTAGGTTTGGCATGGAAAGCATCTCTCAGATTTGGGGGAGACAGAAGGAAGCTTGGCCTCAGCAATTAACCCCAAAGCACAGCACAGTGGTCCTATCTGTTGGATGAGAGTGTTGCTTGGCGATGTCCAAAGTGAGCCATTTCTGTGAAGTTGCTTTGTTTTCACATTGTTTTACAGTGACACTCTTAGAATGCAAGAATGTAGTGTCTCCATGGAAACTGGAAATGTACAAAATTAAGACCCAGAATAGGAAGGCTTCTATGAGCACAGTTCTGCTGATCAGTAACGAAGAAATGATGTGTTGCAAGTACAAGGTGTTGGATGTCAAAAGAGACAGGGGATGATAAATGTGACATCCTAATCCAAGCCAGGACCTTCACTCTTTGGACATAGTGGAGAAAGGTTGTGAATGCACACCTAGGTACTGTGTGTTCTCCCAGACAGGAGGAAGACTCCTTAATGCCCCACTGTGGGAAGAGAGCTTCTGACCCTCCGTGGAACACATACCTAGACTCCACTCACCTGTTGTGCACACCCAAAAGGGAAGAGTTAGTGGAACATGAGAGAGGTGGTGTGATACAGCGTAAAGACATAGCACTGGCAATTAGGCCAGGCATAAGTTCATGACTCTAAGCAAATTCCTCCAGCATGCTGAACCTCTATTTCTCCATCTATACAATGGGGATGCTAATAGTGTATACCTTTCTGAGTTATGTTTTCTTTCTTTATTTTCCTCCTGATATTTATTTTTACCACTGTCAGTAAGGGTTCTTCAGCCTAACTTCCTACACATGAGGACAAAGTTTAGTCTAGAATGTCCAAATCTGCATAAAGGCCTGAGGTCTGCATACAGCTTACAGAACAATCAACAGAAACACGAAGCTATCCCCGTGTGCAAATGCTACTTGCCCATAGTGGGAACCGGTGACTCCCCTGGACAGAGCATCTTTGTTCTCAGGCTCCTACTTCCTCTGTGGACCCTCTTCCATGTCTCTCGATGACCTGTGCAACTCCTGACCTCTCATTTGCATCCTTCCACCCACATCTTACACATTTGCCTAAATGTCATCCAGTGATATCAGGATATTCACATGCATGCACCTCTCTGGCTCTCCTGCAATCGCTGTAAGTTCAGAGTCTTGTCAACAGTTTCTGTGGCTCTTCCCATTTCTGTTCTTAATGGCACAGAACAGAAGGAGTTTCCCTTTGCTGCCAGGGCAGAGCATCTTCCGGGTCGCTATTTGGGTGGAACCGAAGCTCTGACACTGAACTCCATCCCTGTCCGAACACTCTACAGTGTTTCCCACTGGCCTCTGTCTTTCTCTAAAAAGATGGCAGTCACCACTCTCTGGCTGGCTGGTGTCTTTCTGATCTGCCCAATTCCATTCAGTGAAAGACAGCAATTTTCTTCTCTGGTTTTTATTTTATTTATTTTTTGGACAGGGAGCATCTCTCCCTTGCCAATGCAGAGAAGCCTTTGCTACTTCCTGGACATCTCAGTCAAATAGCCCCAATGCTGCAACCACCTGCAGTTTTACTGTTTCAAACTTCCACATTCCCTTTTGTGTATGTTTCACATACACAGCGACAATGTAGGTTTCCGTAATCTTGTAGGTGGCCATGAACACCTCATTGGGTTAAAAAACACTTATGTTTAGGCCCCAGTGTACTGAGACACGTTGTGATCTAGCAAATGCTGACTCAACAGGATGTTTTCGTTTAACTAAGTTTACTGAGTAGCTGTTGCATGTGAAATAACATACTGGATATTGGTGGGACGACCAGCTCGTCCAGGTTTGCCCAGAACGTTCCCAGTTTTGTCATTGAAAGCCTCATGTCCTGGGGAACCTCGCAGTCCCAGGCAAACTGGTACAGCTGGTTGCTTGAGGCACTAGGGATAAATTGGTAAGTTAGACAAAACTTCTACCCTCAAGGATTTGACAGTTTGATAAACCAGAAGACAAAAACAAACACCCAGCAATCCCCATATCTATGTACACACACAGACACACACATACACACACACACACACACACACACACACACTCTTTAAGGAATTGAAAACAGGTACACAAACAAATGCTTGTCCATGCGTGCTGGTAGCAGCCGTACTCACAGTTACTAAACAGTGAAAATCACCCACATTTGCGTTGACAGAGGAATGCATAAACAAACTACGGTCTGTCCACGCAGTGGAATGCGGAGTGACGCACGGACGCGTGCTACAACGTGGGCGTGCCTTGAAAACTCGCTCGTGGCAGGAAGCCAGACACAAAAGGTCTCGTATTGTGAGATTACTTTATGTGAAGCATTTAGCATTGGTAAATCCATAAAGGCAGAGAGTAGACTGGTAGTCGTTGGGGACTGAGGGGAGAGGGGTGAGGAGTGAGTGAGTGCTTGGTGGGGATGGGTTTCCTTTTTGGGTGGTGAAATATTTTGGAACTACATAGAGGCGATGGTCGCACCACGTTGTAAATACACCACATGCCCCTGAATTGGGTAATAAAATGGGTAATTTTATGTTGCGTAAACTTCACCTCAATGAAAAACAAACACCGCGCTGTTGTCATTGATAGAATCCCAGCTGGGCGAGGGTCCTGGGACTAGAAGGACCATCTCGTGGCAAATAGTGGACAACACGTCAGAGTTGGCTCAGAGAAGAGAGGAGGGAGCAGTGTTCTAAGCAAAAGGGGAAAAGCTCGTGTAGACGTGCGAGTCAGGAGAGCCATTGCGCCACGGTCTGTTTTATGACACGGTGACCCACGTTTCAGCACACGTAAGGTTACCTCTGAAGAGTGTTTACGAGCAGAAAGCCGGGTCCACCTGTGGAATACACCCAGACTTCTGAAAGGGTTCCCTAGCCACCAGGCTGCAACGGGAACGACCTGGGCCTGCCGTCTATAGTTCTTCTGTCCAGGTATTTCCTGAGGAACATGTTCGTAGAGGCTCTTTGGCTAAATGGATTAAAATAATCTGAGATAGCGAATTCTCTAGGGAAGCTGTTTAACATCGATTGATTTGGCACTGGGACGGTGTCCTCATGCCAGGGCTGAAGCACCTTCAGTCTGGTCCTTACAAGCTTCCCCTGTCAGAGTGAGCCCAGAGCCAAAGACGTTGAAACTCCTCCCAGGAGGCAGTGAAGGGAAGGATCTTTGGAGCAGAATTTGAACTCTGGCTCTGCCCTTGCTCACCTGTGCATTTTTGGGCAGGTGAGCTTCTCCAGGCTCTAGCATCATCCTGTAGGAGATGGAGCTGGGGGTTAGAGTGGACCTGCTAGAAGGATAAGTGAATTTCACAGCGAAGCATACACCGTCGGCAAATAACAAGCGCTTGGTAATTTCCAATTTTCTCTATTCTTTCTTCTTCATCCTAGACTTAATTAAGATGTATCATTAAAGCTATGAATGAGCAATTCACAAAAAGAGAAATCTATTAATAAATGGCCAGTACACATGGAAAAATGTTCAGGCTGGGTAGTAACAAAGAATTGAAAAATGAAATAAGACATTATTTTTCTTCTACAAAATTGAGCAAAAATACGAGAAAAGAAAAAAAAAAAAAGAAAGGCAGACAAGAAAAGTCGGTGTTGGCGAAGAGGGGGTTGAGAGTCAGACATTCTCATACCAGGCTCGCAGAAATATCACTCAGAATGGTCTTTCAGGGGACAATTTTGCAGTAAGACAAATATTCTTGTTTCCAAAGCCTTAAATGCAGTTTGTGCTTTGACCTGGCAATTCCACTGCGAGAAATTTACCCTCGGGGAATAATTAGGGATGTGCTCGCAAACTTAGCCGCAGAAAGCGCTCTATAAATAGTTGTTAAATGAAGAAGTAAGTGATGCTCATTGCTGCATTGTTTATAATAATGTAAATTCCAATAACAGGGAAAAAAAATCAAATAAATTATGGTCTGGCCATAAAATGGAATCCTCCGCAACCATTAAACATGGTTTGGTAAACACGTTTGAATAACTCCATCATTTACATAGGCCTGGGAAGATATTTCTGATTCCTCAAGTGAAAAATTATGTTAAATGGCATATTGCATGGCGATGGCTTGTTTAAAAATATGTGTCCATAAATAAAATGGGGAAGAGAAACTCTTGCAGGATATACAGCAAAAAGCAGTTATTGCTGAATAGCGATACTGTGAATGATTTTTTATTTCCTTCTTTTCGCTTTCCTGTATATTCTGAGTGTGTACTATTTGTACATTTAAAAAAAAACAACAAAAAAAACAACTTAATGTTAAAATAGAGGGACTCGTTAGAATTGGGGGTGGGTGGTTGGAAAGCAAGCTAGGAAAGTAGACCATGAACGCGCTGGTCGGGAGAATTGGGGCGTCGGGCTGGGTTAAAAGTGCAGCGTGATTTGGGCATCCTTCCCGCCCATCCGTTTGTCCTTTCTTGACTGCAGATCAACGCTCTGAGACTTGGAGAGGCTTGGTTTGGCTGCGCCCTCCTTAGAGGGTGTCACGCCTGGGAGACACACTCGGGAGCTCTCCGTCTTTGCTGTGTGGTGCCCAAGTTGGCTGTGCTTGGGAAGGACTCGCTCCCAGCTCTGCCGACGTGAGCATGGCTGTCCCCGGGGCCGTGCAGACAGCTGGGCCCGTGTCCTGGGGCAGGGAGCCAAACTGTGGCTGTGGGGAACGTCCCGGGCCTGGGAGACCCTTGGGGGTGAAGGGGATGTATTTACCTTTTCAGCTCCCAGATTCTCGCAGAGTAAATCGCTGCGATGGGACATAGTTGCTTTTCATTTGATTTTTAAAAACTACTGCCAAGGCGGGCTGCTGGCCTCTGAAGTCAGCACAAGTCTGAGAGCACTCTTACTCCAAGGGTGTGTTTTAAAAACTTGGATTTGAAAAGAGATTTATTCCTGGCGATCAGCAGGTCGAGGTTGAACAGACCATTCGAAACAGGTTGCACTTTAGTCCCAGAGATTCAGAAAGCCCGTGGCTTCCTTTTGGTCCTGTCTTTGCCCACACGCTGCCTCCTGGGATCACACTGCTCTGCCCTTGCTGCCTAAGACAGCACCTCCTTCTGTTGGCTTTCCCGCCCCCAGGTACTAATCCCACCCTGCCATGGTATTATTTCTTCCTTTGCTGTCTCTCTCCCCAACTAGAAAGCACACGCCTCGAGGGCAGCTGCTTCATCCTGCTCATTGCTGAACCACTGTGCTTAGAGCCAGGCCAGCCGCATGGTAGGTAGGTGTCTGATGAATCCTGAACTGATGAGTGAATGAATGAATGGGAAGGGTGTGAACGTCTTCTACAACCTGGAGGATGCTGTGGGGCGAGGAGATGCGGGAGGGATGGTTGTGTTTGGGCCACTGTGACTCTGCATCTGACCCCTGATGTCATTGGGGCCTCACATCGTGGGTGGATTGACTGTGTCTAAGCTCCCCCAGGGCTCCTAGAATACCAGTAGTGTCTGGGATGGCATTCAGCCTCCACACCGGAAGGTTCTAGAGGCCTTGGGTTTCCCTTGGCGGGAAGGACAGGACTCCAAGCTATCGGCTGCTCTGTTACCAAGCTGGCTTCCTCCATCCCATTGGGCTGAATGCTCTGGGATTGTCAACTGACCTCATCACCCCAGGAACAAAGGTGGTGACAGCACTAGCCATGGAGCAGGGTACTGGTTGAATACCAGAGAATGGTAGACACCCCACCTAGGGGTAAGGGTGTCTCCTCCATGGAAGGCTCAGAATCCCTCAATGCTTACACCCTGCCTTCCTTGTTCTTTCCTTTAGTGTCTGGAACTCTGGGGATGGGAATCCTTTTCTTGCAGCAAAGCCAGAGCCCTGTATACAAAGGCTGCAGAGTCAGACGCCAGCCCGAGTTGCCTCATTGGCTATTTCTGAAAACACAAGGCATTGGCATTCTTCCTCCTTTGGGGCCAGTCTACGCTCTGCCATTTCATGTTCAATTGCAAAGTACCGTGTTTCTCAGAGTTTTTGCAAAGCATTCGTAGCAGTCACCTGCTAGACGGTCATTCCCTTAGTGTGTACTTATTAAACACTTACTGTGTTTAATGTGTGCCAGGCACTGGGTATGCAGTAATGAATTAGACAAAGTCCCTGCCCTAGTAAAATGTCTTTATGCCTATAGTGGTAACTGTGGTTGAATTTGACAGAAAAGAGTCACAGGTGGGTTTGATACCCAAATCAATTATTATATTCTGGTAAGAGTTTTTATTTTATTTTGTTTTATTTTTTGAGACAGAGTCTCACTCTGTTGCCTGGGCCAGAGTGCCATGGCATCAGCCTAGCTCACAGTAACCTCAAACTCCTGGGCTCAAGCGATCCTCCTCTCTCAGCCTCCTGAGTAGCTGGGACTACAGGTGTGCACCACCATGCCTGGCTGATTTTTCTATTTTTAGTAGAGATGGGGTCTCATTCTTGCTCAGGCTGGTCTCAAACTTCTGACCTCAAGTGATCCTCTCGCTTTGGCCTCCCAGAGTGCTGGGATTACAGGTGCGAGCCACTGCATCTGGCCTGGTAAGAGTTTTTAATGGGATTTTTTTTTTTTTCCCCAAATATGTATGTATTGAAATTTGACCTTTTTCCCCTCTTGGAAAATAGCTGGTTGGTTGAGCTTGTGTGCAAAACTCATTAAGTTGTTGTGGATTGGGGGCATGTTCAGCTGCCTGGAATGCTTGGCCTTACTCTTGTCGGGTCTGAGCTCCAGTGACCAGGTTTGGGAATATTCTGGAGGGCACATGTGAATTCTTTAAGCCCACCTACTTTGGTTATACTGAAAAGAGTCTCTCAGCTCCCACTTGAGGGATCTCCAATAACTAGAAGAGGAATCACTTGTCAACATGAGTGGAAAGATACCTGTAATAGTTGCCGGGGTTCATGATTCTCAAAATGCATCACCGAAAACCCCAGGAATCTTGCTCTGACACCTGCCGCTGACTGGACTTGGACAAGTCACTTAACCTTTCCTGCCTTATCCTTCCTCATCTGCCAAATGAGATTGATTTCACAGGGCTACTGTGGGAACCAAATGAGATTCCACGTGCAGAGTGTCCTCTTCCGTGGCCAGCATGTAATCAGTGTTCAGTAAATTGTAATGATCGTGAACGATGGTGGTTATAGTGCAAGGTAGGCAGGGCGGATTTTGTTCACCTGGCCTGAGGGATGGAGACGTGGGAGCTCAGGTTACTATTTGGCCAAAATCCAACTAGGTGTGAGGGGACTAAACCCGGGTCAGTTTACCGATCACGTGCCTCTCCGGTTCTCTTGGGCTTCCTAGCCAGTGCCAGACTGTGGGCCTCAGGTGCAAAGGCTGGACTCTTCCCTGCCTGCTCCACACAGCCATCTTTCTCCAACGTCTCCGGGAATCAGAGACGCTGAGGCTGTCCACCCCCGTTCTGCCTTCGAGGCCCTCCGCCCTCCACCCCTCCTCACCAAAGCCCGGCTCATCTTCCCCAGTCTCTCCGCAGGGAGCTCCCTCTCCAAACTCATCTCGTCGTCGAACATCTCCTCACAGTTCAGTCTCTACTGCTTCTTGCAGATAATGAGTTGTCTGCATTTGGTTCCCGTCACCTTATTAATATTTCACGGTTTTCTTTGTGAGTTTGCTTCTGGTTGTTGCTGCTGTTGTTTTTGAGTTGTAGAAACGTAGTCTCAGTCGGTTATACAAGGCAACTTCCACCTGTTAGGGCAGAGACTGTGACTTGCACACCTCGGATGTTCCCTGCACAGGCCCCGGCCTAGAGCTGGGACTTCAGTTCCAGCCACAGGTTGCGGGGAGCGGATGGGTTGGTAGAAAGACCCCAGAAGCAACAAGGAATCTGCAAGGCAGCATTTCCTCTTGTCCAGCAGGGCCCGTGTCCTTTTCCTGACCGCCGGGTAGACAAGGTGGGGAGCTGCCTGCGGACGTAGGGTTACTGGAAGGAGGGGGTTCTTTCTATCCAGGTAGGTCGAGATGGGATGTTGTCCAGAGGCCATCCACGCAAATCCATAGCCAAGAGAAACCCAGCTACGCGAGTGGAGGCTGGTGGCTGAGTTCCTGAATTGCCCTTCAGTTGGAGAGAGGTGGGGAGAGAAGGACACAGAGATGGAGCGTGGCGTGTGTGGGTTCAGGGACCCCTTACAGACAGCACGCTGGGCTGGGCCTGTCCCTATTAACCCTCCTCGGGTGTCCAAACTCACACGTCCCCAGCTTCCTGCTGTTGTCACAGCCTCCCAAGAACACAGTGGAATCTGCCAAGGCCATTCTCAGTGACTTCCTCGTGCTATGTATTTATAGGGTGGCTTTCCTCTGGACTCCCAGAAAGGCATAAATGAAGCTTTGTCGAAAGGGAAAGCCTGTTTACTGTAATTAGATATTTAAAGACCCTCATTAGTCGTCTTTGCTGGGCCTAATACTCAGCAGTATCAAAATGAGGGGCTTTCAGCTTCGTCGGCCTCCTCCCCCTCCCTCGGCGTCCTTCTTGGAGGATTTCTGTTTGTGTTTCTCTCAGCCCTCGAGCCTCGCGACCACACTCCTGACCTGATGAAGTCCCGTTAGTTTCTCTCTGCAGAAGAAAAAAATATGTGTGTGTGTGTATATATATTTTTCCAGTTAGAAAAGGTTAAGAAACAATTGGGCCACCCATCAGAGTGAATGCACAGCTCACCCAGCTAGGCAATTATCTCAAAATAACCCATTTCCATTTGCAAGGGTAGACTGCATTTAAATAAGCATTCTCTTCAAGTAAACTTTCATTAAGGCAGATTTCTCTATAGTGTGCAAGCTTAATGAACACGTGTGCACCCGTGTGCGGTATACAGGATTTACCTCCACGCTTGGTTTTCGGAGCATGAGAGAAGCTCAGGGGTAATGAGATAAGTGAACGCATTTGGGTAGAGACGTCATCAGTTTAACGAAGGAAACGCTGAAATGTGCACCAAATGGGGGTCTCTTAAAATATTTGAGCTTCAGAAGAAATGGCTGCTAAAATTTCATAGGGTGCTTTTTTTCCTTTTACATCGTATTAGAGACTCTAGTTTCAACATGCCCTCTCTGTTGAGATGCCTTTGGAATACTCATCTCCTTGCCTTCCTCGTGGCATCGTTGGGAAGGGACATGTGGGTGAGCATAGCTACAGGAGCAAAATGCAGAATACTATTTTTCTAGTGTTTTCAGCCCAAATGAAGCACCGGCACGGATCCTGTTTGAAAGCTACCAGGTGGTAGCATTTATTTTGGCTGAAGCTCTACATGGTTGCCAAAATCGACTCCTCTGTGCATTCCTTGTGTGTAGAGTTGACTCTGTCTGCTGCAGAGGAAGCAGATGACTCCGGGCTCAGTCCACGTGGGCCCTGCAGACACAGGAGCTCAGGCCAGTCTCTGCTGCTCCCCAGGGTGCTTTATTAGAAAATGATGTTCGTTGGTTCCAAATGGAGCCAGTGTCCATGGGACATAGGAATGAGATGCCCAGAGGAGGAGCTGGACCACACTGACACTGACCACCTCTGTTTTTTGTTTTGTTTTTGTTTTTTGGTAACTCATTGTGTTTGAATGTTTTAGATTTTCAAAGGAATAAATAATTAGGAAACTCCGGGAGTAGGATAGAGGTGGGGTCGAATGGGGCCTGCCTTGGGCTCCATGAAGGAGTCTCAAACAGTTTTGCCAGCAGAAAGCCTTGTTATAAAAAGCCTATAAATTACCAAAAAGTCAAAAAGAAAAAAAATAGAGTCAACGAAATATTGACACATAGGAGACAGAAGACAGGCAAGTGACTGCCTTTAAACTTGACTTTTTAGGTGGGAACCACCTTATGAATATGCTGTGGGCTCAACTGTGTCCCCTCAAAATGCTTATGTCAAAGTCCAAACTCCAGATACCTTAGCATGTGATGTTATTTGGAGATAAGGTCTTTACAGAGGTAATCAAGGAAGAATGAAGTCATTAGGACAGGTCCTAATCCAACATGGCTGATATCCTTATGAGAAGGAGAAATGCGGACACAGACAAGCACAGGAGAAAGACCACGTAGACACAGGGAGAAGATGTCATCTACAAGTCGAAGAGAGAGGCCTGGAACAGATCCTTCCTCCGCAGCCCTTGGAAGGAATCAAACCTGCCAACTCCCTGATCTTGGACTTCCAGCTTCTAGAACGGCGAGACAATAAATTTCTATTGTTTAAGCCACACGGTTTGCAGTACTTTGTTATGGCAGCCCTAGAAAACTAATGCAGGATGTGAGTAGCAAGGATATCTTGGGAGAAAATTAGGCTGTGAGTATATGTATGTCCCAGATATTTATCTTCCTCTAAAGGAGAGATTCTGGAGGGTTGAGGCAGAAAAAAACCTGACTCATAGAGAAGATTCAGTGTGGGAAAAGTATAGGAGGAACATTGAGGCTCCGGAAGTTCCAAGGGGTAAGAATGCACAAGGCTCTAGCCAGAGTGGTTTGAGGGATTACATGTTATAGGCGTATCTGTGTGTGTGCACACGTACATATTAACGTTTGACATGGTGATCTAAGCTTAAGTAAGAAGCTGTCATTGTTGAACTGACTCATTCCATTGTTCAAACACCTCGTGTCCAGTGAACTGACAAGAAGTGTGTAGCCTAGAAGAGGATAGCACACATCTCCCAGGACTCTATTCCGTGCCAATGACGGACATCGATAATCGATCATAGCACTCTCTCTCTCTGAGCAGAGCCTTGCCTCCAAATCTTTCTTAACCAGTAAACCAGACAGGCACAACCCATTGTTCCAACATGGCATGTGAAATGCAAACTGTTTCTGGTTGCTGGTCAAGACTTTTCCACTCAAGATTTGGTCTGCAAATAAGCCGTGTTGACACCATGGAGCAATCTGGGGAAAATGCAGAATCTGGGGTCCCTTCCCAGACCTACTGAGTCAGAAACTGTGTTTTTTAACAGGATCCTCAGGTGATCAGTCTGCACATTAACGTTTTGAAAAGCTCTGAGCTTGGGGGGATTCTCCTCCTGGGAAGGCAGGCAGGGTGAGTTCTGCATACACCTGAGAAGTAAAATCCGTCCTGATTAAACCAGTAGCTGCTACCTGTTGTGTCTCAAGAGAAAGCACTACTCTTTGGGATCAGGCACGTGAAGATGTTTGATGTGAAATTTAATTCTTGCTCTGCGTGTGTTTCAGGTGTGTCACGTGTGAGCGTGTGTGTGCGTGTTAATGTTTGACATGATGGTATAGTTTTTATTTTGTGTCACAAGTATAATGAGTTTCTGGGCAGAGACTCACCTGGTGCCACAGAAAGAACCCTAATAATACCTTGTAGAAAGCAGCCAACCCACGAGCAGCCTCCCTCAACGTGGAGTCTGTGGACACCTCTCTCAAAATCTCTTCATGTACATCTCGCAAATCCAGATTCCTGGGCTCTGCTCCCAGCCCACCGACTTGAGTCTCAGGGATGTGAGGCCCGAGAAGCTTCATGTTTAGCAAGATCCTCAGGTTAATCTATGCACCCTCGAGTTCGAGAATCACTTCTCCATCAGGTTGACTTGAAAACTCAACCCAATTACATAACAGTAAACCTTGTGAGAGAGTGAATATGAGTCATTTCTACTATAGTGTAAATGAGCAGCTCTGCCAACATTGATTCATGGCTGATATGCGCACATGAGTTGAAAGGATGTTGATCACTGGTCTGTTCTGGAAGAAATAGGCAGCTAGAAAGGAGGTATGGGGAAAGGAGAGTTTGGACCAAGGACAAGTGACTGAGAGGACAAGTCTACAGGACGAGCCCATATCTCTGTCTTTGGGGGACTCGCCTTCTGACTGGGAGAGACAGACAACAGATAAGAGCATGGTGGAAGGAATGGGTGCCGAGGGAAAGGCAGCACAAAGGCTGTCGGTTGCAGCTTGAATTAGGAGGGCGAGAGCAGGCCATTAGGATGAGGGAGTTGGTTTTGCAGAAATGGGAGGAAGACTGTTCCAGGCAGAGGGAGCATCCTGTGCAGAGGTCTGGAGACTGGAGTGTGTTCAGGGAAGCCACTTGGCTAGAGAGGAGTGAGCAGGGAGGGAGCAGGAGAAGACGTCAGAGAGAGGACAAGGCACTGTCTGGACTTTGCTTATGGGGAGGGGCTTGCGGGGGTCTCTGGAAGATTTTGAGCAGACGATGGGTGTGACTGGCTTAGGGTCCACAGGGGGACTCCAGCTGCAATGCTGAGCATAGACTTCAGGGGTAGCACAGAAGCAGGGAGGCCAGTTAGGAGGTTGTGCAATACCTACACGTATACGCTTGTCAAGTGCATGAAGAAAGCAGCAAGGCCTTCTTATCCTGCGGTAGCTCGCTCCGCAGAGGCAGATACCGTGTGCTTTCATGAGCAGCCCCTAGATCAAGTCCCTCATTACACAAACACGTACACACGTGTTTTTTATAAATGAGATCATCCTAAACGTACTGCTTCATAATTTACTTTTTTATTCAATATATCACATAATTTATGTCATAGCCTAGTCAGCTGCATAATTTTTCATCACATGGACGTGTGACAATTGCTATATTAGTTCCACCCATTGACGGACATTTAGGATGTTTTCAGTTTCAATTCTTCCCATTCTGAACAGTGCAATAGTGAACATTTGTGCCATGTCTGTCCTTGGGCACCTGAGTGGTACGTGCCTGGGATAATTTCTGAGACAGACTTGCCAGGCTGAAGGGTGTGCGTGTTCTTGTGCATTAATAGATACCGCCTGTTTGCCCTCCACACAGGTTGTGGTAATTAACATTCCCACCCGTAGCGAGATGTCTGCTTTGTATGTCGGGTCTCATGGCTTACAGAGCCCTGAACGTGCGTCACAGTCAGCCTGTGAGGGAGGAGGAGTGTCGCGCAGATGAGGAAACTGAGGCATGGAATGAGGGCTTGGGGTGATGGGAAGAGAAAGCCTCCATCAGTGGACAGACGGATGGGCAGCGCTGGCAACAGCACTCTCTGATTTCTGGATTAATAACACACTGGTTTCCTCTGACATTTCCATGTTAGTGGAAATTCTTGATTATGTCATTTATGATATTGTAGGAGTGGGTATTACAGTTTCATAGATGTTTTCAGAAATTATTTTCACAGAGGCAATATTTTAAAAACACGCACATGTACACGTAATGTCTGCACATGGTTCAATAAATGTCAGCTGCCCTCTGGCCCTGTCCAATCTCCTTCCACAGGGAGAGCAATCCTGCTTCCCCGGTACAACCCAGTAAGTGGTTTCATCTTCCCTCTGGCAGTCACCATTCCATAAGCATCCACCCGGTGCCTACTACGTGTCATGGCTTCTGGACGCCAGTGGAATTTCCTTTCCTATATGCCAGAGCATTTTAAATTTATTTTAATAATAGCATCCCCCTGTGTTTTTCTTCCAACCAAATCTCATGCAAAAATGGAAAACCCACAGAGTGCTTATCGGTCACAACACATGTGGCTTGGCCCTCCAGTGGCGGTGTGGATGGAAGGACACAGCCCACACCCTCACGTCAGCTCGAAGGAACTTGCGTCCGTTCCTGGGGCTTCTGCGGAGGATGCACTCTCCCCGGATCCCTCTGCTTCCCCACCTGCCAGAGCTGCTCCTGAACTTGTCTTCCACTCACCTCCTGCTCCGTGGCTGACAACCCTTTACTCTCTTCTCTTTCGGTTTTCCAGGCCTGATGTTAAACCTGGGTCTTAGGGTGGAGAAGGCAGGTGGGGCAGAGGACTGCACGTCGGAGGGGCTGGCGCGAGTGAGGCCAGGATTGTTCAGAAGGAGAAGCGAGAAATGTGCCGGGAACACTCACTGTCCCATCCATGATAAGTGATAAAACAAAGTTGCCTTGTGGGCTGGAGCTGGGGTTCTGTCGCCAGGCCCACGAGGTCTTCTCACTGTCCCTGGGGCCTGTTGGTTGTCTATCCATCCATCCATCCCCTTCGCTCGGGTCAGGCACTCGTACGTGGCCTCAGTGTGGCTTCAGGGCTCTAGGAAAGAAAGGGCTGAAACCATGGGTTTGCTATTCCACGTCCTTAGAGCTTGCTAAAACATCAGAAACACAGTAATGCTGCAACTTCCACAAACATGGGAATCTCGAGAGAACAAGGCAATGTCCAGATGAAAGAAAAATGATGTCTAGCGGCGGAAATGCAGGCATCTGTGGGAGAAAGGTTATCTGCGGAGTCAGGAGCCTGACAATTCTTGTCCTTTTTTGGAGGGTCTGTCTCTTGACCTTGAGGAGCCCCTGTCCTTGTCCGGGCTACATGTTTCGGTTCTCCGGGATGAGCGATGAGCTCTCCATCACCTGGCCCAGCCTGCAGGGCAGAGAGTTGTTCAAGAGCCCAATGAATCTTAATAAAAAATGGAAATGGCTTTCCCCCTTCATTTTAATTAACATTATGTCTACATTTCTGGGATAATGGATAATTAAGTGAGTTCCCTTGGCATTACAATGTTCTTGGAAATAATTTATGGTTTCATTTCACTCTGTGAAGGCTGTTTGGGTTGGTGCGTAAGTTTCATCATAAATATTTCCGAGGAGCATTTGCACATCCGTGATTTGTATTCACGCGGCTGCGATACCCCATTCTGGGGAAGTGTCTTGTGTAGTATTTTCTCACAGGCCATGGTTCCTTCCATTTTTTTTTTTTTTTTTTTTGCTATTTTTTTGGGCACCGAGTTTTTTCATAGAATGTCGCATTCCTTTGGCAGCAGGAGGTCACGGCCACTGTTCTAACTTGTATTTCATCTGTGTGAAATGGTTGACCTGGGACAGAATCTCACCGAATCTTCTGGAACTGGGCTGTCTGGGTTGAAGTCTTCCTGTCTCAAAGGGAAATGGTAATAATCATAGGTGTTGGTATTTGTTAAATGCCCACTGGTCTGTGCCAGGTGCTGTGCTAAGCACTCTACCTGCATCGTCCACAGTCAGTTCCCATAACAAATCAATGGGCTGGGCTGTTATCTTTGTCCCTAGTTGACGCCAAGCTAGAAAGTGGCAGAGCTGGGATTTGAACCTGGGCAGTGTGCCTCCATCACCCATGACACCCTGTGAGCATCTTAAACTGTCCTATGGGAATATCTGCAGGTGTGGAGGTGTGTCGACTCTCTCTCTTCAGAGTAGCCCTGTCTAGGAGATTTTCTGAGATGATGGAAATGTTCTTTCTGTATCAGCACTGTCCAGCAGAGTGGCCACACTCCAGGGATGTCTTTTGAGCATGTGAAATATGGCCGAGTGTGACTGTAGAACTGAATTTTAAATTTACTTTGAATTTAACTACCTTCCATTTAAGTAGCCACGTGTGGTCAGTGGCCGCCCTGTCGGGCTGTGCAGCTCTCGAGCAAGCTGCCTGCTCTTGTGCAGTCATGCTCGGACCCCATCCGTTGCTGCTGTAACAGATTCCCCAAACTTCATGGCTTAAATGATGCAAATTTATTACCTTATAGTTCTGGAGGTCAGAAGTCCTGGAATCGGCGGGGTTGGGTTCCTTCTGGAGGCTCCGGGGAGAGCGCACTTCCTTGCCTTTTCTAGCTGCCAGAGGACGCCTGCTTTCCTTGGCTTGTCGCCCCTCCCTCCACCTTCAGTCAGCAGCAGAACATCTTCAAATCTCTCTCTGATTCCAGCCGTCCTGGCTTCTTTCTAAGGGACCCTTGTACTTACAGTGGCCCACCTGAGTAAATCAGGGCACTAGCCCCATCTCAAGAACCTTAACTTAATCACATCTGCAAAGTCTCTTTTGCCATATAAAGTAACATATTCACAGAGATTCTGGAGATTAGGACCAGGATGTCTCTGGGGAGCCATTACCCTCCCACATCTCACAAATATCCTTGCAAGAGCCTTCCTTGGAGGTGAGGGGCAGAGGCTTTGACGTTGCACTGACGGGGGTGCAAATCTCAACCTTGTCACTTATTCCCTGTGTAAATTGTCTTTGAGCAGTTTCCTTAACCTGAGTCTCAATTAACTTATCTTTGAGAGGGAAATGATGCTAACACCAACCTGATAGGGTTGTTGTGAGAACTAAGTAAGGTAACGATGAAAAGTATTTAGCATGGAGGAAAACACATAGGACACGTTTAAAATTGTTAGAGGCTACTTCTCTAACTTAGTTTTCGTTATTATTTGGTGCAATGGTATACACCCTCCCTTTCTACTTAACTCCTTTAAAAATATGCCCTGGGTCAAAGAAACGCAGAAATAATGAGAACCACGGTTGTAAATTGTCATCTCTCCCATTTAAAGGTCTTTTTTTTTTTTTTTTTATTGCACGTATCGTTTTTTTTTTTAATTTAAGAATATTACAGGGGTGCAAACACTTTGGTTACATATATTGCCTTTGCACCACCCAGGGCAGAGCTATAAGCATGCCCAACCTCTGGACATCACACACTGCACCCATTAGCTGTCAATAAACCCGTTTCCTGCCCCCTCCCACCTGCCCGACACCCAATGAATGTTACTTCTGTATGTGCACTTAAGTGTTGATCAATTAGAACCAATTTGATGGTGAGTACATGTAGTGCTTGTTTTTCCATTCTTGTGATACTTCACTTAGAACAGTGGGTTCCAGCTCTATCCAGGATAGTACAAGGGGTATTAGTTCATCATTTTTTGTGGCCGAGTAGTACTCCATGGTATACATATACATTTTATTAATTCACTCATGTATTCATGGGCACTTGGGTTGTTTCCACATCTTTGCAATTGTGAACTGTGCTGCTATAAACATTTGAGTACAGATGTATTTTTTATAGAATGTCTTTTTTTCCTTTTATGTTCCCCATTTGAAGTATGTGGTAGCCTTCTCATTTTGCAACGTAGGAAACAAAGGCTCGAGAATATTAAGATACTTGCTTAGAGCTGTAGGGCTACTGCAGAGAGGAGCTAGAACCCTAACATTGACCTCCTGGTTCCAAGAGTGGTGCTCATTCCACATCTACACACTTGCCTTCCCCCCCAAGGTGAAATGAAGGAGAAGGGTCTATGCCAGCTTTATACAAGGAATAGAAGGATAAACTGAGGGGGAGGGGAGGAATGGCAATCACGCACTGGTTGCGAGTTAGGGTTCCAGTGTCATCCACGTATGTAAGACCTAAAATTTCAAGCAGTTCCTTGACATCTTTGAGCCTCACAGCCCCAAAGTTCATAACCCACCTGGTTAGTTCTTATACCACCTGGTCCAGCCTCACCCCCTGGTCCTTCACCTGGTCCTCATCCTAGTGGGGTTTAGTTCCCAGCCAGCCCATGGAATTATTCAAGTGAACCAATCACATCCTCCTGCGGGAACCAGGAGGCATCTCGCCTTCTTGTTACTGCAAGGGCTGCTTCCTGCAGCCCCTGCTGGTTCGTTCTGCTCTGAGTGCACCCCACATGGCCCTGCACACTGCGCAGTGTCTGCTTGTCCTGCGCCATGAGTATACGTGACCAATAAACTACACTGATTTCATCTCTCCACTGTGTTCTGTGTTTGGCCATCTCGTGCTGTTTAGGGTGGGGGATCCCTTCTTCTCCAACAGGGTGCACAGGAGGTGATGAGAATAATGGTTCTGAGAGTCCTAGCTCCCCCCCCCCAGTCCCTGTGCAATCTCAGACAAAAGTTATATGTCCTGTCCTGCCTCAGTTTTTTCATTTCAAAAATGGGGCTATCAGGCTGATATGATTCACGTGAAAGTTAAGCAAAATACGTATTTATATGTCTGGCATATAAAGCACTCAGCGTTTTTTTCCATTCATTCAATCATTCATCCATGAATCCATTCATTCATTCATTTAACAAACGTATATTAAGCACTCACTGGTTTGTGGGGATGAGCTACCCTATTATCAGAAAAATCTGGCCTCTAAATTATGAGTTTAGCTGACCATGTCATTGACGATTATCTAGGCATGAGCTCAGGGTATTTTAATGACAAATTTCAGGCGAATTTGAAAACAAATCACATGGCCACTTTTCAAGAAATGATGGTATTTCAGCTTTCCTCCTCCTCCCACTCCATGAAAACCCGTCTGGGCTTGGTCCCTCCGCCTGCCTCTCTCTCTCTCTCTCTAAACAGCTCAATTTATCTTGAATTTAAAATGTAAAAAGTTAAGATGTACACAATTGTTAAGCTTCCAAACTCAATCTTTGCTGGCCCCTGCATTTTCAACCCAGCACAAAACCATTTTCATTAGATGATCACCCAAGCTGTAGCCGGTGTTATACAATTCCATTCAGCACATAAAAATGTATTTCTTTCTGACTGCATTATATTACGCTACTTATTGAGCCATTTATCACATGGTGTGGGGTCCAAGCTCTGTTTTGTTGAAACTACAGAATCAAATATCCACGTAGCCACATATCCCCACCTCTCTGCGGATACTTTTTCTGGAGAGAGTTGCTTCTTATGAATGTTGACAAGCTAAGAAGTCTTCCCTCGCCATTCTCCTGGGTTGGTTCAGCCTGGATGCTATTGGAAATTCATCCACAGGAGTTATTCCTATAGAAGGGACCTCCCTGAAGTGGAATAATGGGATTATATTGCCCTGGCACTTGGCACTGGATACAGGATACTGTGGTAATTGAGACTTCTGGCATGGGAGGCCAGAACTGCCAGATCTGAGTTCAAATCCTAGATCTCCACTTGCCTGCACTGTGACCCTGGGTTAGCTTTGCAACCTGCCTGATCTTGAGTCTTCTCAGTTATAAAATAAATGGAGATGATAATAGTCCTGATCTCAGAGAGTTGTTGAAAATAATAAATGAACTAAACTATATACATGGTTAGAAGCATGCTGGATACATTTATAAGCATGTTTGCTATTATTTTTAATTTTGTTTCATACCTTTCTATCATCTTATACTGTCTGGGTAGAGCACAGGATGGATAAAATGAGGTACATTTGCTCATTTGTTCATTCATCCATCCACCATTTATTATGTGCCTGGCATGTACCCTGTATTATCCTAAGGATTGAAGATGAAAAAAGATTAAGAGGAAGTCAAAACGTCATGTTGTATACCATAAATAGGCACAATTTTTATTTTTCAATTAAAACATAAATAAATTCCTGCCAAATGGGAAAAAGAAAGGTATAGTCCGAGCATTACAAAATGCCGAGTGTTCTGGGGAAAGAGACATTTAAGCCTTCAGGGGCAAATCGGGCTGAATCTTCTGCTTTCCGTCCCATTCCGTGGTCTGACGTGCTCTCGAAAAGGCTGCTCAGCTTCTGGAATTCCGCCGTTCCGTCGCCTGAGGACGGTATTAACAGGCAGCTGGGAGACGGAGAGGAGGCCCCGTGCAAACTCAGGTCGCCCACTTAACCTTGAGCAAGTCACGCCTTCGCTCCTCCTCGCGAACAGCGGGAGCCCTCGCTCCGGGCACGGCCTGCCACTCCGAGCGGAACCTGCGTGCTGCCCCAGAAGGTGCTCGGTAAACTCCAAAGCGAAGACTCCGACGTGCCCAGCCGAACACCCTCGCCGGGTCCCGCCGGGAGAGGCAGAGGCCGTGATAAAACGAGCTAGAACTCTGGTGGGTATTTCTGTCTCATTCTGTTAAACTTGGGTTGGGCAACTTTTGAAACCCTGCTCCTTGATTCTAAAACTAGAGGGAACCGTGAGACAAGCTGTCGAACAGTAACTGAAAAGTTCGGTAAATGAAGGAAGCTAAGAGGTGGGCGCTTTTCTGGTACTTCTTGCCCAAGGAAGGGCAAAGGTGGCGGCGGGGTGCATCTCTCTAAGCGGGGAAACGAGGCTGTGCCGCTTTGAAGTTGCTTAGGAGCCTCGGCCCTGTCTGCAGCCTCCTCCTCGAGGGTCTGCAGCTACTTCTAGAGCGAGTTTCCCGACGGAGTTGCTATCAGAGGTCCGAGCAGGGCGATTCTTTGCTATAGTAAAGACCTGTGCCCAAGGAGTGCCACTCGCAGCCCTAACTCAGTCACCGTGACAACCTCCGCCACCCATAAACATAAATGCTCTCCAGGGAGGAACTGGCAAACTTCTTCTGTAAGGATCCAGATAGAAAATATTTTGAGCTTTGCTGGCTATACGGACTCTGCCGTAACCGCTCAACCCTGCCGCAGTGAGAGAGCAGACGTGGACACCAAACAAATGGGCGTGGTGGCGCGCCATACACCACGCTGGCAGAAACTGGTGGCAGGCTGGAGCTGGCCTGTGGGGTGTACACGGATGCCCCTGTTCTAGGGGATTGTGTTGTCCCATTGAAATCCCTGTTCTAGAGGGAGAAATGGGCTGGTTGTCCTGTCTGGAACTGACGATCAGAAAATGGTGGCTTCCTCATGGAGAGATTTTCTTGGTCTATTTGTGTTGCTGTAACAAAATACTGAGACTGGGGGATTTATAAGGAATAGATGTTTATTTCTCACAGCTCTGGAGGTACACAGATCTAGGCACTGGCAGGTTTGGTGTCTGGCAAGGGCTGTTGTCCACTTCTAAGATGCGCCCTGGTGCAGCGTCCTCAGAGGCGAGAGGCGCTGCGTCCTCACATGATGGGATAGATGGGAGCTGTGAAAAGAGGTGAACTCTCTCAGTCAAGCCCTTTTATAAGAGCATTCATTCACTCATGAGGGCAGAGCCCATGTGACCTAAACACCTCCCAAAAGGCCCTACCTTCCAACACTGTTGCAGTGGAGATTCAGTTTCCAGCACAGGAATTTGGGGGACACATTCAGACCATGGCAGAGATGGAAGAAGAAAATGTCAAAACGAGGGATATTGTTTTGACCCCCGTTGTGGCATTAGGGTTCTCTGGAGAAACGGGATTGTGTGTGTGTCTGTGTCTGTGTGTGTGTACATTCATTCATTCATCTATTTATGCATATGGCGAGGAATTGGCTCACAGGACTGCAGAGGCTAAGAAGTCCTGCAGTCTTGCCATCTGCTGGCTGGAGACCCCGGAAAGCCAGTGGTATAATTCAGTCCTTATTCAAAGGCCCAAGGACCAGCGGAGCTGATGTTGTCTATCCCAGCTCAAGGGCAGGAGAAGATGGAACGAGAGTTGCAGCCCCAGCAGCGAGGCAGAAAAGGGAGGAATTCCTGTTTCCTCTGCCTTTTGTTCCTGTCAGGCCGTCCATGGACCGGGTGATGCCCACCCTGGGGAGGGCACTCTACTTTAGGGAGTCCACCAATTCCAATGCTGATTTTATCCCCAAACAGCCTCATAGACACACCCAGGAATAATGTTTAAGCAAGTGTCCTGGCATTCTGCGATCCAGTCTAGTTGACATGAGATTAACTGTCACACCTCCATGCCTATATTTTTTTAATCAAGGTATAATTTATATGTAATAAACACACAACATGTACATTACATTCATATACAACAAAATGCAGACCTCAAAGATGCAGTTCAGTGAGTCTTGACAAGTAGGTACCTGTGTGGCCACCACCTCTGTCTGTGTACAAGGCACCTCATCCTCCCAGGGAGCAGCTTCGCCCCACCTGGGGGCAGCCACTTAGTCATGCCTGCTTTTGTAACTCATATGTTGGGATTATGCAGCTTATATGTTTTTTGCATCTTTTTTTGAGTATTTCATTAAATAAAAGGTGGGTGTCAACAATAATGTAGGAAAAAACTGATTGATGGAAAAAATTATCCTCATCCCATCACCAGAATGTCACATCTATTTTCATCATGGTAACTCCTCCTCCAAGTCTGACCCACACGTGCATATATTTTAACATAGTTGTTTGTAGACTTTACATACCATTTCCCCGGATTTTTTAATTTAATGATACACCAGGTGCATTTCTCCTGTTTTTATGAAACTTCTTTAATGATTGTTTAATGGCTGTCTATAATTTCAACCTGCTGATGTGTTCAAACTTTCCAAAACTTCTCTTGTCATGGAGAAGCAATGTATTAATGGTATGGTATAGTATAGTATGGTATAGCACAGCACAGTATAGCATAGCATAGAACAGTAGAGTATAGCATGGTATAATACAGCATGGCATAGTATAGTATGGTACAGTATAGTTTAGCATAGTACAGTGTAGTATAGTATGGTACAGTGCAGTATAGCATAGTACAGTGTAGTATAGTATGGTACAGTATAGCATGGCACAGCGTACATAGCACAGTATAGCATAGTATAGTATAGGCGTGTTCTCAGGAAGATGGCTCCCTAGTTTGTGTTTTGGCTCTGGGCCTTGGTTGCTTGTCTATAAAGTAAGAATCATCATGGAACTGCTGTTATCTCTACGTCCATTTCCCCCAGAATTCACATTTGAAACCTGATCCCCAAGGTGATGGTATTAGGGGGTGGGGCCTTTGGGAGGCAACTGAGTCACGAGGGTGGAGGCTCATGAATGGGATCAGTGTACTTATAAAAGACGGCCCACATAGCTCCTCGACCCTTCCGCCATACGCCATGTGAGGACACAGTGCAAAGGCGCCATCTGTGAGCCAGGGAGCGGATCCTCACCAGACACCGAACTGCTGGTGCCTTGGATTTCCAGCCTCCGACTGTGAGCAACACATTTCTGTTGTTTAAGAGCCGTCCAGTGCGTGGTATTTCGTTATAGCAGCCCGAATGAACTAAGACAGGGATCTACTTCATAGGGATGTTGTTGGGAGTAAAAGAGTTCCTCTGTGTTAAACGCTTGGAACAATGCCTGGTACACAATTGACACGATCCATGTTTGCTATCATTATTGGGTGTCTGGGTTGTTGCCAGGTTTTTATCGACAGCAGTGTCAGAGATACATAAGGGTGTACGACCTTTACATTCCATGGACGTTTCCTGAGACGAATTCCCAGGATGGGCATTAAAGAGATGGGAGGACATTCAGCAGCCCTTGCAGCATGGCGTCCGCCCTCCCGTGTTCCTTTCTTGGTGAACGCAGCACCATCACCCCACCCCTCATCCTTCACGATCCTTCTACCTTCTGTCTCACCCTCGGTGTGTCATCGGGTTCTCTGGATGGCATCTCCAACTTCTTGAAAATCCACCTCTGCTCCTTTCCACTGCCATTACTCAGCCCAGGCTGACCTCATCTCTCTTCTGGGTGACCAGAACCACCTCCTAATTCCCTTCCCTGCCTTCATGCTCACCTCCTCCTGCCAGGTCTCCGCTGGGCCACAAGAGCTGCGCTTTCAATAGGCTCCTTGGATGATGACATCCCTGGGGGGGGGGTCCCACTGCCCTTAGGATGATCCCACATCCTTGAGATGCTTTCCAGGGCCCTTGCTGATGGGGCCACTGCCTGCACTGCTCAGGCCTCCCATGAGACGGTCCATGCCGCCACTCTCTTCTCTCTGTCCTTCACATGTGGCATGCATGGTCTTCCTCACCCTCTGGGACATCTCTCCTCCTCCCTCTGCGGCTCCTGCTCAGCCTCGAGATCTCAGCTTGGCTCTTAGCTCTGGGGAAAACCCAACCCTGACCTCCCAATTCCAGGTTGAGGGACCCCTTCCAACTGTCCCTCAATACTTAAATATTTCTATTACTGATGCAGTACTTCTGCAACTCCTAGTTAATAGTGTGTCTCTACCCCTAGGAAGGACCCTTTGTCTTTACCCTCCGGAATCCCTCACGCCTCATGCCGAGTTCAGTACCCAGGCACTCAGGACATGTTTGTGAAATGAGTAAGCAAAGGATTTGTTGATTTCAAGAGCGTCGTACCAACTTACTTACCGCCAGTGGTATTCAGATGTAACTTCAGCTGCTAGCATGACAGCATTAGGTGTTATTGCTTTAGAAATGTTTTCACTAATTTAGTTAGTTGAAAATGACACCTCCAGAATATTTTAATTTGCATCTATTTGACTATTCGTAAGAAATTAACTTGATTTTTTTCGAAAGAAGGGGGCCAGAAGTTAAGGGAGGGGAAGGCTAAGGTGAGGCTACAGAGTTGACTCTTCCTACTTGCTCATTTGTTCATTCAGCGAACCCACAGAATACGAGATTTTGGATGAGGTTCTCAGGGTTCAGGGATGGATGACACAACACCCTTCCTCCAGGGATGTCAAAGTCAAGCAAGGAGGTCGGATATGTAATAAACAATAACAAGAGACAGTAATGGCGGGCATGACAGACTGATGTGCAGTGTGTCGTGGCTCGTTTCAGTCTTGGAAGATTCTGCCGTTACGTGGAGAGCACAGCTCAGCTCCAGGTGGGGTTCTCCTACCCGCCCATGAGCAACAGTGGGCTCTGTGGATGATCCCTTCACTCTTTTTAAGATGTCCCCAACTATCTTGCCCCTACAATGAAGCTCAGTCTCCTTAGCATGCCCGTTGCCGCCGTCCACACCTGGACATCGTCCTTGACAACGCTTCACTCTTGCCTGGCTGGTCATACTCATGGCGCCATTTCACATTTGACTGGCTGCATGTCACACTCTTCACTACATGACCGTGAAAAGGTGGTGTCTGACCTCATCTGAGAGTGGAGGGAGGGAAGGAGTCAGGAAGGCAGGACAAAACCAGAGGCGCCCATGGTCGTTCTCCTTGTGAAGAAGACCTTGTCATGACTGCATGGGGCCCTCCACTGGGAGAAGAGGGGGCAGGTGACCACGCCAAGGATGACAGCAGCTGGCGTTATGCTCCCGCGGGACCTGGTTGTGATGAATGTCAGGAGTGTTCTCTTCTCCAACACACACAGAAGCTCCTCACAGTGAGTTAGACAGGAGACCAATGACGGTTCCTGACAGTGTTCTGGACGAGGAGTTTATACCCCAGGAGAGCCAACGGTCCTCTCTGCAAGTCATTCAGCTGAATGGTGCAGACACTGGGATTTGCAGTGGGCTCCCCATGCTTAGTCGCGAGGGGAGGGCACTGTGTAAACCCGAACCTGTCCTTGAAGACTTTATGGTTTGGGTGTGAAGACAAGATACACCACAGAGAAAAATATAAAAGGATAAATAATTATATATGAATACTTGAGAAGAGAAAGAGAAATAAGAGCTTTGTAGAAAAGGTGGCAAAAACTTGAGATCTTGGAGGTTGGCAACATGCAGGGAGCAGGGAGGGGACCCCAGAGTGTGTTGTGCCCCCAGCACAGGGGTGCGGCAGAAGTGAGTGCTGGACATTCAAGGCTGCATGAGGATGACTTCCTGAGGCCGTCCAATAAAGGGTGCACGTCGGCAAGAGCTGGAAAACAAGGTTGGACGGGAAGAACATGCTGGGATTGTAGAGTGTTCAAACCCAGCTAAGGAGCTTGGCGCACGGTTCATGAAGAATTGGGTGGGAGGAGAGAAAGGCTGAGCTGGGCTCAAGACTGTTTGACTCTGAGCTGCTTTTGTTTGGTTTTTGTTTTTTCCAACTCTGATCTTCTAAAGGAGACGTTCCCTATATCCCTGCCAAGGAGTTGGGGGGCAACAAAAGAAGCCACACTGTCTTCATCTGCAGAATGGGCTGAATGTTTGGACTGACTCGCAGGGGTGTTGGGATGATTGTCCGTGAACCCCTCTCCCCGGGTGGAGATTCGACTGTTCGAAACGCAATACCCAGAGAGTCCTTTGACCGCCCCGGAGGTCATTTCCAGGGCTGCGGCCTGGGTCTCCGCTGTTCTCTGGTAACTCATCATTGGCCCCAGGTGGAGAGAAGAAATGAGCCTGCGTGTCAACTTTTCTGTTCACAACCTGAATTTTAGATTTTATTAACTTCAGTGCTCATTAGAGACATTTAGCACAACAAAAGCATTTTTTTAAAAGAACAATTGTGCCCTTCTGCAAGAGCAAACATAAGCGTTATTTACTGAACTGCCGAGTTTGTCAGGGTGTGAGTCACACACACTCACACGCACACTCACACGCACACAGCCTCCTGACGGCGATGTTGTCAGTGAGAGCCACCCACTTGTGGTTCCACAATCCAACTCCAAAAGTATAAGAAAATTACAAACAAGAGCATAGGGGAGGCCCCAGAAGCAATTCAGATCTGTGAGAGGCTCCCACCCCATCCCGCCCCACGTGGAGGGCTTCCCTGTGTCCCGGGAGAATAAAAGCCTCTCTAAAGACGTTTCCTGCTGCCCACCAGACGGGCAGAGGGCTGGCAGCCGACGCCGCTCCGCTTCCAGCTGAGTCTGATGTGACAAACGGTCCGAGCAAGGAAAAAGTTAGCCCCGGCGTCCTCGTGCACACATCCTCCCCGCCCCCTCACAGCACCAGGGAGGACGGGTATCTGTGTAAGGAGGACGCTCGCAGTCTCTAATTAAATACATGGCAGCTGGTGAATTAACGCGTTTGTCTTAGCTCTGCCATCCTAGAATGCCTTACAATCCTGAGAGTCCAAAGTATGAATTAATTATAATTTCTCAGAACCCAGGGAGCCAGCAGCACCAAGAAGGGGGGTGGGTGGAGAAGGCGAGGCTATGAATGGTGACAATAAGTGCTTGTGAGATAGGGACAGAGCCGTCGTTACCGTTGCTCCGAAGAAGCCACTTTAGGAGGTTTCTGAGCCTGCGTATTTGTATGTTTACATATGAGTGCGTGTGCATGTATGAGAGTGTGTGTGAGCATGTATGTGTGTGTATATTCAGGGTCAAGTTTAAGCTTTTACCGTTGGGCATTTAATAGCATCAGCTTAATTATCATCATGATCATTAGCAGTACCGGTAGTACCAGCAGGAATATTTTGCCAGCTCCCGAGAGCTTATTATTAATATATGTTCTCTTAAGCTAAGCATTTTCCCCAGGCATAGCTCATTTATGACTCGTGACGATGTGTCGTCTATACAGTTAGGATCCCACTTCTACCAATGAGAAAGTGGAAGCTCAAATATGTTAAATAATCAGCCTGAAGTTCGCAAGCTCACACACGTCAGAACCAGTACTCAGATCCAGATCTGATCCCAGAATACGTCCTCCTAACCACAAGGCCAGGCTTCCCGCATATACGCCGGGCCATGACTGGGGACCCAGGTGACAGACTTGAAGGAGACGTGGTCCTTACCTCAGGGAGAGGAGCCGGCAGGTGAATGGGCTGTGCTGGCCAAGGCGGTGCCGGCTGCTGTAACGGGAGCACCTCCACGCCCCAGGGCCTTAACGCGGGAGTTATTTCTCCCCTGTGCGATGCATGGGCATGGAGCGAGCGCTGGGCCCCTGGCGGCGGTTTGGGATTCCAGGCAGCTACCACTCCAGTTCCTCTCCACCTTCCGTGTCTGACCTCTGAGGGAAAAGAGAGTGAGGGTCTCACATCGAGAACTTGGACAGGCCAGGCTGGGACTGGCCCACCCATGTTCCATCCACCGCGACTCAGTCCCAGGGCCATGCCTCGCAGCCAGGGAGCTGGGAAGTGGAGCCCACTGTGGGACCAGGGCGGGTGCCAGGATGCCGGTGCGTGGGAAAGGCCCCCAAGAGCGAGAAACCCCTGCATTTTCCCATGTCGAAGGCTCAGAGACTGTTCGGAAAAGGACGGAGCTATGGGGACAGCTTCGTTTGTGTCTCCTTCTTCCCCAGGTGTGGCGAGCTCAGTCTTCAGAAAGAAACTATGATGGAAAAAACATAAAATGTCGCATAATGCTCAGAAAGGCGGCACATGCGGTGAGATGAGCAATATCCCTGATGCTGTCGGGGTTTGGGGTCTGGTCCTGGGGAGAAACGTTTCTTGCCCTCTGTGAGCCTCGTCTCCCTCCCGGATGAGGTGGGGATAGCAGCAGCTGCTCACGGGGGCTGCCGTGGGGAGGGGGATGCGGAGGGGGAATGCCTGGGGCGGGGCGTGTGCCCTGTGTCACTCTCTTCCTCTGCTGGCAGCAGGGGGCTGTTCCAAAGCTGCTGTCACTGCTCTTGGGACCCTCTGTCACTTTTGGAGATCTGGATGGTGGGTCTTTTTAAAAAATGTCTCACATATGAGTCAGCTAGATCATCAAATATTGCATACTGAAGTAAATATTCACCAAAATCTATCCAACTATTTCCTTTCTTTTATTTTGTATTGCCCTAAAAAACATAGCTGTAACTGATAAAAATGATCAATATGATGCTCTTAATAATTATATATATATATGTGTGTGTGTGTGTTCATTCCATGGAGATAATGATGTTATTTTAACTGGCATAATTTGTTGAGTAACGACTCACTAGGAGGTGCTGTTATGAGGCCTTTATGTGCCTTAAGTTTTGGGGGAGTCAAAAGCTATATGTGGACTTTAATTCTCACAGCAATCCCAGATCTGGGTACAGTTATCGTCCCCACAGAGATGTTAGCCCAGGGGGCTCCGTGTCGGTCTGTCTTATTCATGTCCCCACACTCAGTGCCTAGGACAGCGCCTGGCATGTCAGCACTCAGACATCTGTGAGTGAATGGATGGCTCTCCCATTTCCAGGAACAGGGAGACCCGGAGAAGTTACCTGACTTCCCCAAGGTCGTGCTACAGTCGGCATTACGGCTGGATCCAAATTCAGGTCCGTCTGACCCTAGACTGCATTCTGTGGAGTAGAAAAAAGTAGCAAAAAAAAAAAAAAAAAAAAAGAAAGAAACAAAACAAAAACCCCAGAGGTTTGACATCACGTATTCAAAAGTAAGCAATCCAACAAACCTAGAATGTGTTTGACTTAAATATCCTTTGCTTGATTTCCATTTAAGGGGACTTTGCTCTCTGGAAATAAAAAGGTAGAGAAAATGATAATTGTGGCTGTCACTCAAATGACTATTTTGAAAACAACCAGCAAGATGACTGAGCCCACCATCTGGATTTCATGGGGTTGCCTCTGGGGCTTGGAGGTCCCCAGTATGCCAGGGACTTTGAGGATGACCTTGGCAGGGCCCTGCCCACCCCAGAGCCTGTCTCTTTGTCTGTAAAGCAAGCAGGCTGGAGGGGTTGATTCCTGGTTCCCTTATAGCTGGTTACTGTGGGCAAGTGATCGGAAATTCTGGGACCCCAGTCTCAGGGTCTGTGAAATAGACCCTGGGACAAGTCTGTTTTTGAAGAAATGGCACGTATATACTCCTGGCACACAATGGCTTCTCTGTAAGTGTCAGTACTGGTATTACTCCTGTTCCAGCCCTCTATAATCCCTTTCTGAGTCCTTTCGGATGTACTGGAGAGACAGCAGCACACCTGTATATACAGTTGACCCTTGAACAACGCAGGAGTTGGGGTTCTGATGCCCTGCACAGTTGAAAATCCACATGTAACTTTGGACTCCCCCAAAACTTAACTACTGATAGCCTACTGTGGACCAGAAGCCTTGCTGATAACATACAGTCAATTAACACAAATTCTGTGCATGTATTATATATTGTATCCTTGGAGTAAGCTAGAGAAAAGAAAATGTTATTAAGAAAATCACAAGGATGAGAAAATACATTTATTACCCATTATGTAGAAGTGGATCATCAGGAAGGTCTTCATCCTCATCATTGTCACGTTGAGGAGGAGGAGGGGCTGGTCTTGCTTTCCCAGGGGCGGCAGAGACAGAAGAAAATCCACGTGTAAGTAGGCCCATGTAGTTCAAACCCATGTCGTTTGAGGGTCAACCTTATTTCCCGTTTTTGAAACCTCAGGCTGTGTTCAGGTGTCTGTAGGGGAGTCACATACCTCTGTGACCGCCTCTCTTTCTGTCTGATCTCAGTTCTCTCTAAATTTGCCCTCCGGCCTATGAGAAATGCCTAGAAGGGCCAGAAGCCAGCCCTGCTGTGTTGAATGGCTCCTTTTGCCCACCACAGGCAGCCCTGTCTGCTTCAGCCGCTCCACTGGCTGTTCTCCGAAAGTCAGCTTAACCGTGTTTGTTTCTGTCTTTTCTTGTTTTGTCAACATGCCATCGAGAAGGAAATGCAAACCTGAGCCTTGATTAGACATCTCCCTTGGTGCGGATTTGCCCTGATTTCCAATTCAGCAGGTTGGCGTAGGTGCTGGCGCACAGGCTTCCTGCCAGTAAGAGGGCCTGGAAGCTGCTTTGGCACTGTCCGGGGTCCTGAAGTGTAGGCACAAGAGGTGACCTTTCTAGAAGAAGCAAGTGTCCCTCCCTCCCTCCCCCACCAACAGCTCCCTCTTTCCACCCTCCCATCTCCCCCACTGCTCAAGAGCAGTGTTCAGGATGCTGCCAGGGGTCAGGGTGGGGGTAGACTGGTCACCTCCCTGGAAGGGTTTCCAGCTTTGGAGGGAGCCTGGATCTGTGTGCGCGTATCCGTGTGCGTGTGTGTCTGGGTGTACAGGTGTGTGCGAGTGTGTGTGTACTTACAAACTTCCTAGGACATGGAAATCCAGGATTTGGGCCCTGATCTTCACACTGTCAACCTGTGCAATCTTAGCCATCTAACCTCTCTGAGCTTCATTTCTTCATTATTGGGGAGTTGATGGGTAAAACCATAAAACTGCAGGGTCTCGAGCAAACCTCTTAAATGTCTCCGAACTTCACTTTAACTTTGTCTCATGTATGTGGTCATGTATGGTTAAGGGAATGAGCATCTGAAGTCTCAACCTTGACACCCAATCCCAGCGTGTATGTGGTCTAGGGGGCACGTGATTTAATCTCTCAGGGCTTTAGTTTCTTTATCTGTAAAGTGAGCGTGGTAGCAATCTCTAACTCATGAGGTTATACTGAGCATTGCATAAAAATGCACAGAGAACACCGAAAGAATCGTTCTCCTTCCTCGTTGTTTTTTGTTTCTCCCCTCCCCCTCCTCCACCTTCCCCCCATCTCAGCCTTCACCTCCTTCTTTTCCTTTTCCGTTACTCATTTGTCCTCCTTTTCCAACGTCATTGTCTTCATTGCCATCATCTCACTATGTGGTCAAATTCAATTACGTACCTGAACGCACTGCATCATCTGTAAAGCATTACAAACACCAAAATATCTGTGATACCAGAGGTGACGCACCTCATGTGAAACTCCGTGTCGGCGCGCGTGTGTGTTCAGACTTTCAGATTCGCTCAGCGGAAGAGCATAGCTGTCGGGCAGGTCAGACGTCGTGTGTCAAGGCATGTGGTGAGTGAAACAAGTTTGCCCGTGGATGGGGGATGCAGCCGGAGGAGCCGGCAGCCCAGCGGGAGGGGAGCCAAGCAGAACACCTTAATGATGGCTTAAGAAACTTACAAATAAAGCTGAGATTCCTAATGTTTAATTTCAAGTGACTGAACATTAACATTTAATTAACTCCTGACTGCTAAACCAATATTAAATCTAGGCAGAGGCTAGTGGCATCTCTTCTGCATTAGCAGCCAAGAGGCTGCGATTCCATTATGGCAGCATTCAGCGAGACGGGAGCCCACCCCATCCTAGGGGACCCCAGTCCACACGCTGTCCGTGTGTTCCCCTAGGCACGTGCCGTTCTCATCAGTCTGGTTCTTGGAATGGGAACGGGAGTCACATTCAAACCCACACACCTTTGCTCAAACTCCCACTCCACCTCTCCCTAGTTTTATGACTTTGGCTAAGCTCTTTGAATTATTTCGACTTCGGTTTCTCATGTGGAGAACGGGGGAAGTGACACCTCCTTCCTTATGCTGTTTCTACAGACAAGCTATGGATTTGAAACACCTAACAGAAGACTTAACCCATAAGTAGCAAGAAAGGATTCTGCATCAGCTTCATTTCCCTCCTCTCTCCTCACTTACTGTGCCCAGCGACATGGAGCTTCTTGGTTCTTATTCAGAACCAGGCTCTGTTCTACCTTGTCACCTTTAACAGGCTGTTCAAACTTTGTCCTGGGATGATTTTTTTCCTCCCCGTTCTCTGACCATTTCTCTTGCAAGTCTTAGCTCAAATACCGTGTCTTCAAGAGACGTCTCTGGTCTGCTAGATAGATCAGTTTCCCCCATTACACATGCCCATCCCGCTCTCTTACATCTGACTTTAGGCCTGAAACATAGATGGTTCCATTCTTCCCTTCTGCCGATGTCCAGTGGAAAAGCATTTGCTTCTTTTCACTGCCTTCCAGAGCTGTTAGAGTCTCATAATCGCTCTTGCATCCTTGAATGAGTTAGTCCTTTTGTTTACTAGTGACAAGTCTGACAACATTCACCACTTAACATCAATAATCCCCCCATTCCAAAGACTTGGGCACTGCAGTTGAGTTTTCACGTTCGTGTTGGGCTGAGCCACACACTGTAGATGCTCATAGAAGGGTGCTGCGGTTCAGCCTGCAGGTTGCGGGAGGGAGGAGCTCTGTGTCTCTGTGAAGGTGTGGTTGGATTTTGGTGAGCTATGATAGAAGGTCATTAGCTGCTTGAGACTGGGGTCAGGAACAGTGAACTGGCATCAAGGGATCTGTCTGCATCTGGGGCTGGGTTCTGAAATGCAGAGATTTGGATCTGGAGGGAAGTGGATGCATCCCACACGGAGTGAAATCTGGGTCGTGGGAGATGCAAACATGTCATGGCTCAGTGGCTGCCTTTGCAAGCCGAGGCCAAGAACAGGGGTCAAGATTGGTTGGTAAATCCAGCAATCAGGACCACACTAGTGATCTGGTGCCTGGCACGTGCAGTTGCCTCAAAAGTATCATACGGGGTCAGAGACAGGGGGAGAAGGGGCGGTTGTGCCATAGATTAGGTCTCAAAGATGTGATGGGATGAAGTAGATCCCAGGAGGGAGGCAGAGCTGTATCAGGTGGTGTCTTCACTCTCTGACGATGATGATGATAATGATGGTGACAACAATGGCAACTAAACTTTCACAAGCACTGATTATGCTCCAGCTCTGGTACTGAGTGGTTTACTTGCCAATGCTTATTGTTACTCTTACCCTTTATGGGAAGCACTAATATTAACCCCATTTTACAGATGAAGAAACTGAGGGACAGAGAGGTTGTGTGATTTTCCCGTGGTCACACAGCTAGCAGGAGGCAGTACTGTGATTCAAACCCAGCTCTGTTTGATTCCAGACCTAGTGTTCTTGCTCTCTGTTATTCTTTCCCTCTTGTTTCCTGGTGAACCTCTGTATGGCCCTCTCATCATTCATCAATTCGTCATTGATTATTTATCCATTATTTACTTATTTGGCAATATTTATTGAACATCTATTATGTGCCAAGCACTGTGCAAGGTCTCTTCCCCTCTAGAGTTTATATTCCCGTGAGGGGGACAAAAGACAATTATTAATGCATAAAATAACTACAAATGATTAGAGTCTAATATGTGCTGTAAAGAAAATTAAATGGGGTTTTGTGATAAAGACTGGTTGATGGAGACAGTGGGGTCGTCTTTGTGCAGGGAGGTCAGGGTGGATGCTGCAGCAGTGACATTTATGCTGAGACCTGGAGGATAAAAAGAAGCAATCATGCAAGAAGCCCGCTGAAGAACAGTCTGATTTCCCGTCTCTCCTATTGCCTTTTGGGTCTCTGCAGGTCAACGTCATAGGTTGGGTTTTAACCTGTAGTGTAGACTTTGAGGATGTTCTTGGGGCAGGCAGTCTCAGCATGGGTGTCTGTCTACACCTGCTTCCTGGGACGGTCTCGTGGGTGCTCCTGAGACGTTACTCCCTGCTGCTTGCTTTTCTGCCCCTTTGGTAACCGAGGATGTGTTTCCTTGTTGTCTTGGTCGTATGTGGCTTCCAGACCTTTCTATAGATGGCTCCCAGAGTGGCTCGACTCTGGGCAGTCGGGGACCAATTATGAAGCTGCCCCTTCCCCCATACACTGCTGGGCCCTGCCGTTAGCTGATGCAGAAAATCCTAAATCCAGTTAAGTGGTATTTGCTTGAAATATTTGAAAGAGCCGGCTTGGCCCATCTTCAAATATTTTGTTAGCTAATCAAAGCCAGATTGTGGTCAGAGGCCATATCTAAATTTATTAGGAAAATTAATAGACCATTTAGATTTTATTGGAATTAAGCTAAAATACGATAAGCAGTAACACCAGCAGATAGTCATTAATTATTACACTGACCTGTGATGGGCTCATAATGAAATATTGACTTCTAGGTAAGTCGTGAGGCCTTGGGACAGGCAGGACGAGCTCTGGAAGGATGTGCCCACGCCACCTGCCTGGGGTTAATTGGATGGAACATGGGAGGGGAGGTGTTCAGTAAACATGCACCATTTATTCTTTCAAATGGCACTTATTGTGTACCTACTGTGCACGAGGCCCTAGGGATATATTAAACAGATGGCCTGGGTTTGAATACTGGTTCCAGGACTTAATAACTATGTGACTTTGGGCATGTTCCTTAACCTCTCTGAATTTCCATTTCTTGCTCTGAAAAACCAGGATAATCATGACTAATGGGGTTCTGAGACATCATGGAAATGGTGTGTGAAGTGGTGGGCACCTAGGTGTCGCTATGATTGTTATTGTCATTAGTAATATTATAAATAAGACAGATTTTTGCCCTCAAATAGTTCAAACAACATATTGCAATATAGCCAGCCCTCCGAGCAGAGTGGATTTCTCCCCATTATGTGCCCCACAAATCTTAGGGTCCAAGAAGGCTTTGTTGAAAAGGAGATGTTTGAGCTCAGTTCTCAAGGATGAAAGGGTTCATTTCCCAGGTGCACCGGGGGATGTGGGACTTCGCAGGCTCGGCGTAGGCAGAGACACAGAGACTTGAAACGACCCGGCAGTTGGTGGACTCTATATAGCGGGGCATTGCCAGGCAGAGGGTCTCTCCGTTAGAGGATCGTTAGGGCAACAGGAATTGAACGCTGGGTGTTGTGATCTAGATTACGCACCTGTATGCTTATCTCTGTGAAATATGGGTATCAAGCGAGATTTATGGAAAGGGATGTTCTGTTTACTTTTTAAAAAAATTTGCTAGTTGCTTCATTTTACCCTATGGAGGCGGAAGGAAAATCTTCAGTGTTGCCAGAGTCAAAAACTATGATCCAGGGGTCTGAGCTGTGAGGTTCCTCCTGGGTGTCTGCTCTTTATGGGCACTACGTAAATTCCTTCAGCATCAGTGTGGGTGTGGGCTGGAGGGACAGACCACTGCCTGAGTCACACAGGCCTGATTCCCATCCAGCTCTGCCACTTGCTGCTTGGGAGACCTCAGGTGAGCCACTCTGAACCTCAGATCCTTCCCCTGCAAAAGGGAGGTTTATAACAGCAATGCCATTGGTCTGTGTGGACAGGATAACTGAAATAAATCAAACCGTATACTCGCAGACGGTCCCAGCTGACAGTGTTTGACTTGTAGTGGTTCAACTTACAATTTTTCAACTTGGCAATGTTGCAGAAGCAATATGCATTCAGTAGAAAGCGTACTTCAAGTGTCCATACAACCATTCTGATTTTCACTTTCAGTACAGTATTCAACAGATTACATGAGATATTCAACACTTTATGATAAAATAGGCTTTGTGTTAGATGATTTTGCCCAAGTGTAGGCTAATGTTTTCTGAACGTGTTTAAGGTAGGCCGGGTTGAGCTGTGATGTTTGGTGGGTCAGGCGTATTCAATGCATTTTTGACTTACGATATTTTCGACTTCTGGGTTCATTGGGATGTAAGTTGAGGAGCAAATCTGAACAGCTGAATAACTCTGCGCATGAAGCTGGGCCCCACTGCTTATTCAACAAGTGCTAGTTCCCAGAATATAATGTGGTATGTTTGATTTTTTTAAAATTAATTTTAAAAAAATAAGTGGGAGAGTGTTGCTATATATGGTTGTTCTGTTTCATATACTAAATATATATATATGTATCTGTCCTCAGAAAAATGAATATGTATTTCTCCAAAGATATATTTGCATGTTCTATTTCTCCTATTAAGTATATATTTATCTATTATATATATATAACTGTATAAGTATGTAAGTATGTATCCTACTTAAACATGGAGAGGAGAGAAATATTAATATGTAACTAGGGAGAAGTACTTACAGAAAACTGTGGAATAAGCCAGATTGTTCCAGAAAAAGTAGGAAATATCCTAAGGACAGGGGGCCCTGATTACTCCCATGGCCACGTGTGGTGCTCTGGTACAGCAGGTCCAACGGTGTGTTGCCTAATTTTGGATCAGGCAAGATTACTTCCACGAGGAGACTTCGTAGTCCATCCTCTCTCCCCCGCATAAGTGCGCACATTATAATGTGATGTTAACAAGGTTAAAGGAAGTAAAGAGCAAACTGGGGCAGGACATCCTGTGGACAGGACTTGATGGACATGGATGAAGGGCAGGGTGGGGAGGGTGTGCCTTTGTGTTGCAAACGGGCTTCCTGCCCCCAGCATGGCCTTGGAACTGTGGCCCTTGCGCTTTGGCCCTCACGCTTTGGCCCTCACGCGTTGGCCGGGGTGTGGGTAGATGGGGGTCCTTTGCCCAGTGGCAAAGACTCCAGAGAGAGAGAGAGGTGGCCAGGGCAGATGACCAAGGATTTGTGGAATCAGAGGACACGGTGAGGTGAAACGGGTGTGACCCCAGGTGACTCAGGGCCTTATAGTGGCATATCGCTTAGTTCGTGGTGACTTTGGGGACAAATCAGAGGAGAAGAATTGATTCTGCTACTATTGCTACTGTGTTATTATTACTGCAGAGAGGAATTTCTGTCCTCAGTTGCTCCTCAGAGAGCAGACAGGGCCACTTGGAAACCAAAGCGAGGAAGACGTCCTGTTGCCGTGGGATCCCTTCGCTGGGGCGAACGTATGGACACGTGTCTGTCTCTAAACGGGCGCAAGGGCAGGGGTGGCAGTCGCAGGGGGACAATGAGTTAATTGTTGGAAACACCCCGCCACGTGAGGACAGATGGAGTCTGCTCCTTAGACTAGATGTAGACCCACGGGAGGCCCCAGGACGGAGGTTCAAACGCGGGAGACACGGGGTTGGGTCTTCCGCACCGGGGCCTTGTGATCACAGGATTGCCTCTTTTGATGAAGACACAATCGAGTTAAAAATAGGCCGCGTGCAGAGCGCGGACGGAAGCGGACCTCTCGGTTCCTGGGCGTGTGTGTGACAGAAATGCAGTGGCCCATTTTAATTAGATCCCGTTACCAGAACTCCTGACCTTCTGTGTAGCACATTAATGTATTTTGCTAATTATAAATGCAATTAAAAAGTACTGAAATAAAATTAGGCTGATCTATCTAATTTACATTAAGCACTTTCAAATTATGCAGATTTTAAAGTCTCTCTCTCTGCCTCTCTCTCTCTCTTTCTCTTTTTTTTTCCTTCAATTTGGGTTTCAGGGTAAAATTGTCTGCATTAAAACAGCTGGAAAACAACCTTGTAGGAAAACAAATTTCTTTTCTGTGATTATTCTCAGTGTGCGAGTTAATTTTTGAGGCAGTAATATCCTTAGCTGGCATCAGGCAGTGACTCATAAAAGAGAAGACGTATGTGTCTCGAAGCCGGCGCGGGGCAGGGGTGCGCCGGGGCGTGGGAGCGGCTTGGTTACTTTGGGGAATGAGGTTGAAAGGCTAACTAGGCAAAAAAATACTGAGGCGCTGGTCTCCAAACAGTTGAGATTTACAAAGAGCGCGACGCAGGCTCAATGTGCAGTTGATCGAGACCAACCATCTGGTGGGTTTATCCAACAACACAGGTTTTTTTCTTTTCTTTTCTTTTCTTTTTTAAATCACTATGCTGACAGGCAAGCGAGAGTGATCCGGGTGCCAAAATTATTGCCTGGCATCGTTAAAAATCAGAACGTTCAGTTTTGCTGGCTGCGGAAGTCGCGTACTCAGGGCAGCGCTGTATTAGATGAATAAATGGAGCATAAAGGACAGTGATCGCCTCGCCGGCCCCCTGTCCCCGGGGGCTGGCTGTCCACGTGTCCGCGCTGTGCGCCTGGGCTGGAGGCAGCAGCGGCAGCGTTCAGCCTGGGCCTGCTGGAGGCTGTGTTCGCCCGAGGAGGAGACCTTGACGGGGCCTCTTTGAAGATTAAATCTGATCCACAGGTTCCTTGGAAGCAGAGGTATAATAAGCTCTTCTCCGGAGTTGCCTGTAAGTTCCTTAAAACGTTCCCGGTGTGGTTCAACTCCCCTTTCTCGGTACACTCGATTTTATTTGCTGCCCAAACTTTGCCCTTTAAGCTCCCCATCAAAAAGAAGCCTAAAATAATTCCTCAAATTGGAGCTGTTAAGCTTGAGCAAGGAGGAGGTTTGGAAAGTCTTTTCCTCTCCCCCACCTCCAACCCCTTTTTTTGATGCGAAAGGAGCATTTCCATTTGCAGTTGGGGAGCCAATCTTGCCCACCTGGACCTGGAAGCCCCGGTGTGTGGGCCTTCCCGCCACCTCCGTGTGGCTGGCTGGGCTGTAGGACGCTCAGACATGGTAGGATTGACACCGAATCTCCTTGTGTTCTGAGATTTACAGGCTCAGAGGCCCTTGATAGGGTGAAGTGATTGTCTGCCCGACCTTTCTCCCTTGCTCCTTAATCCACAGGGAGAGAGTGTTAAGGTCTTTCCCTCCAAGAGGAGCTTGTCTGGATCCACGTGGACAACCAGATGCTAAATTGGAGCTAGAACCTACAGGTTTTTCGAGAAGGACCCAGCCAATGGCAGGAATTGGTTGGATGGGAAGGCAGCCACGATTTCTCTCCACCTTGCACTGTATCCCTCCCCACAACCCACAAACAAACAACAAAATCAAACCTTATCTCTCAGGCTTTCGTCTTCCATTCTATAACCCTTCTGGCCACCTTGGCATCGAGCATCACCCTTTTGGCCCTGGACTTGCTCCTTCTCTGACAAACAAGGCTCCAAGAGATCTGACTTCCTATCAGATGGGCTTTGGGAGGGATGTTGGAAGAGTGGCAGAGAAATAACTGGTGCTTTGGAAACAAAACCCGTGGATTCCGATCCCAGCTCTCCCACTCGCTAGGCAGGGATCATTAGCAGCTATTTCACCTTGCCGGGCGTCAGCCCCCTCATCCGTTCTTGTGAGGTTACAGCAAGCATTAACACGAGACAGTGAGCATGAAGCGCATGCATCATGCCTGACCTTCATTCGCTCCCTCCGTAAACCGCCATTGCTGTTGCGCATGCATTAAGCGCTTGCTGAAACAGGGCTGAATTCATAAAGTGATAGAAGATTGAGCTCCTCCTGTATTTAGGGTATCATAGTAGGCACAGAAGGGGTTGTCACGAAGAATAGGGTGTGTCCTCTGCCTTCCTGGTCCCTTCTCTAGGGTCTCACGCTCTGCCATAAGTACGTTGCTTTGGTTAAGGGTTTGAGACTTCAGAAAGGCTGCTGCTTTCCTCCCTTGCTCCTCTTCTCTGATAATTCCTGCCAGTAATCCAACCTCCATGCCTTTGCATATGCTGCCCTCTCTCGTGGTTTTGCCCATCCCAACTCATGCCCTTTTCTCCTTGTCGGACTCCTGATCACCCTTCAAAACCCAGCTCAGTGATTTCCTCTGGGAAGGTCCCAGCACTGAAGATGGTCCGCAGCTGCATCCGTTCTTCCCTGGGCCCTGTTGTCCAAGTGCATGTCTGTTTCTCTTTCTACACTACGAGCTCCTTGAAGTCAGGGCCAATTCATCTCGGGATCCTTCAGGGCCAGCATATTGCTTGGGACTCAGTAACTGCTCAATAAATGCCAGATGAGTGAAGAAACAAATGCATGCATCAATGGATAAATGGTTAGGTAGATGAACAGATGGGAGGAGAAGGGGTGCACACACATGCAGATGGATGGATGGATGGATGACGGACGGATGGATGGATGGATGGACAGATGAATAAATACATAAACTTGGTTCAATGGTGGTAGTGATGGAGTCTTTGTCTGTAACCCGGGCAGTCTTCAGTTAGTGAAATACCAAAACCAAGCTATCCTGTTCATCGATAAGGTTTGAATTTTGAGGACAGCTGTGTAGGGAGTCCCTGGAGGATCTCATAGGCTAACAGATCTGAGGACAGACGGACACGTCACATGCTATGGATTTCAGGTACGAATTGCACTCCACCGTGATGGCAGGGGGCTGCCCCCTGTGGGCCACACGACCCCTCCCCACCTTCTCCCGCCTCCCTTCCCCTCTTCTCATTGCTGTGATAGCTAAGTCCTAATTAATTACGGTGGCCTTTCCGCAGGCCGGGCTCGGACACCGGGGTTTTCTCTGCAGTCGTGGCTGCTCCTGCCCTCCCGTCCTGCCAAGCTCACCTCCCAGACAAACGTACTTAGCAGGTGTTTTCCCCACATTAATAATCAGAATTGACACATTCTAAATGAGGCCTTCCTTGTTGTGCAGGGCAGCTCTGATGGATATGTGGGGAATTGACGGCCCCTGAGAAATGTTTTTGCCATTACCAGCATTTCTCTGACAGGTTTTTAATAGTCCCACTAAAACTGCAGTATACTGGAAAATTTTGAGGAGGAAGCGCAGAGGGCTGCTGTGACTTGTGGGCTCTGGGGTGGAAAAATACAGTTTTGGGAATATCGAGTTGCTCGAATCAGAAGAGGCTGACGTGGTATGGGCTTGGGCTGACAGCCGGGCAGGGCGCAGTTTGGCTGAGGGACTTCGCGGAGACCCGGGTGGGTTTATGGGTGACACGAAGCAATGATTCACGTGAACCGTCTGAGTGCAGCACAGTGTTTGGCCCTGGCACGGGCTGGGATGAAAATGCTCGGTTACGGAGGGTCAGACGGGAGGGGCTGATCCCTTTACTTATTTCACTCAACAAGCACTTATTTACCTCCAGCTCATGCGGCACGCATAGCAGTCGGCCTCTGTGAGTTCGAAATTCTATTAACTACTTTATGACCTTGGGCTATTTATGTAAATGTGAATTCCAAGCCTCCATTCCCTCATCTCCCACACGAAGCTATTCATGCCTGTTCTGCAGATTTGTGTCTGAGGACTGGAGATCAAACACACAGGATCCTATGTGGGTCAGGGTCCCTGCTGGAAACAGATGATGTATACTGATGGCAGAAGTGAGACAAGTTTAATAAAGGAATTATTGATCAAAGGGTCAAGGGAAACTCGTAAGAGAAGGTACAGCACCCTGGAGCTAGCAACAGCGGGGAGCTGCTACCAGCACCCCCAGGCTTCAAGGGGGCAGGGGAGTTACCAGAACCCAGGGGACAATGGGGAAGGTTGCCTGGCGTGGATGCCACCATCAGGAGAAGGTCGTGCCATAAGCAACGCATATTCCAGCATATTCCAGCAGATTGGGAGTCAAGAGAATGAATATCTCCATCTCGCGCCCCTCCCACCCTCTGCTGTCTTGGGATGTCTGCTCCCCCGCCCCCCGGCCAAACTCAATGGGGAAGGGGACCCATTAGTGGAGTCCATAAATGTCACAGGGCACAGAATAGGGTGGCTAAGGGTGGCGAGTGGTCCCCAGTGGGACAAGTGGAGAAATCTGCCCAGCACAGATGCCGGCACAGAGCTGGGCTCTCATGGAGTCAAGAAGTGGTACCGACTGTGGGTGATGAGGGGCTCGTGTCCCCACAGGAGGGAGGGGACAGCTGGCAGCATTATTCCCGTGTGACACTGAGGCTTCAGCAGGCAGCACGGTCCCTCCCGTCTTTGCCGGCAGACCTGCCTTCCCTGTTAGTTCCTTTTCTCACCTCCTCTCGTTCTTCATTGGCCACCTGAGGGAGGTTGTCCCGGTCCATTTGTGCAGCTGTAACAAAGTAGCCGAGGCGCGGTGATTTATAAAGAGCAGAGAGAACAGAAATTTATTTTCTCACTGTTTGGAGGCTGGCAAGTGCAAGATCAAGGCGCTGGTATTGGTGTCTGGTGGGGCCTTGTTGCTGCATCCTGACACGGCTGAGGGGGCAGAAGGGACCGAGGGGACGAGGGCTGTGTCCTTGTGTGCTGGGAGAGGGGAAGCACAGAGAAGGGCGAAGCTGGTTCCTATCAGCCCTTTTTTATTTTTTTAAAATTACTTTTTTAAATTTCAAAATATTAAGGGGGTACAAATGTCTTAGGTTACATGGGTCGCTTTCGTAATGCTTGAGTTGCAGCTGCAGGTGTGCCCGTCACCCGAATAGTGTTCACCGTGCACATTAGGCGGGATTTTGCCCTTCCCTCCTCCGTCCTCCCCCCGGTCGATTTCCGCTGAGGTTAGCTTCCCTCTGTGCACACGTGTGCTCATCAGTTAGTTCCAGTTTAATAGCGAGTACATGCAGTATTTTTCTGTTCTTGAGATACTTCACTTAGGAGAATGGTCTCGGGATCCATCCAGACTATTGAAAAAGTAATTAATTCATCTTTTTTATGGCTGAGTAGTACTCCATGGTATACATATACCATATTTTATTAATCCACCCATGAATTGATGGGTACTTGGGTTGATTCTACATCTTTGCAATTGTGAATTGTGCTGAAACAAACTTTTGAGTGCAGGTACCTTTTTGATAAAATGACTTCTTTTCCTTTGGGTAGATACCCAGTAGTGAGATTGCTGGATAGAATGGTAGGTCTACTTTTAGTTCTTTGAGGAATTTCCATACTGTTTTCCATAGACATTGTACTAATTTGCAGTCCCACCAAGAGTGTATAAGTGTTCCTTTTTGCATCCACACCAGCGTCTATTGTTTTTCAACTTTTTAATAAAAGCCATTCAACTGGGATAAGGTGTTATCTCATTATGATTTTAATTTGCATTTCCCTGATGATTATTGACATTGAGCACTTTTTTATATGTTTATTGGCCATTTGTCTTTCTTCTTTTGAGAAGCTCCTGTTCATGTCTTTTGCCCATTTTTTAATAGGGTTGTTTGGGTTTTTTTTTTTTTTGCTGATTCGTTTTAGTTCATTGTAAATTCTGGATATTAGCTCTTTATCAGATATGTAGCTTGTGAATATTTTCTCCCATTCTGTAGGTTGTCTGTTTGCTCCGTTGATTGTTTCCTTAGCTGTGTAGAGGCTTTTCAGTTTAATCAAATCCCATTTATTAATTTTTGTTATTGCCATGATTGCCATTGGAGTCTGAGTCATAAATTCTTACCATAGGCCAGTAGCTAGAAGAGTTTTTCCTACATTTTCTTCTAGAATTCTTGGGTTTCATGCCTTGTATTTGAGTCTTTTATTCATCTTGAATTAATTTTTGTGAGTGGTGAGAGGTAGGGATCCTGTTTCATTCTTCTGCATGTGGCTACCCAATTTTCCCAGCACCGTTTATTGAATAGGGCTTCTTTTCCCCAGTGTATGTTGTTGTCTGTGTTGTCAAAGATCAGTTGGTTGTAGATAGACGGTTTCATATCTGGGTTCTCTGTTCTGTTCCATTGGTGTATGTCTCTATTTTTGTACCAGTGCCGTGCCTCCAGCCGTTTTGTATAAGGCGCTAATCTATTTGTGAGAGCTTGCTTCTCCAGAGGCACCACACCTTAATACCACCATAGTGGGGATTAAGTTCCAATGTGAATTTTCGAGAGGGGGCAGCGTCATTCAGACCACAGCAGAGATAAGCAGGTGCCAAGTCTGTTTTGCTTTCCAAGGGTTAAAAACCAAACCCTGAGAGTCAAATTAGTTACCAGGGGTTCATTAAGGAATCAGGCCCTTGCCAGGGACTGTCCTCAGTGGGAGAGATGGGAGCTGAAAGCCAAACAAACCCGTTAATGCCCCAGGATAAGCTTCCCTAATTAGCACGGAGGTGGCTTCAGAATCACTGATGCACTCAGCCCTCTGAGAGCCAATGCGTCACTGGGGCCCTTCTTACTTCTCGGCCCACTGGTCCCCCAAGTGCTCTTTCTGAGCCTTGCAGAGTCACTTTCCCAAGCAGTCAGCCTTTTCTGCCAGAAGGGCAGGACTCCCAGGAAGAGATGGGATGAGTGGTTGGAAAAATGTCTTTCCTAGGCCTGGGGAAGAAGCTAAAATTGACCCTGACATCCCCACCAGCAGGTACCAGTGACAGCGGAGCCTGTCCCAGTGGGAATGTTGGTATGAGTCATCCAGGTTCAAGTCCTGGCTCCTTTGTTCATTTGCAGGGTGGTAAGGGCACGATTACTTAACTGCTCATAGTCTCCTTTCTCTCCTGTGATAGAACTGACCTCTCCACTGTCCTGGGTGAGAAGACAGTCATGACCACCCACTCCTCCCCGTCACTGGGCCCGCACACCTGAGCTGCATCCTCTTTGGCACTGGATCTGGGGCTCCGGCCACCTGAGCACCTCTCTTAGCACTTTCTTGATTATCTTGCCACAGGGCCGGGGTCCCCTTGTGAGCTGGTTCCCTTCCGGGTCATCCCAGAAAGCTGTCTGACTGCGAAAGGTGGAGCTGGGTTTCTGTGTTAATCTCACTTACTATTAAAATGGGTCATTACTGAGCACATTTGCGCAACCAGGAAATCAATTGGGTGCAAACCAGTTTGCTAATAGGGCTCGTTATAACTTAATTGCACAGATATCCACACGAGTGTGTAAACAGGGATGAAAAGAGTGTGGCAGGGGCTGTAGGAACAGAGATCAATTCTGGAAATCCTGGCTTCTGAAAGGGAGGGAGTGGGAAAGAACTTGAGGGTCTAGGCCAACACTTCTTAGACTCTAGCAGGCTCAGGGATCCCCTGGGAGTCTTGCTATAATGCAAACCCTGGTTTAGTTGGTCTGGGGTAGGGCTGGAGATTCTGCATTTCTAACAAGCCGTGCTCATGCTCTGGTCTGGACCATTCTTTGAAGAACAAGGAACAAGACCATTTGATCTTCAGGGTCTTATCCACCCAGGATAGAACAACCAATAAGACGGCCACCTTGTGTCATAAACCTTCCATCCTGGGTTACCCAATTCGTGTCTGTCAGTCTCTGTCCTTCGTGCTGTGTCTCCAAACACCTACCAGGCTTTCTGGTTCTATACCTGTATTCTCAAAGGGTCTTATGGACTGAATTTTGCACCCCTCCAAACCTAAACGTTGAAGTCTTAGCCCCCAGTGTGTGAAATTCAACTGTCTTTGGAGGTATGGTCTTAAAGAGGTAATTAAGTTAAAATGAGGTCATGAAGGTGGGACCTAATCCAAGATGACTTGCATTTTTATAAGACAAGGAGACATTTTATAGCATATAATTTAATGCATTAAGTATATCCGCAATGTTATGCAACCATTGCCATTGTGGTTCTAGAACTTTTTCATCACCCAAACAGAAAACTTATACCCATTAAGCATTCACCCCTCCAACCCCCACCCTGGCCCTTGACAACCACTAATTTATTTTCTGTTTCTGTGTGGCATGTCTGTACAGCGTATCGACAATATTATTCTGCCATAAAAAGGAATAAAGCACTGACACATTACAACATGGATGAGCCTTTATGAACACATGATTCCCAGTGGAAAAAGCTACATACTAAAGGCCACGTGTTGTGTGATTCCGTTAATATGAAATGTCCAGAAGAGGCAAGTCCTATTGTTGAATTTTAAGTGTTCTTTGTATAATAGGGATCCCTTATCAGATATGTGATTTGCAAATAGTTTCTCTATGTTGTAGAGTTGTTTGGGGGATTAAATTAGCTGATAAAACAATTTCTTCGCATAGTGTCTGGCATCAACCAAGTGCTTAATATTTATTAGCTATTATTGGTATTTCATTATTTGGATGCAGTCTCATGGGGAATTTTAGTGATTTATTCTGACTCTGAACTCCGTAAAAGCCCTTTATGTAGAAGTAAAGGTCCTTGTTGCTGGCTCAGAATCCTGGAATTATGATGGTAGATAGAATTTCAGGATTGGCACATGGTAGATTCTCAACTAATTTTTTTTTGCGTTAAGTAACTTGTTTTAAGCAATTATGTTGATGATGGTAATAATAATACTCATTGTTATTATTAATTTGAATGATGAGCCTTCTGTCTCCAAGGTAACTGACCTGTAATGACTCTTGCCAGAGGGTGCCTTCCCCTGTGTAGAATCCTCCAGAGACGGTGTCTCCGGTGCCTGCCTACTTCCCCCACCCCCGGCCCGCCCTCCACACCCTCCTCTCTCCGCCTTAGCCGGAGTCTATTCCACAAACTGCACACCTGTTTCCTTGTACGTTATCCCTAATAAGGAAGAGACAAGGGGATGGTGTTCCCTGTAAAAGAATGTGAAAATAAATTCCCTCTAATTTATACACAGGTCACTCCCCGCCCCCCACTCTCCCGCATCCCAGCATCACCGGGCTGCTTCTCTCTTCTCGATAACAGCACCCACAGCGGCAACAATCATAGCAATCAACACAGGCCCTGTGTCCAGCCCTTCACTTGTTTTAGTTGAATCCTCCCCAAAATTCCATCAGTGCCCATTTCATAGATGAGGAAATTCAGGCTCAGACTTGTGCAAGGTCACAGAAGTAGTCAGTCCATTCATCCCCTTGTCTATACCACCATGCAGTCCTTTGCCACTTTTGTTCCTGACTTACTTTCTGATGTCTCAATCACATGTGGGTCTCCTTTAAGCTCCCTTGCGTCTCCCAAGCCCCTGTCCAGAGGCCCCAGTGGTCAGCAGCTGTCAGGCCCCAGCTGTCCCCGGCTCTGGACCCACCTCACAATTAGAACAGGGGCAGCTCTGTTCACCAGACACCTCAGCGGGGGGGGGGGGGGGGGGGGATTGGGGGTAAGAAAAGAGCCTGAAAAATGGACTTTCAGTCGCTAATGGACCAAGAAGAGGCCCAAATTCTGTTTGGACCCCACTCAGAAAGTCTATCTCCCTCTCTCTGGAGGAGCCAGAGAGAACAAAGCAGACCCTGTTCCAGGAAAGAAGCCGCAGCTGTTTCCACAGAGGCAAAGAGAATCATTTTTCTTAGGTGTGCGAAGGTCCTCAAAGAGTGAGGTAATAGGTTTCTTTATTAAAAATTAATCTTCTTGTAAAACCATTGCAATACAATGCACTTTAATAAATCACCCCACGCTTCTGAACACATTTATTATCCTTTCTCAGGAAACAGTGGAGCCCGGAGAAATTGGTGCTGCTGAGAGAACTGACACTGGGCTCGCTAATGAACTCAGAAGGGGGCAGGGGCTGGGGGCCTGGCGCTGGGGGCTGTGTCAGGCTTGAGAGCTACCGGGAGCTACCGGGAGGCTACTGGTTGGTTGGGTCCTTCAGCTCCCAGGTGGATGGCCCTTGGGAGCTCTGGGTTGGGGGGCCCAGCAGTGGGGATGCAGCTCTGGGTAAGGCTGACGAGGCTATGTGAGCCTGCAGGTCTCCTTGCGGGTGCTCTGGGGTAATGGCGGCATTGGTTCTGCTTTGTGAACCAGGACCCACCATCAGCCCCCAGTGGCTCCTGACGGATGCTCTCTGTCTTTCATCTCTGTTTTGTTTCACCTGCTATGTCCCAGGCTTCGAGGTCCTGGGATTTCAGAAGCAGGTGGCACACCTTTTCCCCTTGCTACCTATTCCACGAAGCTCTAGTCCCGTCTCATCTTGGAAGCTTCCCTGACTTTCAGTACCTCCAAATTACAAAACCATCCGGGTACCTTTGCATCTCACTGGTTGAATCAGCACCTCTCTACAGGAGTGACAAAACCGTCTTCTCTCCTCTACTAAGGATGCCACCTGGGTCCCAAAGCCATGCCACCTGAGCCCAAAATTCTCCAGTCTCTCATGAAAGTGGACCCTGCCTCTCTTGTCTGAAGCCTCTGTTGCAGTAATTCTTGAGCCCCAGATCCAGGCCGAGAAAGATGCTATTCTGTCCTCTTCTTTTTTGAGGATTTACACAAAAATATTTCTTCTCCAAGTCTCTCTTCCTCCCATGCAAATAAACACCCGGAGCAGGAGATCCACCCACCTTCCAGTAAATTGCACAAAATCCAGAAAAATCCCATTTTGGGTTCAGCTGAGGATACACCCTTTCCTTTATTCCTTCAGCTCTTTATAATCTAATTTGGATCTTCTCTCGCTCTCTCTTGCTTTCTCTCCGCTGTGTGTGTGTTGGCTCAGGCATTTCTGTGAGTAGCCACATCTCTATGGCTGTAATTAAACCAGAGTGGGGGGCACGGCTTGGGTCTTCAGGGTCCGTGTTCTTTCACCTCATTCCCTTCACGTTTCTTTTTAAACGGAGCTTGCTGACAGGCAGGCACCGATGGGATAACGGGACTCTTGCTCACAGCCCATTTGTGGTTGGAGTTTCAGGTACTTCCGTTTTTATGATGCCTGGCACAGAGTGGGTAATACCTAAATGTCTTGTGAATAAGAGGGTGAGAAATTAGTGGAAGAACAAATGAGTGAGGCCAAAATTCTCGTAGCTCAGGGAGCAGGAGAAGGTCTCGCTGACGTTGGGGAGATGGCACGTCACCAAGCCTCTTGGGGAGAGAAGCCAGGCTGGAGAGGAAAGAGAGGGATGGTTTGTCCACTTGGGGCTGGAGGCGTGATCAGGGGTCAGACAGTGATGGGCCTTGGGGTCGGGTTAAGCGTCCTTGTTTTTCTACTAAAAGCAGTAGGGTCTTTGAGGGGATTTAGGCAGGGGACCGATGGATGAAGGTATTAGATAACCTCCATCCTCATCCTGATCCATAGTAATGGTACATGATTATTAAAAGAATCATTGCCATTATTGGCATCCTCACCAACTGCTGAGCCCCTGCCAAGCCAGGCTGTGTGTGACGAGGTTTCCATTTCTGACTCATTGGCGCTGCCAGGTGATGTGTGCCACCATCATTTTGCATATGAGGAAACTGAGGCTCAGAGAGCAAAAGTGACTTGTCCAGGTGGGACAACCTGAGTTTCATTATATGTCATGACCTATAAGCACCTGTATCACGTGGCTCTCAAACTCTGCCCGTAAGGCCATATCTGTTGGGTGCTGTTTCTTGCTCTTGGTGGGGGAGGCTCTGCCTTTCTTCTTTCAACTGATAAATCTGTTGAGCACCAACTACGTGTCTGCCACTGTCCTTGTCATGTCTTCTGAAACGCTTCTCTGAATTCACATGTGACCTCTGAATTAGAGATGGTCCAAGTCCATCAACAGGCAATTCTTGAGTGATGTTTGACTCCGTTAGTTTTGGGAGAAAGTAGAAGAATAAGACAGACCCCTGTTTACAAAGAGCTGTTGGTGTGGCGGGAAGAAAATGGAGAGTCTTGGCCATGGAGGACAACAAGGAACAGGATGCACCACGTGGTCAGGAGTGTAGCTGGTTGCTGCCACTTGCAACTGAATTTCTCCCCTGGGTGCTGGACATCTGTGTCCCGTGGACACATCCCATTATGTACCTCATGCTCAACAGGGCTACCAGAACTTCCTCCTCACGTCCCCCAGGCTAAGGAAATGGCCCCTCCACCCACCAGACACATCCCCCTTGACTCATCTCTCCCCTGTTCCAAACATGCGCATTCCATTGTCCTGTGTCTCGTTCCCTCGGGCATCTCTGCCATCCCCTCCTCTCCTCTTCTCTGCTTTTTCTCCCTCCTCTGGGCCGCCATCTTCCCTGCATCTTAGTCCATTTGGGCTGCCATGACAAAGTGCCACAGACTGGGTGACTCATGCACAGCAAAAGTTTATTGCTCATGGTTCTGGGGGCTGGGAAGTCCAAGGTCAAGGCACCAGCAGACTCGGTGTCTGATGAGGGCCCGCTTCCTAGGTAGCCATGTTTCACTGTGACCCTGCATGACAGAAGGGTTGAATGAGCTCTCTGGGGTCTCTGTTATAAGGGTACTGATCCTGTTCATGAGGGTATCACCTCCTAAAGGCCCAGCCTCCTAATACCATCGCTTTAGGGGTTGGCATTTCAACATACGGTTTTTGGGAGGACATGATCTTTCAGACCATAGCACCTGGGGATTTTAGCAGCATCTTCCTATGGGGTCTTTCTGCTTCCATCCATGCTCTGCTCCTGATCCAGGCTGGTATTTCAAAAGCATGACCTCAATGAGCACTTCTCTGTTTGAAACCCTACAGAGACTCCTGTGGAAAGCAGTGCAAACTCTATCTCAGAACACCAGGTCCTCGGTGAGCTGGAGCCTGGTCTTCTGCCGTTTACCCACCGCAAGCCTTATGTTCCACCATGGCTGCACCACTTGGTGTTTCCCATCAGTTACGCCCCCAGGACTTTGCCCACACTGTGCCCCTGCCTGGATCACCCTTCCACCTGTCCTGCCTGCCAGGTGAACTACTGCTCATCCTTTAATACCTGGCTTTAGTTTCTTTCAACAAAAACATTTTGGGCACCTTCTCTATGTGCTAGACCCTGCCCTTGGCAGGCCCTGGAGCCACAGAAGTGACGGACAAGCCCTCTCTGCTGTGAAGAGCTGACTCTCTACCTCATACGTCACCTCCTCTTCTCACTCATCGCTCAGGTCCATCAGAGAGGAGTGGCCTTTCTGCTCACTGCTCTTGCCACAGCACACTCTGCTGTGATAACTAGTTCAGAAGCCAGTGTCCCCCACTGGCCTGGGAGCTCTGGCATGGAGGGGTGGCATCCTTACCTTCAGGTGACATTGCTGAGTGCTCACTCTGTACGTGACACTGTGCTGTGCTGCACCTACGCTCTCACGTTGAATCTTCCTACCAGCTCTAGGAAGCTGGTGTTGCTGTTATTCTCCTCTTACAGGTGAAGGAGCTGGAGCTCCCAGGGATTAAAGTGCTGGCCCACAGCCTCACTCCAAAATCCAAAGTTCTCCCAGCCACTGCACCACACTGACTCACTCAGATCTGTCTTCCACAGGTCACATGGGACTGAGCACACGGATGTTTGCTAAAGGATCTGGTTGTCTGCAGTATAAATCCAGGAGGAGGGAGACAGGAGGAGCAGAGGGCTGGGGCAAAGGCAGAGTGAGGAAGGACCATCCATGTGGCCCCTAACTGGTGGCTGGACCTTGCTCAGATGTCACCGTTCCACAGCACCAGGACGTCAAGCCCACTGGGCTTCCAGGCACAGGGAGGGGCGACGTCCCCCAGGCCTTTCTACCACTAGCCCAACCAGCTTCCTCCCCGGCCCCTTCCACATGCCTGCTGGCCAGTGTCCCAGGGCACCTGGAAATGAGCTTTGCGAGGAGGAACACTTTCCCCAAGAAAAGGTGGTATGAGATCATTCCTCTGTGACCCTGGATCGCTGGGACGTGCCTTCACTGCGTCCTGGGTGACACCGTGCCCCCGTCTGTCTCCTGCACTCTCTTAGCCTCACCGGGGTTTAAGCGGATCAGACAGTTAAACAAGCTAGTCTGGATCCAGCCCTCTCTTTGACAGTGATTTCTTAATCAGAGGAAACCTTGATCTCAGTTTCAGAAAGTGCTCCCTGCTCTCTGATTGACAGTTGCCTCAAGGTCCCGCATGGTTAAGGTGGTCCTTGTCACAGTGCCCACCTGTGAGCCCCCTCCTCTAGAGGGCAGGATGACCCCTTACCCCAAAGAGCCTGGCTCTTCTCTCCCTTCCTTCCTCCCAGACCTTCTGCTCTGAGCAGCTCCCACCAGGGTCCCGGCAGCCCACACCACCAGCAAGACCAAGCGCATCGCTCAGAGAGGATGAAGGCTCCTTGCTGCTGACTGCTGTCTTTTCTTCTTCATCTTGCCTGAGAGATATAACGTCAGGGCCACCTCAGATGCCAGAGCCCAAGGGCACCCCCAGACAGGACCTTCCGTCCCAGCCTGGGTGGGGGAGTGCATTCTCTGCGAGTCTGACCCTGTTGCTGCCAGACCACCCCGCAACCCCGATCCCAGCCAGTCCTGGCCAGTTCAATCCAGCACACACTTATGAATGGCTGTGGGTGGTGGGTGGGGAGCCCTGTAATAAAATGGTAAGAGCGTGTTCTCTGAAACCAAATGCCCGGGGTGGAAAATCCTATCCCCCTCCCCCAGCATCTTGGGCAAGTAACGTAGCTCTCTGCCCAGTTTTTTCATCTGTAAAATGGAGACAAAAATAGTTTTTCCATCGCAAAATTGGGAGGATTCAGGGCGAAGCATTTAAGTACTTAGAACAATGCCTGAAGCAGAAGAAATGTTCAGTGAAGAACGTGGTTTAAGGTCACTCTCTTTCATTAAGGGGAGCTGGGTGGAGAATAGGTGGGAACTCATACCATGTTCAGAGCTACTTTGCTGAGCTGTGGTAACACTGTGCACATCTACTGTATTCATCTCAGTGAGCTTGGGGGTGAGTGCACACCCACGAAACCATCGAGGTCATGAACATCTCCGTCACCTCCCAAAGTTTCCTCTTGCCTCTTTTATTATTAATGTGTTTGGTTTTTATTTTCATATGTCTTAGTCTGTTCCTGCTGGTATAACAAAATACCTGAGACTAGATCATTTATAAAGTGTGGAAATTTATTTTCTCACGTTTCTGGAGGCTGAGAAGTCCAAGATCAAGGCGCCGGCAGAGTCGGTGTCTGGCGAGGGCTGCTCTCTGCTTCCAGGATGGCGTGCTGTCGCTGTGTCCTCACGTGGCAGCGGGCGGAAGGGCAGAGCGTGCCTAGCTAGTTCCCTCCAGCCCTTTTATTGTATAAGGCGCTAATTTGCCCCCCATAAAAAATGGAAAATTTTGAGTGTACAATGCACTATTTCTGTCTATAGGAACTATGCCGTATAGTGGATGTACAGAACTTACTCATCTTTTTTTTTTTTTATGACTACTCCCAGTGCGGGCCCACACCTGCACCCCTTAGAACTCCCCCCCTTTAGCACAGCTGAACCTCCGCACACCCGCTGGCACTGTGGGTGCTGGGGCGCAGGGAGCATCGCTGGCACGGAGAGGGCCTCCGGGCGTTGGCGCGGTGAGTGAACGAACGCCACTCACTTTGTTGTCCTGTCTGCTGGCACAAGGCCAGGCTCGGAGTCGGCACGTGGAAACTACTTTGGGAGTACGTTTAGGGGTGGAAGATATGCACGGATAAATGCCGGGGGCAGGTGTATGAAGTAAGAGGTATAGCTCCTGCCCCCAGAGACTAACCAGCTAGCAGAGTCACAGCCCCAGGTTGCAGAGCACGCGGCGTGTCCTCCTGTTGGTTGAGAACTTAATGTGTGTCAGGCACTGTCCTCTGCAGCATGGGAGTTCAGGACAGGGTGCTGCGACCAGACCCCTGGTTTAGATTCAGGTTCTGCTGCTGCCTGGTGAGGAGAACTTGGGCGAGTTGCTTGACCTGCCTGGGCCTGGGAGCCAGCAGTGCTCACACCCGCTCTGAGGAGTGAGGAGCCAAGGTTCAGGATGATTAGATAGTCTTTCTCAGGGTCACGGAGTCTATACCAGGCTTGCCTGGCTCCCACGTCCCTGTCACCTCCGAGGACCTGGGAAGAGCCCCCGTGATGAGCGACGAGGAGGTGGTGGGAGACTGTCTGGGAGGAAGGGGCTGCCACCCTGCCCTCGTTCCCGAGTGTGCCATTCCTGCCGGCCTGGAGATTGTCTGTCTCCCTCCTTGACAGGGAGAACAAGTGCCAGACAGTGTCCTGGAGTCCAGGGCAAAAGGCCATCTGGTGTCTCCGTTTGTCTCCGAAAAGCCAGGGCACATTCCCAGGGCCCCAGTCGCACTCTCTGCACACAGGGGCTGCGGGGTGACTGTGGGCTGGTCAGCGGCTTTCCGGAGTGATTGACATATGCAATTTCTCTCCTCCTGTCTGGCTGAGGTGTGGAAGGAAAATTGGATGTTGTTGAATAATTGAAAGTGAAAATCCCTCCAAATTGATTCCTATGAAAACAAAATTGAGTTCCACAATTAGGCATCCTGCCTTTGCAGGGCATCTGAGGGCTCTCTCTCCCTAGGCTGCGGGCGCAGACCTTGCTGTCGGGGTGATAACTGCACGCTTGGAGCCTGCTGGCTTCGGACGTCTTAGGGCAGCTGCACGGTGGGTGGAATTCTAACCAGAGAGTTGCTAGAAGGGACCCTTTGGGCGTGGCCCCTGTCCCTGGTTCCTGAGGTGGGCTGGGATGTTTATCCTTCTGTGCACTTTCCTGGGGGCCCCAGTGACATCACCACGTGCTCCATTGTGGCTTGTGTGCCTAGGGGGTTTCATGAGTGGGCTCTGTCTCTGCTTCCTTGTTGTGAGAGTGAGAGTCAACACCCTCATCCCAGCAGAAAAGTAACAGGTGGAATCCCACCGTGGAATGATGTCTTCTCGTGCATTCCCATCTGTGGTCAGGAGAGTTTAGCTGAGAACTTAGACTCCTAGAATATTGAAGTTGGAAGGAATTAGAAGCAGTTTGTTGTTGCGGTTAAACGTGTGGACTCTGGAGCCTGGATGCCTAGGTTCAAGTCCCAGCTCTGTGGGCACAGTCTGCAAGACCTTGCACATGACGCTTAACTTCCATAGAATGCGATACGGTGACGGAAGGCAGCCCCTGTGGCGAAGGGAGGAGCAGGGACCCCGGGTTCAGAGCACGAGCAGGTGCTGCAGGCATGACCCCTCCCCACACCAAACCCTTTGCGGACTCCGCCTGCTCCATGCCCACTTCCTGGATGAACTCATGGAACTTTCCAGAGCAGGGCCAGAAATCACTTACCATAAGATTGGAAGGACACGTCTAGATCATTTGCTATGGTTTTCACCTGGAGTTTGTGGATGGAATTTAGGGGGGTTCATGAACTTGGATGGGAAAACTTATATCATCTTTTTTTTTTTTTGAGTGCATTTTTTTCATGGTCAAGAAAACATATAACAAATTTGCCATATCAACCAATTTCAAGTATACAATTCAGGAGCATTAAGTACATTCACAGTGTTGTTCAACAGTCACCACTGTCTATCCTGGAACTTTTTCATTACCCCAAGTAACAACCTTGTACCCTTTAAGTAGTCACTTCCCATTCCCTTCTCCCCTTAACATTTTTTTCTGAACCTTTACCTAGAGTTTACTGTGCCCTTCAAGTGTGAATTTTGACACAAGCCACAATAGTGTTGGTAGTACCTACGACTTTGTCGCCAGTACACATCCCAGATATTTTCATTCCACGTTACAGTGTTTCATATGTTTTGAAAATTCTTTATGACAGAAATTGACAAACCTTTTTCATAAAGGGGCCGATAGTAGATATATTTGGCGTTGTGGCCAATATGATCACAGTCTCAGTGATTCAACTCTGACATTTAGCATGAAAGCAGCCACAGATGATGTGTCAACAAATGGGTGTTGCTGTGTTTCAATAAAACTTTATTTACAAAAGCAGGTGGTGGGCCAGATTTGGCCTGCAGGTGAGAGTTTGTTGATTTCTACTTTATGCTCATCTCTACTTTGAAGTTACTAATATTAAAAGTTACTAGATTCACCATTTTTGTTATTTAGCCTGTTAATTTAAAAGCACAAGCATATTGCTATATTACAGATTTTTATATCTGTATTTTAACGTAAGTTCCTTTTATAATTCTGTGTCTATTATTTATGCATTTACAAACATTATTCTGAGAAGTGGGATGTAGGTTTCAGCTGACTTCTAAAGGAGTTCATGGCAGGAACAAACTAAAAAGTCCTGAATCCTTGACCAGTCGTGTGGGTAATCTTTGTAACATTCCAGAAAGTGGTTGTATAGCTTTTCTTTGCACACCCCCAATGACAGAGGGCTCACTACCTCCCAGTGAGGCCTATTTCTTTGTGGGGGCATCTCCGACTCTATGAATATTCTTTCTCCTGTTTACCCCACTTCTGTTTCTCTTTCGCACGTTAGACATCCTATTTTCTAATCCTGTAAAACTACATAGGACAACTCACATTCCACTTCCACACAAGGCTTGCAGACAGCTCTCCACCCACCCCAAGAATTCCTTCTCTCTAGATCAAGAGTCATCAACATTTTTCTGAATAGGGCCATAGAGTAACTATTTTAGGCTCTATTTGTGTAACTGTTTGAGTCTCCGTCTCAACTACTCAACGCTGCTGCAGTGTAAAAGCAGCCACAGACAGTATGGAAACAAATGGGCGTGGTTGTTTTCCAATTAAGCTTTAGTTGTCAACCCCTGCTTTAAGTTAAAACTTCCCTAATTCCAAGTGCCCTCACTACGATGGCCATCTTCTCCTGAGTGCACACCAGTGTGTATATATTTCTTCTCTCCATCCCTCCATCCATCCATCTAACTTTCCGTCCATCCATCCATGTGTGGGAGAGAGTCGTTTAACTCATGTATAAGCAATTAATAATCACTAACCATGGCAAGAGCTATGAAAGGAATGAGCAGGATATTAAAGAATAATCGTGGGTGTGGTCACTACATAGATAGTGTGACCAGGTCTGAGAAAGTGGCATCTTAGTCTAGAAATAAAGGATGAAGAAGATGTAGCATGTGAGGGTTGTGAGTGGAGCATTTCAGCAGAGACTGGAGTGTGTGGAAGGTCCCGGGGCGAGGAAGAGTGTGGTATGTGTATAGGAGAAAGGAGAACAGGGTGGCTGGATGCGTTAGCTGTCTGCTCTTGTGTAACCACTAACCCCCAGACTGAATGACTTGAACCAACAACATTCAACACTTGACATCTCAGAGTTTTGTGGGCCAGGAATCCAGATGTGGCCTCGTTGGGCCCTCTGTCCGGGGTCTCCCAGAGGCTGCAGTCAGGGTGTGTCACCAGGGTCTGCAGACATCTGGAGGCTTGACTGGGGAAGGATCTGCCTTCAAGCTTTCTCGCTTTTGCTGTGTCCTGTTCCTTAGAGGCAAGTCTCCAGGTCCGGCTCGCACTCAGGAGGGGATCACACGAAAGCTGTGTGCCGGGGTAAGGGCTGCTGGGGACCATCTCAGAAGCTGCCTCCACTTCACAGTATAGAAGGCAGCAGGGAGAGGCTGGGTGCAGGGACTCACGCCTGCAATCTGAGCACTTTGGAAGGCCAAGGAAGGAGGGTTGCTTGAGGGCAGGGGTTTGAGACTAGTCTGAGCAACATAGCGAGACCCCCATCTCTACGAAAAATAGAAAAATTAGCCAGGCGTGGTGACACGCACCTGTAGTGCCAGCTTCTTGGGAGGCTGAGGTGGGAGAATCACTTGAGCCCAGGAGTTTGAGGTTGCTGTGAGCTATGATGACACCACTGCACTCTAGCCTAGCCCAGGTGACAAAGCGAGACCCTGTCTCAAAAAAAAAAAAAAAAAAAAAATGCAATGGGGAGAGTATGGCATGGGGGATCCTGCAGAGGCTGGAAGCCACAGCCGGGCACCCAGGCTTATCCTAAACACCACGGGAAGCCATCGAAGGGTTGGAAGCAGGGGAGTCACACGATGAGCTGTGCATTTGGGAAAGATCGTCCTGATGGCCACATGGACAGTGGGTTGAAGGGGGCAAAGTGAGGAAGCTGCTGAAGTCACCCAGGGAAGACTTGGACCCGGTGGTGGTGTCAGGTGGAGATGGGGGCGGGAGTCACACTGTGGAGGTAGCGCCTGGAGCGTGTGTTGTTGAACTCTGCAAGAGGGTCCTGGTGGTCTCCTCCTCCTCCCTCCACCCACTCCTCCTCTTTGTCTCTGTAGGGGCAGCCCCCGCCCGAGGTGTCTCCAGGCTCCCGTGGGCTGTGTGGATCTGCTGCCCGTACGCCAGGCATTGACGCACGAGAACAAAGACATTGCTAATGCTGTAAATCCGGGATCCAATTTATTTGTTATTTCCACTCATTTGAAATGCACCTGTTACCCCAAAGGCCTTTGAATGCCATCAGCAGCAACTACAGAATCAAAGAGAAACTGGAACCTTTTGGAAAAACCTTCAGTTGTTCAAAAGGGAAACAAGCAAAACTATTTTTTTCCGAGATGACTTATTGGCACAGAAGGCTGGGCCCCCAGGAGCCATGATCAGAGGCTGTTTGTCTTTCCTCTCCTCTTGCTTCCGGTTCCTTCCTTGGTTCAGTATATTCAGATGGCCCTGACATTGCCTTGTAGGGTTTTAAAAACACCAAACTACCACTTTTCTTCAGGCTGGGATTGCCCGGCACCCGTGTCGTGGGCTGCAGTGTGCATTTGTGAATCATCCTTGATACGGTGGCAGCCTGGGGTCTGAGACCACCTGGCTACTTGCATGTTGTGTTAGAGACCGTGCGGTTGGGCGCAGTCGGTACGACTTCCCCGTCCCCTCTGTCCGTCCATCCTGTGCATCGTACGGTGATGTTGGAGGTGGGTGTCATGTTAGCCTCAGAGCTAAAACCCTTGCAAGAGCTGGGGCTATTGCGAGGATTAGACGGCATATTTCATACGAAAGGCTTAGCTCACACCTTGGCACACGGTATATAATACATGGTAGCCATCATCGTTAGGTTTCTGATTGCTCTGTAATTATAGCTTGTTGATGTCTCTCCCAAGAGCCTGTAAGCCTCAGGAGGGCAGTTATACAACAATGGGGCATTTAGCCAAACCTATAAGATGTCCTGTGTGGCTTCTTCATTGGCACATGATGGAATTAGCAGAGACAGAAAAGCTGGGCTCTGGGTCTTTTAACCAGAGCTGTTCTGGAAGCTGGGCTGCCTGTGTTCCAGCTCTCCAGGACCTCGGCAGGAGAGGGCGTACCTCTGGGGAGTTATGTGAAGACTTGCTGCCAGTGATGACATTAAAGGCTCTTCCAAGGTCATCTGCTGTAAAAACCTCTGAGAAAGATGTTCCCCAAAGGTGGTTCAGTCCCTTTAGGGCCACGGATGTTATTGAGAATCTGGTGAAAGCCAACAACCCCACAAGATGCGTAAGCACAACTTCACATTCAGTTGCGAGGTGTCCACAGACTTCTGGAAGCCAAGTGGGGGGATCCAAGGGGCTGCAGGAGAGCCCCATTCTAGAGACTTCTTCATCAACAAGTCTCACTGTGAAAGGAAGGTGACATCTCGTCACAATTTAGTAAGCCTGGGATAAAGTCCATACTGAGAATCCTGCAGAAGGTTTAAAGTAAAGGCGGCGGCCCACTTTCATGCCTTGCAGTTATAAAGGTGACTGGGCTGATACGATGTTGCCAATTAAGAAACTCTTAAAGGGTCTCCTTTAATTGAAAGATAAGGGTGGTCTGTGATCCGTAAATCAAGAACAGACGTGTGTGCTGGTCCTTGAATGTCTGACGTTGGCAAATAGAGGAAGAGAGGGATTTTGTTTTCCTTATTTCTCAGCTTAGTTAGCCTTTTTTCTCAGCCCAGGCCCTGTCCAAATTATTATAATTTAGAAAGATTGAAGTCTCTCATGTATTATGTATTATTTGGAGGCAAAAAAGTATTAATGCATATACCACCTCCCTCCCCAACTGCGGTGGGAGAGGGTGGATTTTGTGGCACGTGGTTGAAGCTCCCTTTCCTGAAACTTACTGACCCGAGCACCCTGCAGATGCACATTGAACAGGGGCGAGTCCCTCGGGGACAGAAACAGTGTCACCCTCACATCTGCATCCTCAGTGCCCAGCCCGGGGCCTGGCACCAAGTGACTGCTCACTTTGAGGGACATCAAAGGCCATCGCGAATGCTGCTGCTTGAGAGAAGAGATGGCCGGCTCTACTCGCACAGCTGTGTCATTGTGTGTGATGACACAGGGGTATAACGGAGCTGCAGGGTTGCAGAAGTCACCTGGCCAGGCCCTGGGGCTGGACGGGGCTTCCTGGCAGTGGGGACGGCTGAGCTGAGCACAGAGGAATGAGCGTGTGACCACAGCACAGAGGCACCACAGGCAGCGGAGCCGTGCGTCCCACCGCGTGGGACGAGCGAGCGGGGCAGGCTGGGACAGCTGCACACGGCGTCATGGGGCCTGGGGACCCGGCGACGGGCTGTGCAGGAAATGGTGTTACTCATCTTCATTCTCTCTCCGGAGGAGGGATTGGGAGGCTTAGTGGAGAAACAGGATTTGAGCACGTCAGTCCTCCTAATGTCAGACTGTAACCCGGCCTGTTGATTTAGAAGGGTCTAGATCCCTGAGGCCCTCTCGGACCTACAGGATCAGCACCTTCAGGGGCAGGGCCCAGGACTCTGCATTTGCCCACCCCCTGGGGTTTCTGCAGGACTCTGAGGCTGGCGGCCGTGCTGGACCCTTCTTTCTTAAGGTTTTATGAGGAAAAGAGTCACCCATCCACCGCCCCCACACAACGTGTATCCTGTCTCATCTGCCTTGGTTCTTGATTAAACTCAATTTGGTATGTCGTTACATCTGATTACTTATTCATCTTCTTCTCTAGTCTTTTTCTGGGGGACAATTGATTACGAGCTCCTCCAGGAACTGAGCCCGTAGGCCTCCCGTCCCACCCACGGCGTGGTCCCAGGAGAGAGACGCCTGGCCCTGCCTCTCTCCGCGCCCAGGTTGGCGGCGGGGATGCGGTGAAGTCTGGGGAAAGGGAAGGGACCCCCGGGGGGCTGCGGCTGCCTGGAGGAGGCTCTGGGCCTCAAGTTGAGAACTCAGATTAGTCCCTGCCAGAAGTTAGAGTGTGAGGCAATTTAGCAAATTGTAGCTTGCAGCAGATGTTTAATTAGTCGTGAGGCTTTGCTGCGACAGGAGCTGAGGAGGGGGAGGGCAGCTCCGTCTGCCACCACCACCACCACCAAGGGGGCCGTGGGCTCTGCAGCTGGGGGCAAGGCTGGGCCTGGGGGAGCCAGCCTTGCAGGAGAGGAGCCCAGAGGCCCAGATGGACCGTGAGGCCCAGAGAAGCTCAACTCAGGGGACGGGGAAGCTGCCGAGACCCTCCGCCCAGACTGCTGGGGAGCCGTGAGGCCGAGTTTTCCTCTGTGCACATCCCCAGCAGGTCTCACAGGGAGCTCTTAGCCTCCCGGCTCCCGACTGACCGATGTCTCAGTCGATGGAGCCATCGTCGATACTTCCTCACTCTCCGCCCTCCAAATCCAGCTCATCCCCAAGTCCTGCCGATTCTACCTTCCAGACACGTCTAGAATCGACATCCGTGTCTCCAGCCTCTACCCCAGGATTTCTCAAACTCCGCGCTGTGGATATTTGGGGGCTGGTTCAGCCTTTGCTGCAAGGGTGGCCCTGTGCATTGCAGGACGTCTAGAGCATCCTTGGCCTCCACGCTTAGAGGCTTGTAGCATCCCTCCTGCCAAGCCGTGACCACCACAGATGCCTCCACATTGACAACTGTCCCCTGGAGGGCAGGAGTGCCCGGCTGGGAACAGGACTCTACAGCAGACCAACCTGCCTCTTTCTCCCCGAGCATCTCAGCTGCAGCCTCCCGACTCGCCTGCTGGTCCCAGCCCCGCTTCCTCTGGTGCACCTCTGCGCTGCAGTCAGGGACGCGTTCCTAGTGGAAACCGCACTGGGGGATGCTCTTCCCTAAGCCCTCCGGGTCCCTGGGCACCTGCAGAGGAGCCTGTGTCCCCTGGCGTGATGGGGAGGTCCCTCATTCAAAGGACCCTGTCCACACTGCTGGCCCGTACCCCTGACCCCCCCACTCGACTCCAACCCCCCCTGGGCTCCTGCCACCTTCACGGTCATCCCCTCCCACCGCCCCTTCTCCCGCGGGGCTTTGCTCATGCTCCCCACATCCCAGGCCTGCTGGACTCCTCTCAGTTTCGTGACTGCCCACAAACTGCTCCCTCTGCCTGAAATACCCTCAAGGCTCTCCTGAGGGTCCTAGAATAATGGAAATGAAGGTGAGGGTTTGTCCCCGGCTGGCAGACTCCTGAGGGATCTTACTGGGCATGTCGTTTGCTTTTTGTCCCGGTTCAAACCTGACTCAGACGGCTTTCTCGGAGATTGCATAAGCTTCAGCCTCGCGATGACTCCCAGCCCCACCAGGAACCACCCACTCCCTGGGTCGGGACCGGAGGAGGCGGAAGAACAGCTCACTGGGAAAGTGGACCGGCCCCTGCCCGCCTCCTCCTTTGCCCTGGAGCTTCCTGGTGCTCCTTCGGGGTTTCAAGTCCAGCTCATCAGTAATTATTCACGTGATGTCGGCCCAGCCAGGCTTCTCTGAGGGCAGGGCGGGCCATGATCGTCTCACGGATCACTGTATCCTCGTAACTGACCATGCTGCCCGGGTTGACAGTCTGTTCCCAATAAATCTGTTTGAGTCAGCTGAGTTGGGGGTCCTTTAGGAGGTTGGGGAAGGTGCTAGGGAAGAGGGGCTCAGACTGCAGCTTCAGAAAGGGGCAACACAAGCCTAGCATTCACGATGTCTGCGGACTCTGGCCCTAGGGCTGGTTGTTTACTTGTTATATGACATTGGCCTCGTCACTTTCTCTCTCCTTATCTGTAGAATGGGAACTTGATCGATGAATATCTACATTCCTTTCAGCTCTAATACTGGTGAGAGCCAAGTTGCAAAGCAGGCACAACAGTCTGCCTCCAAAATAAAAAAAAAACAGTAACCCTAATAACATTGACTGACACTTTTTGCAGACTAGCTCAGTGGGCCCTCAGGCTGGTGCTATGAAGTGGGGCTCTTATTTTTCCCATTTTACAGATGAGGAAAGGGAGACCAAGAGGGGTTATTTTCCCTGCTCAGGATTCCTTCAAGAAGTGTGTTTCTCAGCTGCAGGGAAAGTTTGCACCCCAGGGGACATTTGACATATCTGGAAACGGTTTTGGTTTCACAGCTTGGTGGAGAGTGCTCCTGGCATCCAGCGGGTGAGGCCAGGGGTATTGATAAACACCCTCCAATGCACGGGAGAGATCCTACAGCAAGGAATTATCCAGCCCCAAATCTCAAGAGTGCTGAGGGTGAGAGACTCTGAATTGGAGCTGGAAGTTGATTGAATCGGCCAAGGCCAGTGTCTGTCCTTGCATCGCCGAAGCTTGGTTGGCTCGGGCCCTTGGTACATTTCTCCACCCGCGGCTCAAGACTTACAAGGGAAAAATTCTTACCAAACTATCACAGAAAATCAGCACCAGAAATCTCATATTTCTGTTTCTCAAACAGGGAGGGAACTTGACTGTTTTGTTTGGAACCTACTTTCTACCAAAAGCCATTTTCTGAGTTTATGGCCCTAAATCCTTCAGCACTCTCCTTAGCCATTAAGCATCCTTCTGGCATTATATGGTCCTGATTGGCCAAATGAGGACTCTCCATAAGCCCTTCCAGTACAATTCAGGAACTGTTTATTAAGTGCTGCTTTAACCTGAAGTGCTCTGAAGTACAAACATCACACCCGGCCAATGGAGACTTATTTATCAGACACTAAGGATCTCACTCAACAAGAAGGCTGGAGTCAGGTGGTTCCAGGGCTAGTTCAACAGCATCAAGAATCCAAGCTTTGCTCTACAACTTTGTTTTACCACCCTCAAGACAGTCACCTTCATCCACATGTTTGTGATCTCATGATCACAAAATAGCTGCCACAGCCCAGACATCACAGCCTCCCACTGTGTTTCAAGGCAGGAATTAGTTAGATGGAAACTTTTTCTTCTTGAGGTCCTTTGTATCTGAAGAATTGCTTTCTGAGAAGATGTCCTCACTGGATGTCATCCTCTTATAGCTTGACTAGATCAGTCTCGTTGGTCACCCGTAGGAGCAATTAAGATGGAGAAACTAAGGTAGACAAAGGGGAAGGAGATTGGGAATGGTTATTTGGCAGACATCCAACAGTGTCTTCCATGAGCACCTAACGGTGTGCCGGAGACTATGCTAGACCTGGGACTAGTGACCAAGGTACCCATAGTCTGTTGCTGATATTCCATTTACTGTCAAACTCAGTGACACTCCCCTCCTCAATTTATCCACGTCCAAAGTCAGCAAATAGTCGTTAGGTCCCCACTGTGTTTTAGAAATAGACCTGGACACTGTGTCGTGAACCCGGTGACAAATATAGGACAGTTTTCTGCATCTCAGTCCCAGCCTAATCTCGCCTCCCCCGCGGCCCCGCGGCCCTGTCCTCACTTGAACCAGAGGCAGCACATCTGCACGGCTGTGAATCAGACAGCTCTTCTGAAGAGTCTGGAAGAACAAAGCTCTTCCCAGAGAGGCCGCCTCTCTCCCCAGCGTCTGACGGTGCACGGGATGAGGCTGGGAGCCCCCGAGAATGCTGTGCCCTGCAGGGTAGACAGTCACCCCGTGCTGACTGGCTCTGCACCTGCCCCCTCCTGGTGTGCCTTTGGGACACCAGGAACACGGCTTCCCTGGAGTCGTCATGATTTTTACACCAACACAGAGCTCTAGAAGAAAAGACCTGGTTGGAGGAAGGGGCTCCTGGAATGAGAATATGGACTTTACGTGTACAAAAAGATGTCAAAGGGGGAGGATTTCGCTTAGTTAGACGTGGGGCTGTGGGTCAGCGCTGCCTGGAGGCGTGTGTGTGAGGGAAGCCCTCTAACAGCACATGGGCTCTAGCATGTTTTGTGCTGCCCACCTGGGGAGGCAGTGAGTTCCCCATCATGGGGACATGCTGGCAGAACGTGGGGGAGCCCCTCTCAGGGATGCTGAGAGGCAGGGCCCGCTCGAGGGGGGAGCATGGGCTGTCAGAGGCCTCCTGTAGAAGAGGCTCTGTCCTCTCTGGACTCCAAATGTCCTGGTCTCTTCCGAGCTGTTTGGCTGCTGTCGGGGTACTGAGTCCCCTGCCCTTGGGGGTGTTCCTGAAGCTGGGTTGCTGCTTCTCAAGGATGCTGGAGGGGGCTGTCTTCTCCATTCAGGCTGTTAACAAAAGTACCCAGGACTGCGCGGCTTAAACTATGAGCATGCATTTCTCACAGTTCTGGAAGCTGGGAAGTCCAGGGTCAAGGGGCCGGCATCTTTGTGTCAGGTGAAGGCCCGCTTCTTGGTTCATAGACGGCACCTTCTTGCTGCGTCCTCACATGGTAGAAGGGATGAGGGAGCTCTCTGGGGTCCTTTTTATAAGGGCCCTAATCTCATCCACGAGGCCCCACCCTCATGACCTAATCCCCTCCCCCGGGGAAAGGACGCTAGTCTGGAATGACAGCCTGCTGATGCCTTGGCTTTATTTGGCCAAGCGAAACTGATTTCAGACGTCTGACCTTCAGAACCATGTGGGAATAAGTCCGTGTTGTTTCAAGCGACTGCGTTTTTGGTAATTTGTTACAACAACAATGGGGAAGTAAGGCCAGTGGTTAGAACAGGGCTCAGAAAACTTTGTCTCTGGCCAGATGGTTAATATTTTAGGCTTTTCAAGCCACACAATCGCTGTGGCAATGATTCAGCTCTGCCCTCGTGACGGGAAAGCTGCCGTAGATGATGTGCAGGTGAACGGGCGTGTCTGTTTATGAAAACAGACAGTGGCCGGAGTTTGCTGGCCCCAGGTTAGAGAATCAGGGACATTAGCTCTTGCTGCAGGTGGCCTGTCTGGCAGGCAAACTCTCCCCAGTTGGGCTGCGAGGGCCCTTGTAGTAACCACGGTGAATCACAGCATCGATCGAGTGATTTCCAGCCATGGCATCAAATATTTTACATGGATTATCCCCCCAAATCATCTCAAAGTCTACATAAAGTAGGTCCTATGATCACCACCAATCTGGTCTGATGGATGGAGAAACGGAGGCAGGAGGAGGGAAGGAACTTGCCCAGATTCAATAGCTGAGAACCGGCAGAGTCGGGATTAGAACCAACGGAGCTGGATGCATCCTGATAACCACCAACCTGCACCGTTACTCAGGCAGCCTCAGACTCCAAACATCCACGCATCCACCTTCTCCCTTGCTCCAGGGCGTCTTCTGGAGTGAGGGAGGACCTGAGGGAATCATTTTTTTTTTTTTTTCGCTTTCTCCCTCCAGCAAAAGGTTGCCAGATGTGCCAAGTAAAAATGGAAGGTGCACACTTACAATTGAATGTATGAACACCTACAGCCAGACATTCAGTAACAGGTGTGTGTTTAGCATAAATATATCCCATTCAGTATTTGGGATACACTTACACACGCACACATATGATGCACATACATATGTGGGTGTGCCTATATGTAGTTTACCTGAAATTGAAAAGTAAGTGGGTGTCCTGTATCTTACCTGGCGACCCTGTTCCCACAGCCTGCAGAGCCCCAGTGATCGAGTCCAGGCCCATCTGAACAGGTCTGATGTAGGGCTGTTGCCATTTCAGAATTCAGACTTGCTTTCTACCCACAGACCAAAAGAATCGGACGTAGCTGTGTCTGCTTCAAAACACACATCTGCTTTCCCTAGGCTGTCTCTGCTGAAATCCCAGTCCCAGGTCTGTTCTGAAATTAACCACCTTTAACCTCAGCTCTGGGCAGACGTGAGCCACATCCTCAGCCAGAGGTGCCCCCACCCCCACCCGCCCCTGCTCTCCCTGTGTGGATGCCATTCCGGCCCCTCCTGCCTGCAGTTGGGTGCTGAATCTCCTCCCTGAATCGTGGGTTTTGTGTGTCAGTTTCCTGAAGAGAGCTCTCCAGAGTGACAAGGAAATGTAGCCACCGAAATCAAGTCGAGACTTGTTAGAGGGAATCGTGTTTAAAAGGCGCCCCAAACATGTTAACCGCAGCTGTTCTCAGCACTGAGAGAATGGCGATGATTTTCCTGGTGAGATGCGGGGATCATCATAGGAGAAGCAGTTAAGCAATAATTTAACATTGTTGTGCCGCCGTGAGCTGATGCAAGCTGCTTTTGGCAGGACGGTTTGGGGAATTTTATTTTCTCTGTGGGAAATCACAAAGCCCTTGGATTTGATTTCTGTTTAAATCCCTGAATATTTAGTTGTAGGGTTTGTTCATTTATTCCTTCCTTCCTTTGTGAGCAAGCATTTATTAAGCACTGACTGCATGCCAGGCAGTGATTAATTTCAGCCCTTAAATGCATGCTGCAGGTATTCATTCATTTCTCCATTTGTTAATTTATTAAGCAAACATTTTCAAACCAAGTGCATGTTCAGCTCTGGACTAGGTGTTGGGGATATTCAAAAGATAGGAGACAGGTCCATGTTTTTCCCTCAGAGAATGGATTTCCCAGTGGCAAAATGGACCTCCACGCAAGTAATCACAACACGGTGGGTTAGTCCTGTGATAACGTTGGACTCTTTTTATGGAACATCTCCTGTGCCCCAGTCACTGTATCCACATTGTTATTATTAACACATTCTGCCCAAGCCATGCCTTGAAGCAAGGTAGCCAGATTCATCCCCGTTTTGTAGAAGAGGCTCTGAGAGGTGAAATAACTTGCCCCAAGCTATGCAGCAAGTGAGTATCGGGACTATGATTCAAACCCAGGTCTGTCCTTCTGTAAAACTCAAATGCTTCTTGCTCTGCCAAGTCACCCCAGGTCCCGATGAAAGATCAAAATGCAATAGGAGCAGCAGAAGCAAGCAATGTGCTCCAAAAAGGGTGTCAGAGTTGGGCTCTGGAGGCCGAATTTAAGAGTTTTGCTATCAGAGTACGAAGAGTTTTCTTAGGGAAGAGAGTGATGTTTGATCTTAAAGAGCAAGATGTTTGATCACAGAAGGAGGTAAGTGAGATGCTTTGGAAGAAGCAATATGAGAACCCAATTCCTGGGCTGCCCGGGTGGTCTAGAGCTGGTTCGTTCTGCTGGAGTGAAACCATGAGAACACCTTAGCATTCTCGAATGCCAGGGCCTTCAGCTATCGCCTACCCTGAAGCCTTGACTGTTCACAAAGCACAGCTACCATGCTTGTTAAATTTTTTTCCATCCACCTGACTTAGAAATCTCAAACTTAGAAACTCAGCCCACATATCCGCAAAATTGCCAGCAAGAAATGATGCATGCTGCATTTTAAAATCGGGTTGGTGTGGCTGATTATATATGCTGTTCTAAAGAGCCCTGGAATAAAGTTTCCCATCCCACAAGAGTAAAGAATGGTCTCCAAAGTAATTGGCATTGCATTATTGATAAAGGTGTTGGGCCTTGGGGGAACAACAGCATCCGTCTTCCTCTCTGACGTCTGATAACGCCACGACGCTCCTGTGTTCACCTTGGGCGTGCGTGCAACTCCAGTGCAGAGATTCCTTCATTAACCGGCAACTTCAAAATGTGCTGTGTCCTAGGGAAAAAAGAATTAACAGCATGTCACTCTCAGAATATTTGTCCTGAATTGAAAAAAAAAAAAAAAGGAAAACACGAATTTCTGTTCTCTTGTCTTTTCCCTGCCGTCTTAGAAATTGGATTAGTCATTATTAAACATTTTGAAGTGGGATAAAAAGAGGGAGAAGATTCCAAGGGCACATTGCAACTTTGATCTTAACAGAGTCATCATTGTTCGGAGCCGGCACAAAGGCGGCTTGTATTACACATTGAGATCCTGGTAATTAGGGCCTTGTAATGACCCGTTCCAAAAAGAAGCAGCTTTGCTCCTTATTTGCCATTAAGAACACCAAGAGTTTATTTGCAGAGAATTGGGTTTAATTCAATTAGCAGGAATTGTGAGGCATTCACAACACAAGGTATATTAGCCTAGCACTTCGCTTGTAATGAGACCCAAAAAGCATTTAGGGAAAGAAAAGCTAATTACCCAAGATTCTTTTTTTTTTTTTTTTCCCAATAACATGGAGGGTTTAGTCCAAATTTCAGAGGCCTGTATTCCCAAATCCCTTAAGCTTTAATTAATGATTAACAGGGCCACTGGGATGTGGAGAGGGACAGTGAAACTTTGCCATGGAATGGGTGCCAAGGGGGTATCATTCATAACCCCCACCCTCAGCACTTCACAGTTTACAAAGCATTTCCACAGCCATCATCTGCTGTGGATATTCATTTCCTCCTCCTCCTGAACCAATTCCCCAGCCCTGGAATATTCCTCCACAGCCTGTCTTGAGTTTTGGATATTTGCTTCTCCAAGTCGGTCCTCGGCCAGCCTGGCCGTTTGCTTCAGGAGCTGCACGAGGGACGCGGCAGGTGTGGTGTCAGCACTCACCTGCACCTCGGTCCAGGTGGATGACCTTGGGCAAGTTCCCGAACGTCCTCAAGCTCCGGTGTGCTTTTCTTTGTTTTCTCCCGTAACAGTGCTGTTCCATCTGGAAGCCGCTGCCCTACGTGGCTACTTAAATGTAAATTAATTAAAATGAAATAAGATTGAAAATCTCATTCCTCAGTCACCCTGGGAGCATGTTAAGGGCTCAGTGGCCACACGTGGCCAGTGGCTGCCACCCTGGACAGCACCGACTCAGCACATTGTCATCACCCCGGGGAGTTCTGTCCGGTGGTGCTGGGCTATGAAGCGGGAAGCATCATCCATCTTTCAAGGGTAGCGCGTGGAGAATTTGGTGAGAAAATGCACAGGAAGCTTGTGACTCATGGCAGGTGGTTAACAGCAGCCTTTGTGGTGAGAGCAGAGGAGGAGGGAAGGGTGGGAAGGGGCTCCCCCGCACTCACATCCTTCCACCTTCCTGTTCTCAACGCAGCGGGGACACGGGGCCTGGGGAGGAAGGAGCATCTAGTCCGTGGTGTTCATGTGCTCGGTCATCTCTGTGTCTCTCTCTGACAATTCAACAAATACCGAGCATACCACCATCCCCTTTATTCCTCACGACCACCCAGGGAGGGAGGTTCTCTCCCCTACGCAGCAGAGGAAGAAATGGAGGCTCAGGCAGGTCACATGTTGTGCCCAAGGATAAAGACCCAGCGGGTGATGGAGCCAGGATGTCGCCCTGTCCTGCAGAACAGCAAGACCCGGCTTCTCTCCACCACGCTCTGACATCTCCATCCGTGCCGACTTCCAGGTTCTTATTCGTTTAAGGCCAGCGCTGCAGGTAGCCGAGTGTGTTCCACCTCTCGGTCCTCGTGTGATGAGCGGGTGAGAAGAGCCACATGTGTCCCCCAAAAGGGCTTCCATAAGCCCCTCCACTGCCTGTTTCATCAGGGACTGGGGGTTTCCTTCGGAGCAACAGTGGAAAAGGAAACCCTTTGCAAACAGCCCAGCCGTGCATGTGAGCTGCATTGCTGGCCTAAAAATCAATTAGTGCATTCGGGCCCAGGCTGCACAGAGCTGCCCTGACAGATGGCCGTCAGTCTGTCTCCGTTCCTGCAGCCACATCCCCAGAGGAGGGGAGAGAGACAGCAGCCTCCAGGACAGTGTTGACCCTAGGAGCTCCCTTGCAGCAGGGGAGAGGGAACCCCAAAATGGCTGTGCGAGGCCCAGGTTGTTCTTGGGAAGTCATCTGAGGAATGAAATTGAATCTGGTGACTGACTCAGGGAACCTCGTTGGCGTGAGAAACACATGACGCTAAGGTAGGAAACACATCAGTGTCATCCAGGGAAGGCGCTGCCACTGGGAGAAGTAGGAGGAAGGACACCTAATTGAGACCTGCAGGACCTGGGTTCCACTTCCAGCTTTGCACGACCTTGAGCAAGTCACAGAACTTCTAGGCCTCGCTTTCCTTATGTTTAAAAAAACACCTAAAAATATACCCTGATTGCCTCACAGGATTAAAATGCGTGCGCAGTGATTACAGGAGAGGGATCTGCTTCCAGATTGGTGGTAGGAGCATCAGTGCTGTTTGTCAAGAAAAACGATGCGGACATTGGTTTTCAGGGTCTTACCGGGGGCTGAGGCTTTACAGAGGTGCGGCACGGCGCCGATTTAGAGCTGGGGGGCAGCGTGGTTGTGAGCTGAACGATGCCGGTTCCTTCATTAGCGAGTCCTTTCTGCTCCAGGGCCTGACCTACCTGGCTTCTGATCCCAGCTCCGGGCCTTCCCGTCACATGGCCCAGGACTGGTGATCCTCCCTCCGCTCTCTCCGTGTCCCTGCAACAACACAGCAGCCATCTCTTAGGGTGTTTGTGTAGGTCAGTGAAGACACAGAGGGTGCCCGGCCTCATGCCCAGTTCAGAACAGACGCCCAAACTAAGCCCTGAATATTGCCGGTGAATCACCTGTGCTTGTCCAGGCACTGGCCTGGGCTCCAGGGATCCACGAAAAGATAACGCATCATCTGGCCTTTGGGGAGCTCACAGTCTAGTGTGATGGCTCTGACACTTTGTGGGATCAGAAAACCTTCTAACACACACACACACACACACACACACACACACACACACACACACACACATATGATTTCCGGTCAAGAACCACCAAAATCCCCTAAACTTCAGGTTTTCAGGTTAAGAGACTGGCCTAGTTAGGGACCATGGATAAACCAAAGTTTACACCCTGTGTGACAGCCCCAGCCGTAACAGGATTGTTGATGAGGGCAGGGAAGGCTCCCGAGCGTGGGTGGTGCTGGTTAACATGGAAGGACGGTGGTTCATTAGAGTAAGCTGGGAGCAGGCAGAGCCGGAGATCCAGACAGAGGGGCCAGAATGTGCAAGCCTAGGAGAGCGAAAAGCCCGAGTAGGGACGATGGTTGGGATCTTGGTGTCCTGTCTAGAAGAGGACAGAGTCCATTGGCACCTCCTTGGGGCCAGAGCTAAGGTCACATTGAACTCATTTCCAATTTTAGTTTCCTGCATGGAGAAGGTCCTGGGCTTTGAAAAAAAAGTGGAGTGCCCTGATTTGGGGGTGATATGGATCTGGGACATGGCAGTGCCAAGGTCACCAGGCAGTTGATCCAAACAGGAGGCTTGAGGCTGCCAGAGACCATCAGGAACTAGTTGGTGTAGGTCCCTGAAGAGCGTCCCTCTTAGCCAAGTCACTGACCCCAGCTCACTTTTATTGATTGATCGATTGATTGATTGAGACAAGGTCTCACTCTGTTGCCTGGGCTGTAGTGCAGTGGCACAATCATAGCTCACTGAAGCCTCTAACTCCTGGGCTCAAGCGATCCTCCTGCCTTGGCCTCTCTAAGTGCTGGATTACAGGCTTGAGCCACCGTGCCTGGCTCCCAATCCACTTTCAATCCTGTCTGCCCCCAGCAGCGTTGTATTAGGCTGCATCCCTAAGTGCAGACAGCAAGGTAAGGATCTGAATGCAAGTGGCTCATTTGGAAGGTGGTCCCAGGAAGCACCAGTCAGGAAGGAAGGTTGGGTTAGGACAGGGAGGCACTTTCAAGAGCAGGTCACTCCTGTGGGCAATTGGCGGCTGACCCCACTGGGACCTCTGGGTGGTGGCATAGGGCATGCCTCAGAGTTGCCCCTCCGGGGGCAGGTGCTGTTGTCAGTTGAGGGTGCTCCTGGGACATTAGGGATTACGTTTTCCAGCCCGCCTTGTGCACGGAGAAGCACTCGCCTGTGGTCAGGGAAAGCCACTGGAAAGACTCGTGGTGTCCGTGTTGGGAAGACCTTGGTGGAGGAGTGTGGAGGGCACACGTCCAGGGCATTGATGCATTCGCTACAGCCTTCCATGACAGAAACTCCCAGAGCAGTATCCCACGCCCACACTCCGTGGCCCACAGTCCGTGGCCCATCCCCATGTGGCATGGCTCTGCAGGCTCGGTTTTCCCGGGCTTCGGAGCAGCCATCACCACTAACCCCAGGTGGAGGCTGCGACTGCCCACGGAGGCTCTTCTCCTGTTGCATGGGCCCCCACTCTGAGACACCGACTGGTGATTATTTATTAGCGTCTCACGGATGCGCAGCTTCCCCACGGCTCATGTGTGATCTTGCGTGTGGAGCTTCTCTCCTCCTGTGTCTTTGGAACTTCGAGCTGTGCTGTCATTTGTTCCCGAGAAGTCAACACGGAGGCTTTTTGTTCCCCTCAAAATGTGTTTCCAGCTACTCCCAGCGTGTCCCTGCTCCTAACTCAAACGGAATGTTCTATCTCACATTTGTTTTCCTTTGCGGATCATCTGCTCACAGATGTTTGTCCTTTGGCTTGTTTCTTTTTCTAATTAATTTTTGATTAAGTTTTGAAACACCTTCTGTCTGCACCGGTTCCAGCCACCCCAGGTAATTCTATTTACTCTGAACCCAGGCTGGGAGTCTGGGCTCTCGAAGGCTCTGCGATCCAGCGGCCCAGAGGGAAGGGGGACTTCCGATTAACTGGTTAAGTGGTCTTACCCCTCTCATCCGGATAACAGGGGGTGACGCTTGGACTCAGCATGAGGGGTGGAGAAAAGTCGATACGTCTGTGATCTCTCTCGGAGGTAACAGGTGGAGTGGAGGAGAGAGAGGAGATAAGAGCTGGAAATTACCTGCCAAAAAGAAAATGGAGCAGATATCGTGGTGCTTATTAAGAACACGTGTGTGCACACACACGCATGTCCTTTGAATCCATAACTCTGTTCTTTAGAATTTTTAGAAAAAGGAAGAGGAAATAAAATATTAATGGCTAGTATCCTGTGTACCAAGCCCTGCGCTAGGTTCTTTCACAAAGTAGCAGCAGTCGTCATTGCCATTAGAAGCAGCAACAATAGAATAACAGTAATAATGAACTATGGTCGCAGACAGCATCTTTTGCATGTTTACTCTGCACCGAGAACCGTTCTGAATTCTTTGTGCGTTATGGCACTCACTCCTTAAAGAATGCTGCATGATCCTCATTTAACAGATGAGGAAACTGAGGCACAGAGTAGTTAAGCAACCGGCCTCCGGTGGCACAGGCAGTGAGTGGTCGAGAAGCGACTGAACCCGAGAGGGCGACTCCAGAGCCTGACCACTCCTCTCCTGGACCTGCCGTCTCACAAGGGCCCCAGGCCGGGTGTGAGGATTCAGATTTGACCTGGTGACCTGCCAGGCAGGGAGATAGCCACTCCGCGTGGGAGAGGTGATGAAAGATGACTTTTCAGAGGCCGGGACAGCAGGTGCGCAGCTGGCGGAGAATGATACCGGGCGCGTCCTGCTGCATTGCCCGAGGCGCGTGCGTCGTCTGAGCCGAGCCGAGCCGTGGCCACCTGCAGACCTCCCGTGTCGATCCCAGCTCCCCGTGCAGAGTGCGCCCCAGGCCCACCTGCCCCATCCCCAGGCCTTCCACCTCCCTTTTTCCGCACACGTTGCTGTGGACTCCCGCTCAGAAATCGGCCCGACAGCCCTGCGTTGTCATGCGTGTTGCAGCACCTCCCCTGGCAGTTCGCGTCCTGAATCCGAATCGCGCCCCGCCCGGAGCCAGAGGGCATCAGTGTCATCAGCCTGGCGCTGCAGATCCCGTCCTGACGGGAGACGAGAGGCTCTCCCCGGCGCGCAGTAGGCACTTTCCCTTTATCCTTCGGGCCACGCCAGAGGTTCCCGTCACCCTCATCGTGCATTTTGCACCTTCCCCAAGCCTGCCCCTTCCCGATTCTCCTCTGTGTGTTTTCGGAGGCTCCCTCCGCACTGCCGGGACGGCCAGAGATTTACCAGCCCTGCCAAAGAAGATGAAATACTCGGGCGTCAGCGGGCAGGACGAGGTAATAAGAAAAGCAAACGGTCGACAGCGGGCCCGGCCCGGCCGAAGCAATTACCAAGTTTCTCCTCAATTTCGAGACGGCGACGGGGAACATAAATTATGTCATCTCCGTGCTACCAAAGCTCCTGAGCGCCCCTTCCTTCCGTCCTTTTCACTTTGGCCCCGTAAATACTGTGTCCTTTTAAAAAGAGTCATTGTTCACGTCCCTTCAAAGGCGACAGGAAAACCACAGGTTTGGAGTTCTGTGGGCGGGTGTTTTAAAGAAACTGTCGCTGAGTAAATTGGTGAGTAAAGGAGGTGGGCTGTCGTGCCCAGGTGTAGAGAGTCTCTGAATGCCTAGAACATTCCAGTTGGAGGTGGGGGCTCTGTCGTCAGACGCACCTGCATTGAAATCTCCAGCCCACCCCTTGGTTGGGGCCGATTCGCCTCTCTGGCCGTTTTTACTGTTGGGGCGGTCACGAAGCTACGTCACGGGGCTGTGGTGAGGACTGACTGAGGGTGTATGAGACGCACCGAGAACAGAGTTTTTCACAGCCCACAAAATGACCCTTAGTCAATGTTACCCGGGATATTTTCGTTATTAATAATATCGCATAGAGAGCTTCCTGACCCCCCAAACTGTGCCGGTTCATGCCTCCAAACCTTTGCCCAGTGCCCGCCCTCCCTGCCTGCCTCGGTCGCGTTCTCTAGAGGCAGAGCCGGATGTGACTCTTGCACCTGTGTGCAAGGCGTGCCTTTGGGAGGGGCCTGTGTGGAGGTGAGGGGAACAGGGTGAGCAGCGGCGAAGCATTTTGGTTTGGCTGGGGTGGGCCTCAGCCTGATCCCATGGGGGGAGGCTTTCAAGTGTAGGAAGCGCCATGGGGTTTTCATGCCTTGAAGCACACATGGGGAGTGGACTTTTGTGCCTCTGGATCAGCCAGTCGTGGCCGCAGGCTGCCCTGGATGGGGGTCGGTGCATAACTGCTCCACACCTGTGGGCAAGGAGAGACTCTCCAGAGAAGGTGGCAGCTGGAGCCCTTGTCAGCCGACACCCAGGGCAGCTTTGGGGGAGATGCACCGGATCCACAAAAGGAATATGGGATGGACCCCTGCCAGTCCATCAACACTTCTCTGTCCCTGCCTCCATCTAAGGCCTCCTTTCTTCCTTGTGTGGGCTGTGAGTTGCTCCCTTCTCTCTGGGTCCGGAAGACTTTTCACTGCGGGTACCTCGGTTGTAACACTTATTACACTGTAGTGCAATTGTGTGTTTGCAGGTCAGACCAGCCCCAGGAAAAGAGACAGAGGATGTCAGACTGACCTCTTGGATGGAGAGAGGAGGTGCCCACGTGTGGGGGGTGCGAGCTGAATGGGGGCAGTGCGAGGAGGGGGTGGGCTGCTCGAGGGGAGAGGCAGGGCCTCAGCCTCCCAGTTCAACGCCAGGTAGTACGTGGTGTCCTGGAGTTGAACACCTCCCAGGTCTTGCAGCCAAGCAAGGTTTGCCTCCTGGGAATGTCCAGGAGAATTGTGGAAAGTCAAAAGAGGTTGCACAGTTAAATTTCCCACAAGGGAGGGGGAAATAAGCCAAACTGGTGAACATGCTGGATTTCTGCCCTGGGACACAGCCCGCCCTGGCCCTTGTACCCCTGGGCTTGCCAGGCAGGGCCCCATTTCAGCCTGAGTCAGACCCAGCTCTGACCAGCTAGGCTGGCTACGTTACCACCCTGCGGTCCCTGACCGCACAGAGACTGCCGCGGTGACTTCCCCTCGTGGTAACTTACGTGCCTCTTCCTCGGCTGCAGCAACAAGGGCCCCTCCTTGGAGGGATGGTGTTTTGAATGAGCCCTCAGGAAAGAGACAGCCCAGCTGCGGAGCCTGGTCCGGCTCAACAGAGAGGGTTCAGATGAGAAGTTGAGGGAGCAGGGCCGGAGCAGAGAGGCAGAATGGTATCCTGGCTAAGGCTGATGAGTTTCAAATGCTAGCCTTTTAAAAATCATATACTTGTTTGTGTTTTAATTATTATATAAATGAATTACTTATGGACAATATTTTGTTAGGCAATAACATCATCAGCTAAGTTTTATTTTGTTGTTTTTAATTTTTGCCAGCTTTATTGAGGTATGCTTGACAAATAAAATCTGTATATATTTAAGGTAAACGGTGTGCTTTGATGTTTAGGTATGTACGTACCACAGTCAAGCTAGTTAACATACCCGTCACCTCACAGTTACAATTTGTGTGTGTGGTGAGAACACATAAGATCAACTCTCAGCACATTTCAGGTATATGGTAACAATATGGTATTGTTAGTTTTTTTTATAAACAGCAGAAATTTATTTCACAGAGTTCTAGAGACTAGGAAGTCCAAGGTCAAGAAAGCAGCATGCTCAGTGTCTGGGGGGCTCTGCGTCTGCTTTGGAGATGGCCCCTTCTCTCTGCACCCTGGCGTGGTAGCAGGGGCGGACACGCTCCCTTTTATTAAGGGCACTAGTCTCAGTCACGAAGGCTCTGCCCTCACGACCTAGTCCCCTCCCAAAGGCCCCCACCATGCTGGGGATTAGGTTTCAACATATGAATTTGGGGCAGGGGGCACAAACATAGCAATGCCAGTATCCAAAACTGCCACCGCATTGTTTGCTCTGAGTTAATGTAAATGGGTAGTGTTACTTTGTTACCAAAAGTTCAGCACTTGTCCTCGAGGCCACATTGGAAGAACGGGAACAAGTGGTTTGAGGAGAAGGAAAGAGAAGTTTATTATTTTGCCGGCAAAGGAGGAAAATGGTAGACTATCATCTCAAAATCCAAATTCCTGTATGTAAGCAGAAATATAGAGCTTTTGAAGGGAGGGCCCTCAGTTCTAGGCTATTGTTGTTTAGCTACAGTTAATGATTCTAGTTGTCCCATCTCTGCCAAAGACAAAGCCTGTGACCTCCACCCACCTGGGAGGCCCACCCAGACCTCCGCTGGCCAGGTACTGGGCCTGGGATGGAGCCACAGTTCAGCTGAGCTACTTAGCACAAAGAACAAAGGGCCTTCCCCTGCCCCTCCCGACCACCTGCCCAAGGCAGGGATGCAGGTGTCAGTTCCCAAAAAGAGTGGGGGAAGTTTTAAAGAGAAAACATCTTTTGCTGTTTTTTTTTTTTTTCCCCAGGTCATTCCCTCTGTTACATATTCCCCACTCTCAATTTTACCTTTGCATATCTATGGGAGGAGGGTCACTGGGCTGCTTCCTGCCAAAATGGGGGTCACGTTTAGATGGAAGGTTTATACTTAGGTATGTCATTGCAAAGCTTTGGCAGTATGTTTACAACAACAGATTACCAGGTGAAAAAAAATCATTAGCAATGACTATAGCAGTGAGGATTGGAAAGGCAAAATGGACTGTCACCTTGTACACAATGTCCGATACAGGGCTGGGTGAGGAAGAAACACGGGACCTCTGAGTGCAGAGCTATTAGTTGCACCCTGTAGGTGATCTGAGAAATCATACACAGCACTGAACAAGGTTTAAGATGACAAACCCAGCAGTAGGACAGATTAACAGGAGAGGCAACAGCCTGGAGAAATCCTCACTAAGGAGCTGCCTCTCCATCCTAGAGACAGAAAAAAAATAAAGATTAGTAAAAATATCAACATTTTCATTTTTCCCTTTTTCTTTAACAGATTCTTTAGGTCACCTAAGGTCTGGCCCCTCCACCAGGGTTTGGGTCTTTTTCTTCCATGGGACACCTCTTAACTCTAGTATGATGGACCCAAGGTTCCACATCTGACAATTTCAACGAGGTGTGAGTTGTTAGAGGTGCTTCATAGGGTCCCTTCCACTTCTCTGCTGCTAACTGGAGTGGCAACCTGAAACAGGCAAACATTAGGCATAATGATTACAATTATTAATTATAATCAGCATCCCGTACATCAGAGCCCCAGAACTTGTTTGTCCCATAAACTGAAACTTTGTACACTTTGACCAACATCTGCCTATTTCCTCCAGACTCCAGTGCCTGGCAACCACCATCCCATTCTCTGCTTCTCTGGTTAAATTTTTTAGATTTCACATATAAGTGAGGTCGTGCAGCCTTTGTCTTTCTGTGTCTGGCTCATTTCACTCAGCATGATGTCCTCCAGGCTCATCCATGCTGTTGTAAATGGCAAGACTTCCTTCTTTTAAGGCTGAATAATATTCAGTAGCTGTCTTACTGTATTACATGTTAATTGGCTTGCTTGCGGTAATCATTTCACAATGTACGTGCTTATGAAAACATCAAAACATTGTTCACCTTAAATATATGCAGTTTTGATTTGTCACTTAGATTTCAATAAAGCTAGCAAAAATTAAGAACATAAAACTTAGCTGATGATATTGCATAACAAATTATTGTCCATAAATAATTCATTTATAATTATATATATACATATATATACACATACACATATTTATTCATCTGTTGGCGGACACTTGGGTTGTTTCCATATCTTGGCTATTGTGAATAGTGCTGCAATGAGCAAGAAAGTATGGATATCTCTTTGAGATGCTGATTTCATTTCGTTTGAATGTATACCCAGAAATGGGATTGCTGGATCATATGGTAGTTCTATTTTTAACTTTTTGAGGAACCTCCATACTGTTTCCCATAATGGCTATACCAGTGTACATTCCCATCAACAATGTATAAGGGCACCCCTTGCTCCATATCCTGGCCAACACTTGCTGTCTTGTGACTTTTTGTTAATAGCCATCCCAACAGGTGTGAGGTGATATTTGCATTTCCCTGATGATTAATGATGTTGAATACCTTTTCATATACGCATTGGCCATTTGTATATCTTCTTTGGGAAAATGTCTACTTGGTTCCTTTGTTCATTTTGTAATTGTTTTTTTGTTTGTTTATTTTTTACTGTTGAGTTGTTTGAGTTTCTTATATGTTTTGGATATTAACCTCTTATTAGATATATGATTTACAAATACATTCTTCCATTCTGTAGGTTGCCTTTTCATTTTGTTGATTGTTTCCTTTGCTGTACAAAAGTTTTTCTGTTTCATGAAAGCCCACTTGTCTAGTTTTGCTTTTATTGCGTGTCCTTTCGGTGTTATATCCAAAAAATCATTGCTCAGACCAATGTCAAGAAGCTTTTTCCCTGTGTTTTCTTTTATGGTTTCAAGTTGCATGTTTTAGTCTTTAATCCGTTTTGAGTTGATTTTTGTATATGGTGTGAGAAAAGGGTCCAATTTCTTTCTTTTGCTTGTGAATATCCAGCTTGTCCTTTGAAGCTTTGAAGCCAGGCATTGACTTCTCTCTAGCTATGAAAGTCACAGACGGTATGTTTTTCCGATAGAAGGCTGCTTTCTCTCTATTGAAAATCTGCTGTTTAGTGTAGCCACCTTCATCAGTGATCTTAGCTAGATCTTGTGGATAACTCGTGGCTTTTACAGCAGCACTTGCTGCTTCGTCTTACATTTTTATGTTACAAAGACTGTTTCTTTTCCTAAACCTCGTGAACCAGCCTTTTCTTCCGCAGCTTCCTCACCTCCCTCTGCTGTCACAGAATTGAAGAGAGTTAGGACCTTGCTCTGGGTTAGGCGTTGGCCGAAGGGAATGTTGTGGCTGGTTTGATCTTCCATCCAGACCACTAAATCTTTCTCCATATCGGCAACAAGGCTGCTTTGCTTTCTTGTCATTCATGTGTTCACTGGAATAGCAATTTTAATTTCCTTCCAGAACTTTTCCTTTGCATTCACAGCTAGCTAACTGGTGTACGAGGCCCAACTTCCTTCCAGCCTGTCTCAGCCTTCGACGTGCCTTCCTCACTAAGCTTAGTCGCTAGCTTCTGATTTAAACTGAGAGACCTGCGACTCTCCCTTTCGCTTGAACACTTAGAGGCCATTGTAGGGTTATTAATTAGCCTAATTTCAATATTGTTCTGTCTCTGGGAATAGGGAGGCTGGAGGAGAGGGGGAGAGATGGGGGAATGGCCAGTGAGCGGAGCAGTCAGAACACACGCAACATTTACCAATTAAGTTCACTGTCTTATTGGAGAGGTCTGCAGTGTCCCCAAACAATTACAATAGTAACACCAAAGACCATTGATCACAGAGCACGATAACAGATATAATAATGAAAAATTTTGAAATATTGCAAGAATTACCCAAATGTGACACAGAGAAATGAAATGAGCGCACGCTCTTGGGGAAATGGCACCGATAGACTGCTCGACACAGGGCTGCCACTAAGCTTCACTTTGGAAAAACTATGGTATCTGCGATGCACAATAAAGAGAAGCACAATAAAATGAGGTCTCCAGCTGTGACAACCAAAAATGTCTCCAGACGTTGTCAAATATGGTGTGAAAATTACCCCAGGCTTAGAACTACTGGGCTACTACTAATATACGTAAAGCCCTCAGAAGAGAGCTGGACGTATTGTAAACATTTGAACAGCTACGATGATTGATATTGCTGTCAGTGTGAGCAGCACCTGTAATAATAGTATGCATTAATTTGGATAATGGCCCTCCTGTTGACATAACTCCCCAAATTTCAGTCCCTTAACACAATAAAGCTTATTTTTGCTTCCTTAGAAGTCCTTAGAAGGCAGGTGTTCCCGGTGGTCTGACAGCCTTCTGCAAAGTGATTCGGGGCTCCAGGCTGCTCTGTCTTGCGGCCTTCCCGCCTCTCCGTCCTTGGACGGCCTCCCTGTTCAGAAATGCAGTAGGAGGCACACCTGCCTCGTAGGCTTCTGTGCCTAGAAGTGTTTCATCTCGCTATTGGCCATGTTCTGTGGTGAGAACTAGTAGCCCGGCGCCGTCTTGCTGCTGGGGAGCCACTTCCCGGTGGGGACTGTTTGGTAGAGGGAGAAGCGCGAGTCTGTAGTGGGCAGTGTCGTTTCTGCCATCGGCTAACCAGACAGTTTAGTGGTTCTAGACGCCCTTCTGACTCTGTGGCCTTTGGGGGTTGCCTTCTAGGCCCTGTGACCATACTGTGCTATTCCTGGGTTACACACACAGTTTGTTCAGATGGGGCTCCCAGAGCCCGTAGGAAGGGTGGGGGACCACCTGGAAAGAGGCAAGAACCAATCCAGCACTGGAGTTCTGGGAGGCAGGAAGGGTCTCACAGCAGCACTGGTCTGGGCAGACCCCCACTCTCCATGAGATAAATGCACCCGGCTGTTCTGCCCCCGTCACCGACTCTAGACCTTGGGAGAATGGGGAAGAGTGTTTGGCTACCTGTTCACCCTGGCTCCTGGGGATTGATAAGAAGCATCCCACCTGCTCATCTGAGCCCCCTGCAGAGATTCCATGAAACACCCACATCCAGTCCCCACCCCAGATGCATGAAATCAGACACCTGGGAGTGGGTCCTTGGTGGCCACCTTCTGTCTAGTTCCCTGTGTGAGTCTAACCTGCACCTGGTGTTAAGAATCATGGGATCTTCTCCTTTAAATCCGACACGGGAAAAGGGCCACCTCAACTCCCCTTCTCACTGAGACCACACACCATGGGGGAGAGGCCATGTCTTGGAAAGAAAACAGAAGTTTTAGGAAAGGAGATGAAATGCTGGATGGCTGAAAGTGACCAGTGTCCACATGCTCAGCAAAAGCCTTGGGTATAAACTGTGCCCTGCATCCTCCTCCCCAACATGGAAACGCCCCAGGGCAGTGCGCTTGCTCCAGCCCTGACCCCTGTCACCTCCTCCAGAGTCATCTGCATTTTCAAAGAGAGGTTAAAGTTGAGGCTTTCTAACCTAGCGAAAGCACCTCCATTGGTGGGATTCCAGGCACCGTGACCATGACCGTGGAGGAAGGAGATACTGGGGGGTTTGGGGATGTTTCCATAGCAATTCAAATTCTACCAGGAGGCTTTGTGAAGGAAGGGCTGTCACAGACAGGCCCCCGCCTGGTGCTTCTCGCCATCTGTGGCTGGTGGAGATGAGGGGAAGGACCAGGACTGGGAGTCAGGACACCCTGAGCTCACATCCCCACCTTGACTCTTAAGTATGATGTTGTCCGGGAAGGTTTCCCATGCTCCTGGGGCTCTGAGTTTCCATCGCATTGACAGAATGGCCATGAACGCCCCACCTGGCCGGATCTACGGACTGAATGAACACGGGTCACACTAAGAGCACAGTGCCTGACATGCACGTGCACGAGGCTGACTCTGGGTCCTTCGTGTCTTTGCTTTGAGCCCTTTGGAGTCACACACCCAGCTTGGCTCCAGGATCACCAGTGCCCAGGGCAGATAGCGTCAGGAACATGGCTGAAATATTTGAAAGGACTGGCACGAACGAGATAACATCTAAATGATTGCTTTCTGTGCATTTGTTTGCTAGAGAGAAATCTTGGTGAATACAGAAAAAAGGAAAATGAAATACCCAATTTTACCTCCCAAAGAAAAACGCTGTTAATTTCTTTTTTGTATTTCCTTCCGACATCTCTTCTATTCATGTGTTAACATAAATGAGATCATGTAACATAAGTCATTTATATTCTGGGTTCTTTTCCTTCATGGAAGCATTTTCCCGTGTTATTTCAAACCTTCCTCGACCATCACTTAGGTAGTCATTCAATCGTCCGTGAAAAGAGGATGACCCAGCGCACGGAGCTGATCCCCTGTTGTTGGACAGCTAGGTTGTTTCCTATTTATTTATTTTTTCCATTAGTAAGTTACAAAACATCATTTCATGCTGTAGGACTTTCACTGCATTTCCCAGGAGCAGAGGGACTAGGCCAAGAGGAAGGAGGGGTTTTAAGGGACTTTATCCACATTTCCAGATTGCTGAACTAAATTTGAAAACAGAACCTTCTTAGGAGCCCTGCCTTTTTTTTTTTTTTTAACTTTGCAACCCGGCCTCAAAAAGTAACGAGGCTCCTTGGAAGGAAACATATATGGCAACAATGTTCTCCAAGGATTACAGGATACAGTGGGGAAGGGCTCAGCAAGCCCCAGCAAACACTTCTCACGCCAGCCCAGCCGCCTCCCTTCTTCGCGATTAAGCTTCAGATAATGTTTGCAATTTCTCTGTGTTTTCTAGCCTGTGTCAGGGTGACTGATGGGCTTCTCCCGTCGACCCAGCACTGTAACTACTTTAACCTTCCTCAGGACACCAACTTCAAGGGCAAACCAAGGGCAGGGATTTGCCAGGCCCTCCCTGCTCGGTCCCTGCCTCCCCTGTGAATTTTCCTCTCCTCTCTTCACCCCTGCTGCCTCCTGCTCCTCTCACGATCATCTGCAAGACAGGCCCAGGGCAGTTGTTCAGCTCCATAAGTAAAACTATTCTTAGGTTACAAGCTGCCAGAATTTCGAAGCAAGTGCATGTAAATATTTCATTTCTGACAGTGAGAGTTATTAAGAGAAACCTTATGCGTTTTCTAGAAGAATTTTAAGAGACATTTATTCATTGGACATGTCTGTGGAGCCTACAGAATGTGGTTGGGGCGGAGAAGGGGAGGGGAGATGAACATCGTCCATGAATGGGCTCTTTCCTTTTTCACACTTACATTTTAAAATTTGAGATGAGTTCCAGCAGCTCCATGGCTGGAACCAAGTCCTGGGCTAGAATAGAGGAGAAGGATGATGGGCAGATGGGGGCTGCCTCCTTTCAGAAACACCCCTTTAGGTGGTCTGCCGGCCACCTGATCTGTTAGACACAGAGGGGCTCCTCATATCAGGGGCTCAGACTGCTGCTGCTATTATAGTTTCCACATCAAACTCACCGAAACCACGGCTGTTCATTCTCAACCTCCAACTCTAGGCCAGACAGTCTCGTTGAATCTACACCAAAAAAAGCAGCAAGACAGATTTTTATATTTACTTCCAAATGGGGAAACTGAGGCTCAGAGAGGCGAGGTCACTTTCTTGCGGCTGTGCACACAGCTTGTAAGTGGTAGAGTGAGGATTTATAAAGCTCGGGTATTTCTGACTCCAGGGCAACGCACGTATGTTTTACTGGCTGGTGATCAAGGTGACTGCTCTGAACATCATCACGTGACAGTCGGTAAAGAAAATTGCATGTGGAAAATCCCAAAGAACAGCACAAGTGCTGATGGTTTTGTGAACGAGAAGATGAAGCTAGTGGCTTGCTACGTGCCAGGGACTGTGCCAAACACTTTGAACACATTGGTTTGCTTAAATCATACAATAATCTTGAAAATACTATAATTTCCATTTTATAAGTATGAAATTATAGGCTTAGAGAAGATAAGTACCTTTTGTTGTGGTCATCTATTGTCATGCAACAAAGTACCCAACGACTTAGTAGCTGTTCATTATGGCTCAGGATTTTGTGGGTCAGGGATCTGGGCAGGGCTTGCTGGGCAGGAGCTGACTGAGGTTTCTTGGTGGCATTCAGATGGCTGGCACGTTGGCTGGGAAGGCTGGAAGTCTGGGCTCCACTGGGACGGACAGCCAAATGCTGAGTTGTGGCCTATCCAGCATGGCTGTCTTGGAACAGTGAGAATTCTGCCATTTCAGCTGCGGGTGGTCAGGGAGGGCCCCAGGGGACGGGAGTTGATGTAGCCAGTCTTTAAGTGTCCAGGAAGTGGCACAGCCTCCCTTCTGCTGCTGTCTGTTGGTGAAGGTAGTTTTAGAGCCGGCCTAGATCCAAGAGTAGGGGACACAGACCCTACTGCTCAGTAGGGCAGGCACCAAAGAACACGTGGCCACTTTTAATTCAGCACACTTGCCCAAGATGACCTATCTAGAGAGTGGTACAAGCAGGTTTTGAATTCAGGGCTTGGCCCCAGAACAGCACTTAGAGTCCCCAGCATCCAAGTAATGAAACCGCGGCAGGTGGAACTCTGGAGATGCTGATGCTGCTATTCAAGAAATAACACGGAATCGACAACATTACCCTGTGGCCGGGCTTCCCAGTGCCTGGTTAACAGATAAGTAAACTCTCTCAGATCAGGACAGTTACCTCCTCAACGCCACCCACCTGCCGAGTGTCAGGAACCCTGTTTGTCTTCCTCTACAAGCCAGGCATCCTCTGCGTGACCACTCTTTGACAGTAGTGCTTGGAGGTATCTCTGTTTACACCGGTGACAACAACTGATGCAGGCCACGCCAGGAAAGGCTGACTCCATGTGATGAGGATTTCATAACCCATTTCCTGGTCCCTTTGGTCATGGTGACTGTATAGAGGACATGGGGAGTAAAAGGTTTCCTGTTATCCCAAAATGGATCATTATACCCAAAGGCAAAGACAAAGATTGTCTGAGCATCTATTATACTTGAAAGAGGGCAAAAAACAATGGAGTTCAGTTACCTCCTTGGGGCTGTCTAAGAGAAAACAAGCCAGTGCTGCTGTTTCAGTGTCCACGGATCTGTACGAGCAGAAGGTCAGAGAGGAGTCAGGACGAGAGAGAAGAGTTATGCGTTCTGGGTCAATGTCCTTCCCCCACAACCTACAGAAAAGCCAAGCTCCAGGGAACCTCGTGTAGGTATTGGGAGGCCAGCAAGGAAGAGGCTCGGTCTGCTCACACAGCGTCTTTGATGTTCGTCCCTCTGTGCTCATCTGAGCATGGGGAGAAGAGAAGGTACAGAGGAAAGAGGAAGTTCCACTCTCTGTTTCGCTCCTGTCCCTGCTCCCGTGGCCAGGTGAGGCAATGTGAGTTTATGAGGGTTAAAAGGAAACCACAGAGGAGCTGTGTTTGAGCCATGTGGCTGTGCACCCAAGAGGACCAGCTGCAAGGTGAGGCGTCCTCGGCATCGACAGGCAGTGGGTCGCACCACCAGCATTACATCACCTGGAGCATTGGGAAGAGGTTGAACAGAAGTGGATTTCCTATCAGGAAACCGTGTAGAGGGATCTCGCGCAAAGCTGTGCTGCAGTGGGGAGGTATGGCCAGGCCTGCTATCTCTGTTCACAAAACAAAACCCTCTTCTCCTCTCTGACACACAGCTTAACTGCATGTCCCAAGCCCCTTGCCGTGATAGGTGGCCGTGTGACTGAACTCAAGCCAGTAGCGTGTGAGCTGGACGACACTTGCCTCTTCTGGGTCTGGTTGGTAAAGACCACCTGCTCCTGTCCCTCCACCTGTTATCCTCCTTCTGGCTGGTTGGGATGAAGGTGACCCTGGTGACCTTGGAAATTACATCTTAAAGATGGCAGAGCCCCCTTTGGCCTGGGCCCTTGAACACTCACATGGAGGAGATCTGCTGTCTAATGTGTTCTCCCCCCTGGGACCCTTGTGTGAGCAAGAAGTTAATGTCCATGACATTGTGCCATTGGACATTTGCTTCTATTTGCTACCGTAGCTCAGACATTCCTGACAAATACAGGAGGCCGCAACCCGCAGGATGCCCCCAAACCCACCTGTGCCCCATGAAGGCACAAGCCCGTGGACACCTTCCATGCAGAGGGCGTCTGTGGCCATTGAAATTAGCCTGATAATCAACATCATAGCAGGTGATTTCATCTTCTGCATGCTCGGGGGAAAGGATTGTGCCTTTTCTCTCAAATCCATCTTTCTAGACCCAATGGCAGAGCTGCTGCAACCAGAAAACGAAAGGGGAAAGAAGGCATGAAAGAGAAGACCACATGTTGTCCCCAATTAGTCCCTCTGATGGATGCCTCAATTTTATGTGAGATCAGAGTTTTGCACTGAGCTCGACTTGAGTGGGCAGGAATTCTCAGGCCCAGAAGTAACTGGGAAGCTCTCTGGGTTGTCCCGAGATGTCCTGACAGCTCTAACAGGGAAACCAGGCTGAAGGGGTCGTTGCTGGAAAGAGAAAACCTCTACGTTTGTGCTGTTCACTCCACGTGCTGGTGTCAGACCGTCCCGTAGACCGGTTCTGTCAAAGCCATAGACAGAATGGCAAAGACCACTTGGTAGACAACAGGGTGCGGGGGTAGGGGGCATTTGACATTTTCATTTGAATGACTGTCAACAGAAGACATCACCAAAATGCCATCGCATGTCCTCACGGGCCTCTACCTGGAATGCCTGGTTAAGTGACGCACTGACTTCAGGTAGAGCGTCCCTGTTTGGTGCAGTGGTGTCATTTGCTGATGGGGAGTGAAATCTGAAGGCCCAGCAGGGTGGTGCTTGGGAGGGGTGTGATTATTCTGTCTTCCTGCCTGGCAGGCCGCACATAGCATAGTCATCGGCACAGCCTTGGGGACCTGCGCTGCGGATCCTGGAGGAAGGGGGGATGGGAGGGGTGGGAGGCACAGGACCTGCGACGGTCAGTGAGACGGGGATGGGATAACGTCCAGCCAGGGAACGCAACCATCACCACATGTCTGGAGTCTTGGATGGGAGTATTGCACAGCCAGGCAGGGAGCGCTGTCTAGAATCACAGAGACCTGGGTTCAGTCCACGGCTCCGCTGCTTGCCAGGGAAGTAATTAAACCTCTTTGATCCTTATCTGGATCCACTTAAAGTGAGCTCTATCCATTCAATGAGCTAATAAATTCCTGCCTGCACTTAATCCATTCTGTGTTGTTTTTGTCCTCTGCAACCCAGGAAGATGTGGCTACCACTACCCTGCAAAGTCAGTACAGTGGCACCCCACACCGCTCAGCTCAGAAGGCTCAGACGACAGACTGGCTTGGAGCCTAGGAGCCCCAGACAGGGTTTGAGCATCTCAGGCAGGGTGGGGGGAGACCAGGTGGCCGTGCCCAGGCACTGATCCCCCCTCTATCAGTGAACTCAGCCCTCGACGCGTGGGCGTTGCAGGAGGGAACCCAGGTCTCTACTGCATGGGAGAACCCCCCGCCTGGTCTCGAAGGCATCTTTGGAGTCCAACCTGCATTCAGACCCTGCTTCTGACACTCCCTCGCGTGGCCTTAGGAAAAGCTCTTTCTGTCCCCAATCTCAGTTTCACCTCCTGAAAAGGTGGCCCGAGAGCTGGTTCCGAAGGTTGAGATGAGGGTTGAAAAGGAATCACGTACATCAAGTTCCAAGCGCAAGCAAGGAGGAAACCCTTAATGTCGGCCTGAGTGATTTCAAACACATGCAGAGAAAGCGAGCAAGAGGAAGGGAGATGATTAAAGGGATGGGAAATAGCCGGGACAAAGCTTTAAAGGGCGTCCTGCTGGAAGTTGCCCACATCCCTTCTGTGCCCTGCGCTGGTCTGCAGAATGCCCACCTCAAACACGGCTCTAATCATATCAGCCCCCCACCGGAAACACTCTGATGGCTGCGGCTGCTGGCAAGATCAAAGCCAAGCGCGGCAGCCTGGCGCCAGCAGCCCTTAAAGAGCCCTGCCTCCTCCAGCCGGCCCCTGCGGTCCACTCGGCTGGGCCAACTACAGTCCAGCCACAGCGGGTTGCGGCAGGCCCTGAGGTCTAGGGCTGCACAATTTTGAATACTCCATGAACTATGTGGATCGGAAGTGAGTCCCTGACTCTGACACAATTGGGACTATGAAATCCACCCTGAATTCCGCATAGGGAGGTTTCCAGCTACCTAGGGGTCCTCAGTAAATGTTGCCACTTGCTCTTCCTATGTCTATTCAATATGCAAAATTGTAATTTGTAAATAAAATACAGTTTATCACCAGTCGGCTGCAAGCCCCACCACTCTCTATTGCCTCACTAATGTCTTCTACTGCATGTCCCTGCGTGCGCACGGGTGAGAGCGTTCTTTCTAGTCCCCTCTTCAATGAGAAAAAACTTGCCAACATTTCCATAAGGTCTCTTATTAACACTGAGGCAGTGTAAAGCTGTATTTTGCTAATGTTTTAAATGTATGTTTACTTTTATGAGTGGATACAGTCTCACTGTAAAATTTTTGAACGATTCAGAAAAAGAGAAAGTTCCCCACGACTTTCCTTAACCCACCAAGTCCCAGTTCAACGTGTGTCCTCCTGGACACTTTTCAGACATACAGCTCTGTTGGGGGCGGGGAGGGGTGGAAGATATAATGTATATGTACTTGAGTTATTTTTTTAGAAATTGGTACCATCTTATGTACACTGTTCTGCATCTTTTGTTTTTCATTAACAGTATGCACTATGGAGTTTTTAATGTCAGAACCTTGGGATTCTTCCCATGGCACATAATATTTTATAAGATGGATGTATCATCATTGATTTGGCATGTAGGATCATAAGCTAGAAGTCCAATAGCCACATCCAGAGTCCATGTGAATGATGTTTGGCTGGAAGCATATGTTGCCTGTTGAAAATGGAATGCAAATGGCTTTGGGAGCAGTAGGCAATCCCCAGTTTCCTCATCAGCCCCACCCTCTACTCTCTTACCCCTAAAGGCAATTGAGTGTCCAAACCTTGTATTTTAGCCTTTGTAATTTTTTTTAAATGTATTGCTATCATGAACAATGCTGTAATGAACAACTGTGTGTAACCTCTTCATGTTTGTGTGTATTTGCTAAGGTAGATGCAAGAAGGCGGCTTGCCTAATGGGGGGAGCAAAAGGGGCTGTATTATGTGAACTACACAAAGATAGGAAACACACACAAAAATTGTGAAATGGGGACATCGGAGCAGCCAGCTGAGGACTGTGTCGCCCCACGCTTATTAAGCAGAGAGAGGAGTTCTGCCCAAGATGCGTAGCTGCTCATTATCTGTTTATCCCTCACATGTTCCTGTTGGTTTTCAGCAGGGAAACACATACACACACATACACACACACAGAGACACACATGCACACACACATGCACACATAGACACATACCCACATGCACAGACATGCACATACCCGCATGCACGGACACACACGTATACACACATATACATGTAGACACATATACACACACACACACACACACACACACGAGGTTATGTAGCCAGGGACCTTTTATGGTTGTGGCTTAGGGGCGTGGCCAGTGGCTGGGCCAGCTCGGAGAGGGCTCCAGAGGAGGAGGGAGGGAAGGGAGGGCTCCAGCCTTTGACGTCCGTCATGCCTTGCAGTGTTTCCCCATGGCTGGGCTCCGGATTCATGGCTTGGCAGAGCCTTCGGCCACAGCTGATGGACTCTCTTGGCTGAGGTCAGTCTGGAGTCTGGCCTTCCGTTTAGGAGCCTAATGACGCATGAAAGCTGTTTCGTGGACACAAGCTCTGCCCGAGCCCCTGGCGCGATCCCGTGGGGGTGAGCAGGGGAGAGGCCGTGCCGAGGCGGGGCCAGCGTGAGCTGGAGGCTGGGCAGCTCACTCAGGAGGCCGTGCGTCCCAAAGCCCTTTGTCGGATTCACAGCTGTGAGCTGATGTTGGTCCGTGTCTTAGCTCAGGCTGCCGTAACAAAATATAGACTGCATGGCCTAACCAACGGGAATGTATTTCTCATGTTGTGGAGTCTGGAGGTTCAAGGTCAGGGAACCAGCAAAGTCCATGTCTGGGGAGGGCTCTCTCATTGCAGGTGGCTGCCACCTTGCTATGTTCTCATGTGGCCTTTCTTTGGTACGTGGGGGGTGGGTAGGGGAGAGAGGAGGGAGGGAGGGAGGAGAGGGAGAAAGAGGGAAAGGAAACTGTCTAGTGCGTCTCTTCTTGTACAGGCACTAATCTCATCACAAGGGCCCCACCCTCATGACCTCGTCTAAACTTAATTACTTCCCAAAGGCCCCATCTCCAAACACCATCACGTAGGGAGTCAGGGCTTCAACATACGAATCTGGGGGACACGATTCGGTCCGTGGCAGTCTGGTAAGAAAATACGGCTGAGATTAGCCATAGTAACTGCAGGTAGAAGGGAAAATGGTGGGGAAGAAAGCTCCTTGAGCAGGTCGGGGGGAAAAACCACCTCATCTGCCCCTAGGTAGGAGAGCCCTCCTTTCCAGGCAAGTATGAATGGTGGTGGGCGGTGTCTAAATCGAATCCTTTGCTGCAGAGTGAGCTCATGAGTAGGAGCCTGAAAGTTGACATAACTTTATCTTGAGTTTAAATCTAATTTTTTCCACTTAATAACTTCCTAGCCTTGGAAAAGTTACCAAACTTTTCTAATCCCCAGTGTTCTCATCTGTGAAATGGGGATCATAAAAGTTGCTCTGGGGTTTAAAAGAGATCAAAAAATGTATAGAGCTTGGCACGAAGCCCGGCACAACTCTTTCTTTCATAGTATTTTGAGGAATTTTGCAAATATAAGGCTGCTGTTGTTGCTGTTTTTCGTGACATTGACTTGAAACTTTAAGGGAAAAAAACTTAAAAACGTCTTCAATGCCTTTGCTTTTTCAGTGTTCATTTAATCATGATCAGTACACGGGCATTGCCCACAGCCCTCCCCCCTTTTTTTTCCTGGCGAGATTGTTATAATGTGTTGAAAATATTAATTATCCTATTCACCTTATTAACAGGACTGGAAAAACAAATCTTGTTGCTGTGCTTGGTGGAAGTTTTCTTCCTCTGTGTGTGTGTGTGTGTGTGTGTGTGTGTGTGTGTGTGTGTGTGTGTGTGTTCCACTCTCGTCCCCTTGAGTCATAACAAATTATTGATGCCAGTTTCTTTAAAAAGACAATTAATCCAATTACCTTGTTGTCGAATCAATACTAATGTCTTTTTTTCTTTAACCTACAGGTTTCGGCAGGTCTGGCTACCAGCGAAGCTGAGGTAGGAAACACGTTTTGCTGTCTCCTTGGAAGATGTTGCGAAATGGCTTTCTTTTGTGATGGGGTGGAATGAGTATTCTAGTTGTGATTCCTCCGTGCGCAACTTCCTGGTGGTTTGGATGGTATGTTGTAAGCTGAGTGGTTTCCATGGTGTGAGATTTTGGGCTGACCAGGTCACCTGTGCTACTGTTCATGGAATGTGCTTGGAGTAGCCTGGAAAAGACCATGGTGGTTGCAGCGCTGGCTTGGTTTCAGCGCTGGTTTCTCTTGCTTGCTTCTGCCATGGTGACTTCAGAGCATGTCTCTTTCTGTATCCATTGTGATTCTAGCCCCCTGACACAAGCCCTGGCTGTGGCAGTGAGACCTCCACTATCTCCGTGATGTTTCTCCATCCCTTCTCTTCCTTTCGTTTTCCCTACTCGGTGGCCAAGGCCTGAAGGGAACTGTGGTTGATGCTGACAACATATAGGTAAAGAATAAAAAAGAAGTTGGTCACAGGTCACCAGCGAGATGACCACCCATTGGAAATTGTCCATGTTGTAATGTAATGGGCACCTCCAAAATACATCCGGCACTATGGGGGCCACCTTCTCACTCCCAAGTCACCATGTGGATAGAGAAAAGAACGTTGACCTGGGTCTCAGGCACCCTGGGCTCTGTGTGACAGTGTGTGTCATTTTAACTGCTGAGACTCACTCGCCTCATGTGTTCCACGGGGTTAATTATACCTCCAATTGATCTATCACATGGCTGTTAGGAGGGTGAAATGAAATAAAGTTTGCAGAGGCAGATTCTGGTGAGGTTCTGCAAAACACGAGGGAAGATCATGATCAAAGAATGGCCGTTCCAGTTCAGACGTCTGCATCCTTGAATATAATAGCTTGGCGTGCAGGAGTTTTCCAGGAACTGCGATGCATTCAGTGTAAACTGTTCTGGATGCCTTGTGAGGCAGGCGTTTGGGAAGCAGATCAGTGGGAGGGGGAGGTGCAGGAAGCCCGAGGATGAGACAGAGGTCACCGGCCACTGGTGTCACCTACGTCCTGATGATCTTGTGATCAATGATGTGAGTGACGTCTTTATCCACACAAACTTGGTATTCTCGTGTTGAGAGTGGGAATGGCAGTACGCATGCCATGAGGCTGTTGAGAGCATTAAAATGGGAATGGCAGTGTTTCCTCCAGGTGACCAGGATGCCGGTTTTCGTTTATTCAGCACCTCGTGTGCACCATTTATTATGTAAATGCTCTGCGTGCATCATGTTTTGAAACCCTCACAAAAATCTTGTGATGTGGAGGCTCTTTCGACCCCCATTTTACAGGATTATAATCTGAGGCTCAGAAGGACTCAGTAACTTTCCTAGCGCCATTCAATGAGTGAATGATAGACCTGGGATTCGTGACTATGTCTGGCAGGGTACAAAGTGCTGGTATTAACTGCCATGCCATGTAAACCACCCAGATTATGGTCTGGTACATAGTGGGTGTTCAGTAAATGTTAATTCTGCCACTCATGAAGGACCCATTCTGCTTTCTACATCATTCCTGAATATGCTGAGTTTCTCTGTGGTCAGCACCATGGACAGCTATCTCTTGTGTTCCTTGTCTTCCTACCTTGCTCCTAGACATCTTCTCACATCTGTGCCCCCTTGGGCAGTTTAAAACATATAACCAACAATAAAAACACCTCCACACATGTTTCCCCTTTTCCATGTCACAGCAGTCACATATGGAAGGCTATTTCTTATTACCATTTTACAGATTCAAAATTGAAGTTTGAGAGAATTGAAGTACTTTACACATTACTGAAATAATGTTTAATAATCCAACAGTTCCACTTTCACTTGTGCACCCAAGAGAAACAAATGCTTATGTCCACCAAAAAAACATGCACAATAATTTTCATAAAGGTTTTATTTATCACAGCCAAAAGCTGGAAATAAGCTAAATGGTCCATTAACAGTATAATAGAAAAGTAAATAGTGTCATATTCATGCAATGGAATACAAGTCAGCGATCAAAAAGAATTATTTGTAGATATTTGAGACAGCCTGTATGAATCTTAGAGACATAATGGTGAGTGAGAAAAACATCAGAACAAAAGAATATATCCTCTGTGATTTCATTTACACATGCACACACACACACGCACAGACAACACTCATATCTGGTGATAAAAGTAACAAGAGTGGTTCCCTCTGGGAGGCGGTGGCTGGGTAGCGGCACGAGGGTCATGGGAGTGTTCGACACTTTCTTCTGGGCGTGTTTATAGAGCTGACCATCATATGCAAAATTGATGGAGGACTATGCTTAAGAGGTGTGCCCTTTATAGTCTGTAATCTGTATACCACGAAACAAATGAAGCTTCCTGGCAAGGGAAGTGGAGGGAGAAGGGAGAGAGAAAAGAGAGAGAGAAAACACAAAAAGGATAGAACAGAATAATGGAGAAAAAAGATGATCAGATGATCGGGGTAGGGGGAGTGGAATGGAAAGAATTGGGAAGTGTAGGATTGATTAGCATACAGGCACTACTTTGGATCAAAAATAGTCTTCATTCATTCATTCATTTTTTATTCAAGGTTCCCATTTTTCAGGTAGAATTTTTTATTAAATCTCTATTTTTTCTCCTAAACATTATTTGTAAGGATAAATTATAATTGCTGCGGCCAGATCATATTTTTTTTCCCGCACTACTGAGGGAGGTAACCTTTTATTAATTGAATTTCTAATGGCAATTCATCAAAGCAGGCGATCACCGTTATTTAATGCACGATCCATATTCATGGCATGTTCTGTTAGGTAAATAATAGTGGCTCTGGGAAAGTGCCTCTGTGAGATCCTTTTCCTTCTCAGATGACTTTCTTTTTTTTCCTCCTCTAAGTAGAGACAAACAGTTGTAATTTGAGCAGAACAAACCCCACCTGTGGAGGAGACATTGGGTAAAAGGAGACAAAAAGAATTACAAACCCACAGAATCGGGGAGAATGAATGGCTTTGCCAGTTCCCTTTTTCTCTGCAGATTGACAGTGAATATGTGAATAACGTTTGCTAAATCTGGACTTTGAAAACATGACAGCAAGCTGTTTGTGCCAATAATTTTTCATGGCATATGCCACCCCTCCCTGCAACCACACACAGTTTTAATAAGATGGCACATGAGCTATTGAGAAATGTTAAAACCCTGCAGAGGAAAAGAGCTTTATCTTCTGACCAAATTCTGCCGAGCAATGTTTATGACAGCTGAAGAATTTATCTTAAATTCCCTCTGCTAGCTGCAAAGCACCTGGCCCTTTGTCCCCAAGCAGCCTGTAAGAACCAAACTAAGATGTCACATACATAATATAACAGATAAATGGCCCCATTTCCATGTCCACACGATGAATGGAATGCGAGTTCAGCACACACATATTCGCACATTAATTGGCCCTGCATGGTTCCATTTTGTTCCTAAGTTGCTACTGTATGTCTCGTGGACTCCTTCCCCTTCAAAATCATTAAGCCTGCTTTATCGCACAAATGCATACACATTCCCCCCTATTTATCGTCACGCAGCTTGCCCTGCTGAGAGAGAACCAAGTTACCTGGGCACAGCCGTTGGATTGCAAATGCCTACGTGCGAGCTCTCTCCACCGCCAACCGCACATTAACACAGAGATCTGAGCCCCGGCCCCATGTTGGCTGTGCTGACAGCCAAACAAAGAGGGTTGCAGGCGAGGGCGTTTGGGGGGAAAATCATTTTATTTCAGTTGCCAGTTGGTTTTTTGCCTCACCTTAATGATTTCCCGTTGATAGTTTAATGGTAATATAAACCCAGCGGAGGGCCTCAGTTTTGATAAATTGTCCTGCTTTTATTTCACAGCAAAGCAATCGAACTGAGATGGATTGATATTACGGTTTCGCTATCCCAAATAATGGCTATCCCAAATAATCCCAAACTACTTGGATGGCAAGCCCAGTGGCCTTGGGAAAATGTGGGTGGAATCTCTCTCCTCCCATTTATTTTTTCTTTTCCAAAAGGAAATTTAATTCCAGGCCAAGGAATCATTTGTTTTTCCTGTCTCGAGCCTGAGTCTCAGGAGGGGAAACCGGGGGCTGAGGAGCCTGTTAGAAGTCCTGTCACCCACTGGAGAGAGACCAGTGCATTTGAGAAGTGGCTGAGATGCTTTTGCTGTGAACAGAAGATCAGCCCTGGCCATTCTGAGTCACTGGAGAACCCAGCACATTTTTACAAAGGTTGTAGTGAAAAGAGAATGAGCTTTGGAATCTTATAAATGAGGCAAGAGTCATGGTCCACAGCTCATGAGTTATGTGGCTGTGGACAGGTCACTTCACTGCAAAGCAAGTCCTTTATCTGCAAAATGGGGATAATGAAATACCCTGCAAGGTCGGTGTGAACTTTAAATGAGCCAATCGATACCCAATGCCTAAGACAGAGCCTGGCACACAGTAAGTGTTCAGCAATTGTTATTTCGCTTCCATACATAACCCCTTTCCTCTTACTTTTTTATAAAGTAATATAGTAAGTGAATCATCTAATTAGCAATTATTTTGAGACATGCAGTTTTGAGAACTTGCTGTGATAGCTTTGCATCATGGTTGCATCCAACCCTAACCAGGCAGAAGCTTACTTGTAAGACGTAATTCACGCCGGAGTTAATGGCCCTCTTCTCTCCACCCAAGGACAAGATCCACTTGAAAATGAGCTGTATTTTCCAATGAGCACTCTTGGCCTTGTCTAATTTTGCCCAATCACACTTTGATAGTCTTCTCTGTCCTTGAAGCCAGAGCAAAAGGATATTTAAAGAACTCTAAAAAAAAAATCATGTGGCCTTAACTCAAGGGCCCAGAATTCTCAGTTGGAGGTATGGTTAGTAATTTTTAATCTGATGAACATGTAAGTGACAGCCTGTTACATTCCAGGCACAATACGAGGCCTGAGGATCCCTATATAAGGTCGACACACAATCATGCCCTTGAAAGACTGATGGTCCAATATGGGGGGTAGGTTATATCATAAATGCTGTCTTGTCACTTGGTTCATGAGGACTAAGGTTTACATACCAGCAAAGCCCCCTCCATAAGCCTCCTTCCCATTTTTGGTAGTTTTGGATCTGGGTTCAAACACAAGTGAGCTGAGATAGGTCAGGGATATTTATAGGGGCTTCCCAGAGGAGGGAATGTGCCGACTGGAGCCTTCGAGGGTGGATTAGGTTGTCAACAAGCAAAGCTAAGTCGAGAGCATGAGAAGAAGCACAGGTGGGAAAGAGCCTGCCTGCTCAGGGAGTAAGTGTGGGAACAGGGAAGGGGGATGGAAGTGATTGGAGTGACACGGGAAAACTAAGACCAAGTATAGAAATCAAAGAGTAAGGAGGTTGTAAGAAAGACACAGGGGTAGTGACTGGGTCAGAGGGGGCGAGGGAGATAAGGACCGGGTCGATGGCGCTGGGTCTGGCAATCATACGGTCATTAACATCCTCAACAACAGCCTTTCCGACGTGGGTGGCTTAAGGAGTGATTGAAAGGAGAGGTCACATAGCCCACCAGGGGTGGGAGACCTGTACCCTCAAGGCCACACATGGCCCTTCAGGTACCCCAGCGTGGCCCCTTGACCAAGTCCAAACTTCACAGAACAAATCCCTTTATTGAAAAGATTTGTTCTGTAAAATTGGATTCAGTCAAAAGGCTGCACTCAAGGATCCAGAAGCCACGTGGGGCCCTGAGGCCACAGGCCATTCAAGGAGGCAAGTGTTTAAGCCAAGGGAATGGTGGCCCCCCCCGGATTAAAGGAAAGATGGGATCGAGGAAGGAATTTGGGGAATGGCAGAGGCTTGGAGGACAGGCGGCAGGGGATACCAGGGCGGGACTCAGAGCTCAGATGGGGGTGTACCTGTTGCATGGTGGCTGGAGTCTCCCCGAGGGCCATGTGCTCTGCCCACCATTGCATCACCAGGGTTTGCCACCAGAGAGCTGTAGCCCTGATGGGACTGAAAAAGGACATTTTTTCCTCTGTGACTTTGAAGGAAAAAAGGATGGAGAGTAAATATGGATAAATTTGAAGGAGGAGGAAGAGAAATTGAAAGAGGTTATGCCTGGCAGCCTTCATTTTCCCAGTGAATGGCAGAGGGAAATATATGTGCTGAGAATAGGGAGGCGGAGGTATAATTGGGGGTTGGGGAAGAAAAATAAGCAGACAGAAGAAACAGCTGATGGGAGGCACTGGTGAGAGGCTGATAAACCATGAGGCCAGATCAGAAAACTGACATCCAGAAGCACCTGGCGGTGCGGGGGGTGGAGATGAGCAAGAACCTCTGAAAGCAACATTAACAGTGGTGTTGATCCTCGTGGCTGTCGTTCACCGCGTGCATGTGGAGTCCCAAGGGCTGCATTATCCTCACGGCAGTCCTTGAGGTGAACATGAATGTCTGCGTGTCACAGGAGAGGAAGGCAGGACACAGGGAAGTGACCTGCGTTGACCAACCTTAAGAATGGTGGGGCCCATGTTCGAAGAGGTCTGTCTGACCGCAGCCTCTGGGCTTGCTCCACCACGAACAGCATCACTGTCAGCATTTCCTGTCCCCAACCCCAAATAGTGCTCAAACGCAGGAAATTGCTCTACCTCTGTGTGCCTTGTTTGTCTCCTCCACAGAATGAGGACAATTAAAGAACGGACCTTACAGCTTTTTTGAGATGGCGAAAGGCACGATGTGACTTATAAAAGGCAATTAGCATGTTACTTGGTGCATATATACCCCTTACTATACGCTAGTCATCGTGGTTGTTACTATTATGAGCATGCTTGGTAACTCATTCTAGGCTACAATAGGAAATAGCAACAGTATCAGCTAGAACCAATTCATAGCCTCTGAACCAAATGGAAGCATCTGTCCTGGAGTCTTCCAGAAGTTTCTTACTCCCCAGTCTCAATTAAGGGTTCCTGGAAAAGCAAGCAGTTGTAAAGTTTCTCTTTCTACTTCTTCTGTTCAAAAAAAATGGGTTTGTGTTACTATGAGGTTTGGAGGATGAATTAGAAGGATCCCACCACGTGTACCTTGCAGAGAAGGTTAATGAATAGAAGACACCAAAGGGGAAGGAAGCTAACTTTTAATCAGCATCTGAGTACATGCCAGGCACTCAAGTCATTTTACATACCTCATCTTATTTACTTTATCTTACAATAACCCTATGAAATGAGCACTATTATTAATATTTTTCCTGTTTTACAGATGAGCAAACTACAGCTCAACCTGGTTGATTAAATGAGTCGCGAGGTAACAGGGGGAAGATTGAGAATCACACCCCTGACTGTCAGACCCCCAAAGTCAGGAGTCACCTCCAGTCTCTCAGAGGCAACGTCTGGGTCTTTTGACCCTGGGGAGAAAAATCCCATCTCTTCTCGTCTAAATTCTCTCTTCTTCCAAGGCTTCCCCTGCTGCAGCTCAACCAGCCTCGCCGACTCTCTGTTGTAAGATTTTGTGAGTGCTCTGTGATCACAAAGCTCATTCCCACAACCATAAATTATTTCCTACAGTTTTGACACCATTTATTTCCATAGCATTATACATTCCAACCTCCTGACTGTTTAAGATCAAAAGATGCGCTCCCGGGCTCATACTTCACTCCACTCTCAGGCTCCAAATTAGAACCGCAGAGGCCCCAGCCTGTCGTCGTCTGTAATGTTGCACAGTTCCGAGGATTCAGCATGTTTCATCAGTTGGCGAAAGGAGAAACACACTCGTCACGGTGGCGGGGCTTGCACAGAGGACACGGGAGAAGGCCCGGTGATGTGACAGTTGAGGGGCAGTGCTGGGATGTCCAGAGTCATTTGGAGCGGGGAGGTAAATGGGTTGGTTGTGTAAACCGCAGCCCAAGGGCAGATCTGTAAAGGGTCAGAGAAGAAGGAGGAGGTTCAGGGGAGCTACAGCAGGTCCTCCTAAGAGAATACTAGAATTACTGGATCTAGCTGGGGGAAGAAGACAGGTTGTGAGGCTTGTATCCAGGCTGGGCTCAGTGGTTCTGGAATGAAGCAAAGCACATCTCTCTTGGCGGATGGACCTCTTTGTGGGGACATGCGTTGGTTCAGCAAGCTTAAAGAGCATCTATTGTTGGATAGCCACTCTTTTAGGCCCTGGTAACTTAAAATGAATAAGACACTATTTCTGCTTTCAAGGAGCCTGTGATCTAGTAAAATACGCAGATGGTGAACAGATGCTTTTAGCGAAGTTCTGATAGGGGTGGGTTTGAAAAGGAGAGTGAACACTTAGAGGAGGGGTGTTCAAGTCTCGCAGGAACCCTAGGGAGCCTTCGGATGAGATGGATCTTCCTTTCCCATTCACCCGCACGCGCTAGCTCTAGGGCTGGTACGAGGCATTGGGGGCCTTGTACATGGACATCACACCCCATGGCGTATTTTAATAACCTGGAAGCAAGCTGGATAAACAGCACATAGATGGCTTTGGATGGACCGTGTGTGGGGTGAGGGGTGGAGGAGGAGAGGAGAATTGGAGAATGAGCAGGTCATGTGGATGAAGGGCATTGAAGGTCACTCTTCATGGTGGTGACAATAGTGACAACGGTGGTGGTGATGACAGCAGTGAGAGCAGCTGACATTTATTAAATGCCTACTGTATCCTCAGCACTGTGCTGAACATTTTTATATGAATTACCTCTTTTGTGCTTTCCAGTAAACTTAGGAGGATGATGAGTATAATATGGCCTTCATTTAATGGGTGAGAAAACTAAGGCTCAGAAGAATCTATGGGACCCACTCAAGGCTGTGTGGCTGGCAGGAAAAGTTAGTATTTGATTCTGCACCATTTGCCTTCTGAGCCAGTGGCGCAGCTAAGATGGGGGAAGCAGCCTTGAAAACCCCCTTGGGTTAAAGTCTCCATCACTCAACACAAACCTCTCGTGATAAATGATGCCAGCACACTTTGGAGAAACTTCGTGACTGTGCCTGGTTCTCGGCACTAATGTAGCTTGACTGGGGGCTGATATCCTACTTATCTCACCAGAATGACAATTAGGAGGAGAAGAAAAAAAAAGAGTTATTGCTATTCCGGCTTCCTCTATTGAGCTATGAATAAATGATGATAGCTGTGAAATAGCGTGATGTTTAGATCGTTTCTGGTAAATTAAAAAAAAAAAAAAAACCCAAAATTGAATAAAGTGGTAATCCGTGCAGCCATTTAAACAGGGGGAGTGGAACAAAATTAGTAAAGTCTTTTAGTGTCTTCCTGGCCTTGTCATTCTAATGTAATTAGTTTGCAAAAATATTAATTAATACTCAAACATCTGACATGTTTTACATGTTGATTTGAAATGTGTTAATTACGTTTTCTACTCTGCCCGGGTGCTGTCCTCGGCAGCAACACAGAGGAATTTTGGTTCTGTAGCCGCCTCCTTACAGAATGGTGGCCAAGTAGGTATTGAGAGTTCCATGCAAAGCCCGGAGCTACTTGCGCCTTTGGAGAGAAGGAGAGACAATGCTGTAGGGAAAAGTCTGTTAGTTAGTGGTTTTAGCTTATGTCAACTTTGACTGCAAATGCAGTATCTCAAGAAGGCTTCCTGAGTTCCAAGAAGCAAATGCTATACTGGTCAGCAAGGTTTTCAGATTGTACGTAGAAACTGGGGTGAGTAACTCCTTGGACTATATTTAGTCTTTGGACAAGGTTCTGCCCAGATCTTGCAAGTGGGTTGTGTATTCATGTCCTAGAGGATGGTGCTGAATTCTAGGTGTATCTCATGGTTTATCTAGCCATTGCCATCATTAGGGGGTGTTATCTGCTTTGTCGTTTTCTTATTCAATTAATACATTAGTCAGGAGAGTTGCAATTAATGAGTTAACCATGAAATCTCAGTGGCCCATGCAACAGAGGTTTATTTCTTGCTCATGCTACATGTCTGATGAGAGCTGGGTGGCTCTCCGGGGCAGCTCTCTCCACGTAGTGACCAAGCAGATAGGCCGTTTCTATCTTGTGGTTCCACTGTGTGAACACCCAACTCCACCATCAGTACGGCAGGGGAAGAAGGGAACAGGGAATCTCTTTTGAGCTTTTCATTGCATCAGCACAGAAAGGGTGCACATCACCGCTACCTGCTGTCCACTAGCTAGAACTTGTCCCATGGCACCCATGACAGGCGGATGGGAGAGGCAAGGAGCACATGGATATTCTGTGGGAAAATGCCTGTCCCAGTGTGATAATGACAACCATGACAATGATGATGACAAAAGTCTCTATTCTCGCCTCAACTTTGTGCTTCGCCAAGCCCCGCACTGTGGTTACTTGCTTGACACTCTGTTATGCCCTTGGAGCAGTTGATCTCGTTGTACCGTCACTCTTCCCATTCTAAGGAGGAGGAAACAGAGGCTCAGGGGTGAAATCAGTTGTCAGTGGTCACAGAGTTAGTAAGGGGTACAGCCAAGTTGCAACCCCAGATCTGACTGGAGCTCCTCCCCTGGTCTTTGCCTCCCAAGGTTCTTGGCAGATTTCCTTTTGTGGCATTCTAGGAGGAGAAACTGGGGCAACACTTAGAGAATGCCTGTGGAGATTCAGAGGATAAGGATCTATTGAGTCTCTGAAGGATGATGTGACTGATGCCCAGGTTGGTGCAGAATCTGTTGCTTTCAGGCAGCAGAGTCACATTCTGCATCACATGTGAATCTTATAATGATCCTGTGGGGGACTTGGGAGGAATAATGTTAGCTCCTCTCTGTAGAAGCAGCGTCAGAGAGCATGGGCGGTTAAAGACCTGCCGGAGGACGCCTGGGCAATCACCGGCAGGTTTCTGAACTCCAGACCTGGCCTCTCTGTGTGTGCGGGACTGAGGGCCCTGCGGACCCTGGACTAGTGTCCCTTAACCTCTTCTGTCCCATGAACCCTTGGGGCATCTGGGGAGAACTGTGGGCCTCTTTGCAGAATGAAATTTTCAAATACATACTACAAAATCCTTAGAATCACAAAGGGAAACTATCGATATTGAAACACATCTATTAAATAAATAAAATGAGATTTAGTCAAATCTTTGCTTTCTTTATTAACACATTAAACAAGCAAGCCTAGTAATTACCATAATTTGGAAGTAGCGATAAGCATTATGATATTTTGAGATATCTGTGAAAATTATAATGTAACGTGACTAAAAAATCTGTGATTTCTGTTGGTGACGAAGTCACAGGTACTGGTAAGACTACTGTGATTTTGTGGCTTACATTTATAATTAAAGGGCATGCTAGATGACAGAGGCTAGTGGAAATAAAGTTTTTATTTTTAATTCAAGTTCATGGACCCACTGTGTTCTGGCTAGAGACCCCTGAATAATCTTTGGTCCCAGTTAACAACCTGGTCCATCCTTGGCCTTAGATTGTCTCCTGATTCTAGCTGGGTCAAAGTCTAGCACTGGCTGAGCCCAGGCTCACATTATGGAAAAGATAAAGTCTGGTTTTGTTGCATTTATCAGCTTAATCTCTCCCACCTTAGTACTGTCATCAGTGCCCGGTGCCTCGTCTTCACCCTCCGTGGCTCCTTTTCCAGCGCAGCACAAGTGTCGTTTAACAGGGTGAGGGGTTATTAAAGGCTAACATTTTTTTTTTTTAACTGGGTACTATGGTAAGACTTTATACCCGTGATTTCACTTAATTCTGGTAGAATCTATTGTTAAACATGTTTTACAGAAAGTAATAATGATAGTTAACATTTATGAATACTTACTATGCACCAGGCACTCTTCTAAGCACATTTTAGATGCTAAAATAATAATAATTATTATAATGGCAATGGTAGCAGCAGTAATAATAGCAGCTAAGACTTATTTAGCACTCCCTAGGTGCCAGGCTTATTATGTTCCAAGCATTTTACATACTTAATCTCAATTATTCCCCACCACATTCCTGTCAGGTCAGTATTAGTTGTTTACGTTTTACAGAATGGGAAATAGGTACAGAGAGGTTAAGTGACTTGCCCAAAGTCACATGGCTGTAAACACACGCATTAAATTCAGGCATTTCTCTTCCACACACTGTGAAGCTAACCACTACACATTTTGGGCTTGTTTTTGACTTTGTTTCCTGTTCCTCATAACAATTCCAGAGGTAGAAGCAATTTTTTATCCCCATTTTATAGATTAGGCAACTGAGGCACAGAGATATTAAGAAACTTGCCTTAGAATCTGCTTTATTCAACTCAAAGATGGAACCAGAAGGTGCACAGATAATCACTCCATGGGAAACTTTTATCTGCTAAACATGGAAAAGTCATACATCACTTCCACATGTCCTTCCATTGGCCAGAACTCAGTCACATGGTCTCATAAACTGCAAGGGAAGCTGGGAAATGTAGTCTAGCTATATACCCAAGGGGGAAAAATGTTGGGTTTTGGTGAACTCATAACCACAGGCACAGACCTAGAGAACTCATGCTTCATGGTGAAATTCCATCCACAGCAAGAGTGAGATGAGGGGTACAGCATCTGAGGAGATGCTCTCACATAAGCCTAGGGCCCCATCCCTGGTCCACAGCCCCCCTCTGGTACCTGGACTCACAGTTTAGCCTAACTACTCACAGTCACCAAGCACCAGTGTTGTCCCCTGCGTGGCTTTTAGACAGAATTTGACAGAAATACATTACTGCAATTAGAGAATGTGAAAAATCTCATGCTGTGGGGATTTGGACTCTGGGCATATTTTTATAAGCCATAGAGAGTCTGCAAATGAAATATTGTCAAATAGAAAACAGATTAAAATGTATAATAGTTTATTACTATACATTTAAATGAATATTTAATATGTAGTCTTATTTTTTTTTTTAGAGGAAACTGGTTGGTGGCTTTTTTTTTTCTTCGATTTGGTTTGTATTTTTAATTTGAATGATCCAGCCCCTGGCCTTAGGATCTTCTGCTCAAAGCCTCTACAAGTGTCCAGTTTATTGCAACTGGGCGAGAGAAGTGGATACTTGAATCATGTATTGTATAGTACTGCGTGCTGTATCTCCTCTGTTCTCAGATATCATGGGTTATAAATCTTAGCCTCATTTTAATAATTTTGTTTTTGCAGGGGGAGAGGATGTGGAACAAAAGCAACACAATGTTAAATGCACACATTGATTTAAAAACACATGCATATTTTAGATATGTTTTAAAAATATATGCATGTTAACAATGGAAAAATCCATGCAGACTCCAAAGAGAAAACAAACCAATAAACAATAGCAACAACAAAAATACAATCCCATCCCCAATAATCCATTTCCTCAAATTCTCCACGTATGAAACAAGGCTACTTCATCTCTTAGCATTCCATCTTACCATATTGATAAAAAAACTTTCTCAGAGGAACATGTGATGGCAAACACCCGCAGTCCCAATGTTGGACTCTAGTAATTGTTCTGAGTGAAGAATTTGATCACACATGTCTCTCTGCTCTGGAGTCTGAAGGCTGCTTGCCTAAGGCCGAGAGCATGCTTGCAGTGCTATCTGATAATCATGGTGTCTTTGTCTAGCTACTCTCTCTTTCTTTCTTGTTCTGAGTAGAACACCAGTCTTATAAGGCAGTGGGTGAGAAAATCACTTTGATTAGTGACATTCCTGTGAATGTATTTCTTTTCTTTCATTTTTCACATTCTGAATATTTTATGAAAATGTTTTCTTTTCCCAGCGAGCTAATGCTGTGGTTTAAATATGAATAGATGGTAGGAGCCCTGGCATTTCTCCCTTGAGGGATGACATATAATTTTGGGGATGGGAAGAAATCAGTATTGATATGGAAAAGCCATTGGGGTAAGCACCTGAGCTCTGAGATCACATTAACCTGGATGTGATTTCCAGTTCTCTCATGACTTACTGTGCCACCCCTCAACATTTCGACTTCTCATCTGCAAGGTAGGGGATAATCATTGTCACTATCTAATACTGTCAGGGTGAGGATTAAATGAGACAATCACAGCATGGGGTACAGTGCCTGGCACACAGGAAATTATCAGCAAGTGGTACCTCCATTTTATATTTAAGCAGCATCCCAGATAACTCCATATAGATAACTTTCCATTCTATTCCTCCCCACAGAATGTTGTCCAGTGATAAATTTGACAACTTTTATTGAACTCTGGGGTGGATGAGATGGATGATTGAAAGATGATGGAGTGTGTTTTTGAGTCTGGCTTCCCAGACTAATTTGAGGACTCCAGGGCTTTGCTTAGTGTTTGTGGTAGAGACAGCTCTGATGTCACTAAAACCCATTTCTTTTTCCTTTTGGGTACACAGCTGGACTACATTTCCCAGCCTCCCTTGCAGTTCTTGGGATCATGTGACTGAATTCTGACCAATGGGAGGTGGGCAGAAGTGATGTATGACTTTTCCAAGTGTAACCCATAACCTTTCCCATGGATTAATCATTCTCATACTCTCATGTTCCATCTTTGAGTTAAATAAAACAGATTCTAAAGTAAGTTTCTTAATGTCTCTGTGCCTCAGCTACCTGATGTATAAAATTAAGTTCTAATGGGTAGAGGAATGAGGAATAGTTATGAAAAATGGATGGTGGGTGAAGTCCAGAAGGTACTTCCAAGAGGGGACTTTGGTGCCCCTAAGGCAACGTGTGGCATTGGCTTGGGAAGAAAGTCTTTCTCTCACTTCACCATGCTTTGGTGCACCCAGGGTCCCTTTGGACTCTCCCACAAATAGCAAGGGGTGCTTTGGGCGTACCTAATTTGGGCCCAGAGGTGGGAGAACTTAGAACCATTGCCTTTAGAGCCTGCATGTAAATGACACCTTATTTTGTAAAGTCCAGTTTCTGGGGCCAGGTGGTCTTTGTTTCCCTTGTGGATGAATATTCTCCAAATGGAGAAGCTTCCAGACCTCTTAGCCTTTCCCCCCTCTTCTGAGATAAGGGTGGCAGTCATGGTTTACCAGGCTGATGGCGGGTTTCCAGCTGGGTTTCTCTACGCCCCCTCAGTCACTTTCCACCATAAAGAGACTTCGTACATCATTGAGAGAGATGTCATATGCATCAACATAATGCTGTGTTCTTACCCAGAATGTCATATTAGATTCCTGGAGGCCTTAAAAAAAATCTTCATATACAAACACATTTTTTTCTCCTTAAGTCATCCAATCTGTCATCTGAGGCCCCCCAAAGGAAGCCGCTAGTAAAATAGCAACTTACAGGGTTAAGAAAAGCATCACACAAAATGTTAGCTGAAAATGTGAACTTTTGCAACCCTTGCTAAGGACATGGTGTCAGAGGGTACACAGATAGAGGCATCTTGAGTTTTCAGACTCTGCTTTTTCTCCTCAAAGTGACATGCAGACTGTATTTGGGACGTGGCTAATGGCCCCCGAGGGACCCTAGCTTGATCTGAGTTCTCTATGTTCTCTTTCAGAATTTTCCTTGTGGTAATGTTTCCAAGGGAAATCTGTATGGCAGCCAAAATAAAGAAATACATTGTATGTACTCATCGAGTTTGGAGGCAGGAAGTGATTTTCTTGCTTAGACATTCATGGGCAAACATTCACTGGGATTCGTTGGTACCAGGTGCTCCAATGGGTCCCGGGGCTCCTGCTCTGAACTCCTCCACTTGCTGGCTGTGGTACCTTGGACAAGTTAACTAATGTCCCTGCATCCCCCTTTTCTCATCTGTACAATGGGGATAACGAGTGGTGATGAGGATTAAATCAATGAATACCTATAAAGTGCTTAGCCTGGTACCTGGCAAAATGAGGCTTAAAAAATATTGGTTATTGTCCATCATGACAGAAGTTCTGTATAAAGAGCTTGAGATAACCTTTGGTTGACGTTTGCTCCTGAAATTGTGGCAACATGCATTTCTTCATGGACCATTCAGGTTCTCGGTGGCTGTTTCAATTAAAATGAGGTTAACTAACATTTGGTCACCTCATGTGAATGAATACCATGGGACTGTTAACTGGAGGATGACGCATTATTCAAATCATCTCTGCATGCATTCATTTATTCATCTGTTCATTTGACCAATCATAGCCTTAGACCAGGGTTTCTCAGCTTCAGCACTGTTGGTAGTGTGGGCCAGACAGTTCTTTGTGGGGGGCTATTCTGTGCATGCAGGATGTTCTCCAGCCTCCCCAGCCTCTACTCACTAGATGCCACTAGCACCCCCTCCCCTCAGATTGTGACAACCAAAAATGTCCGCATATATTGCCAAATATACCCTGGGAAGGCAGGGCAGACTTGCCTTAGATTCATGGACAATCAGAGCCCTAAGAAGACTCTAGAGATGACCCCATTCAGGGATGAATTCTTTGTTTTTTAGGGGCCCCCTATTGCATGGCAGCACCATCAGCATTCCTAGTGCCTTGCCCCAGATGCCACGGCAGCCCCAGGTGGGGCAACAACCCAAAACAATGCCACCTTTCTCCAAGTGCCCCACAGGCCATAGGTAGATTTTCTTCACCTTGTGTTCCTTTCCTCTGTGTTTACGCAATTGGAAACGGAGGACCAGAGAAAGGGATTGGTCCACCCGAGGATGGAGCCGGAGCAACTGAGTGGTTGTTCCAGAATTCTGTGTGGTCTCTGTCCTGTGTGCTCTCCTCATGACAGACACTTTTTGCACACCTCTTCAGTTAGGACAGGTGGGCATCAAATAAAATGATGGTATTAAGATTTCTGGTGTGCTGAAAATAGGGCAAACACCACACACACACACACACACACACACACACACACACACACACACACACACACACACACACACACACACACAAACAACCCCAAACTTCTACAAGATCTGCAAGGTCTTATAAGACTGGGTCTCTGCTGACCTCGCCAACCTCCTTTCAGACCACTCTCCCCTTGCTAATTGCCCAGCTTCATGGCCTTCTCAGACACTGAGCTGTGCCCAGTTCCTCCTGCCTCAGGGCCTTTGTATTGTTTGTTCCCTCTGCTCGGAATGACCCCCAATTGCCTTTCCACTTGGCCAGCTCCTCCTTTTGCTTAGGGCTACCACTTCTCCAGAAGTGTCCCTCACCATGCATTGCACAGTAAGCACCTTCTGTTATTCTATAGACAAAGTTTTTTTTTTTTTAAAAGGACCCATCACAATTTACAATTATTTTGCTCCTTCGTTTGCTCAAAAGTTTGTTTTATTCTGTGGTTATTACCTGAAAGCATAAGTCTCATGGACAATGTCCTGTCTGCGTTCCAGCTCCAACACTTGGCCCGCAGATGGCCATCACTTAACAGTTGTTGAATTAAAAGACATCAGAATGAATGAATAAGATAATTCTAAGAGCTGGGATGGTGAGGAGTCGGCTGCATGATCTTGCCTGGGTAAGGGGAGGGTCTCTGCACCTCCTGCTCTGGGCCGTGCATGTCTCTTTGCTGGGAGTGTTAGCCAAGGCCCCTGAGTGGTCAAGACTTGGTGACTAACGTGAATTATCACATACCCTTCAATTAAAAAATGCCATAATATAGTCATTCATCTGTTCAGAATTCTCTATTAAGCACCTACGATGTGCCGGACCCGACTCTGGGCACTGAGGATACAGGACAGATGGACTCCACGTGTGTCCTCGTGGAGGGACAGGCGTGAGACCACAACTAGCTGAGAGTCACACAGAGATCTCCAGCTGCCGGGGGCTGCCATCCCGGAGGGGTCTCCCCTAGACTGGGTCATCAGGGAAGGATTCTCGGAGGAAGGAACGAAGACCCGGAAGATAAGTGAGCGTTGCCCAGACAAAGGCAGAGGAAGCAGCCCATGGCAAAGCAGTTTTTAAAGAAGCGAATTCACTTCAGAATGGCCAGAGCAGAGAGCTTGGGTGCAGCCTGGAGCCCAGAGCCTGGCGGAGCACACACGGGCAGACAGGCGGCCAGCGCGATCCTCACCGTGTTAGATGCAGCTCCGAGTTTCCCTTCCCATCTTTTCAGAAGCGGCAGAGCAGCCAGGACAGGAGATGGGGACACACTGATTGGAGATTCTGGGTGTCCCGGCCTTGCTGTGAAAAGACTGCTGGGTCTTGAGCAAATGGTGCTGTTTGTCGGTCGCCGGGGAGAGAGAGATGGTACGAGCTTGGGGATGCGACCTGGTTTCAGATCCCAGCTGTGCGTCCTTAAGCAAATATTTCACCTCTTTGAGCCTCTGGTCGTCACCTATAAAGAGAATAATAATAACAAATGATTACAGCAGACGTGAGTAATACTTTCTAGGAGCAGATACCTCCTCTGTGCAACTCATCCTCACCACCGCACAGTGAGGGGAGTCCGCGTCCGACAGCCGAGCAGAATGAGGTGATGGGAAGTCATGATTTTGCCCTGAGGCCCCAGAACTGATAAATGAAGGTGCTGGGCTTTGGTCCCACACCTGTCCGACTCTGGAGCCGAAGCCCCTAACCCTACACCATCCTGCCAGTTAGGATTAGTAAAAGGATTATAATCCATCCACCCAGCGTTTTTCTGGCAAGAACTCAGGAAATGGAATATGGTCAGACCGATGTGGGTTCTACTGCCAGTTTTCTCTCTTACTGTCTGTGCGACTCCTCCAGTTGCTTCATCTCTCAGGGTCTCACTTTCCCCATCTGTGCAGTGGGGATAACAGATTATATCGCACCGGCAGGGCGTTCAGTGAGATAATGGATGCAAAGCCCCTAGCTCGATGCCAGGGGCAAAGTATCACCTCGAGCCAGCCGTCCTTGTTACTGGGCATATTGCAGGCTCTACACAAAGGTCAGTCCTTATACCTCTCCACCCTCCCAAGGGTTTTTCTTTGCACAAGGGTCTCCAGAAAGTGCAAGCCCCCTCATCTCTCTCACCCGTGTAAGGGCTGGGGGTGTCTCTGATGTGAGGCAGCAACAGAAGCCAAGGGCATGGGAAGAAGCCACCAGGACAGTTGGGGCTGTTCCCCCCAGCTGATGGCAACGCACTCCTGGGGAGGGGGATGCCCTCGGTTCGAAGTTCTTTGTGTTCTTTCCCCAAAACAAGCACCTTCCATGCCAAACCATCTTTCCTGTGCAACACTTTAATTTACATCTTTTAATAACTTTGGTTGCCATGGAAGCGTTGGAATTCAGTTTTAAAATAGACAAACTAATTGTTTCAGTCAGTTTGGGTATTTGCTGTCAAGGAAACAGCCCGCTTTCCCCCCGTCGCCGAGAGCCCGCTTAATTGGATGGATGAGGAGACAAATGGCAGAGGGGGTCCTTCCTCCCCAGGGCCAGGGGGAGGGGTATCGCTGGGTCCTGGCCCTGAGCCTAGCAGGGGCAGGGGCAGGAGCAGCGGAGGGGCCCTGGAGGATAGGGAGTGCGGGAGAGGAGGGGCCGGGGAATAGACAGTTCCCGGGGCTGAGCTGGGTCCAGCACGGGGCTCGGCATTCTGACAGCCAGGTGTGGGCCGCTGTCGCTCTGAGACCTCCACCCTGTTCTGAGGGATTCTGGGAACAACACCACCACACCCTGGGACAGGGCTGGAGGCTGCTCCCTCAGCAAGACGGAGGAGGAGGCATGACTCTTTCATTCCGGGACAACCACTTACATCCTGCTCTGTCCCAAGTTGGTCCGGAGGGTGGGTGACACAGTTCATCTGTGCAATCACTCCACACATATTTATGGCATTCCTATCGGATGCATCAGGAAACACAATAGCTCTCTGTCCTTATGGAGCTTATATTCTGGCAGGGTAAACAGACAGCGCACGATAAGCATAATGGATTGCAGGGGATGTTGAAAGTTAACAAAGGAATGGCAAAAGGAAAGAAAAAGTGGAACCGAATAGGGGTTGGGAGTGCCAGGCACGGATGCCGTGTTAACGGTTGGTCTAGTTAGGATGTGGTGAGGCAGTGAGGTTTGAGTAGAGGCTCAGTAGATGGGAAGGGATTAGGCGAGCTGGATCTTGGTGATTAAGTGTGATTAGAAGTGATTAAAAGTTCTGCCTTTGTTGTTGGAGCAGATCTGAGTTGGAATTCTATTTTTCATTACTTACAGCCTGGATGGTCTCTGCCTATGACTCTACTGCTTTATGCCTCAGTCTCCTCATCTCTATAGTGGGGGTAATAGTACTTTAAGTGGTTTCAGTGAGTTAATGCTTGTAAAGTGCTTGGCATGTAGGAAGAGCAATGTGGAGCGGGAGAGAGGAGGAGAGGGAGCGGGGGGAGGAGGAGATCACAAATCAATGAGGGACCAGCAGCGAGAAATCAGCAGAGAGGCACTGACCATTTGTTTTGTACACCTCGAGGTAGAATGCAGCGCAGCATCGGTGGAAGCTCCAGGGAAGATCGAATCCACCCTGTTCAAGGGGGCTTCTCAGAGGTGGTTCCTAAGCTCAGATCTGCAGGACAGGCAGGGGCCGTCCAGGTGCAGTGGGGAGGGAATGATGTTGCACCTTGGGGAACAGCTTGTGCCAAGGCCAGGTGGTAAGAGAGCATGGCCAAGTCCCGGTGCTGTGAAGAGTCCATTGAAGCTGGTGCAAGAAGACCCAGGTGCCGTGAGATGGGGTTGCAGGTGTCGGTGGGGGCCTGGATGAAAAAAAAACTGGCCTTTATCCTGTAGCTGGGTCCTCACAATTTCCCAGTAAAGCCTTCCCAAGGAGAGAGAAAAGGGAACAAAAGTACCCCGGGAAGGAATAGGGTTTGGGGAGGCTGAAGTTCTCGGTGACCCAACCCAGCTGGGAAACATCCTCAGAGTCTCCTGTGTCAATATCAAATGTAGATGCACATTTGGCATTTTGCTTTGCATTGTATCACGTTTCTTTTCACATCACATGACTGTCCTGAATGACTTACCATGGCGTTGACCCCATGCTCCGGAGGTGTGTTCCACATCCTCATGTGCTATGCGTACCCCACACACAACTTTGCACTCTGGTTTTAAAATCCTATTGGACTAGTAAATATGTAGGAGCCTTTGAAGGCTTTGAGATCACCTGGCAACAGAGTCAGGCCTGTCATTACAGTGATTAATTTGGTTGCAAAATGTAGGATTAAAGGAGAGGTGAGGCAGGAACCAAGGCCAGAGACTGGTCCACCACTCAGAGGGGTCGGCAACCATCTAGGTGGGGATGTTGGTGGCTGGTGTGTGGTCATAGCTGTGGTGATGCAGTTCAAGGGATAGATGCCCATTAGGGACTTTTGAAAAATATGCCACCAAATCTGAATGCAATTCTAGAGTTCCATTTTCCTAGGGGCTCCCTGTAACACCGCACTTATTTACTTCTAGTCTTCTACACTTACTTAAAAAATTGGGATGACCTGATACAGTCAAACTAAAATAAAATACTTCAAAACAACTTAAAAACATCTTAAAAGAGGAAACATGCAAAAAGACTTACGTCCATCAGAGCACTGAATTTATCTCTGAGTTCCCTGGAAGCAAAGGCAAAATGAGAAACACATCGGATCATAAAATCTACATCACATGCTAAGAAGAAACAAGAAATTCATCTACAAAAGGAGGCATTACGCAAGCGCTGGACCGTAAGAGGGAGTTCATCACTTGGATCCACATTGAAGGAGTATTTTACGACAGAAAAGCACCGTCTTCAACAAAAAAGATTGTCCGCATCAGCATTTCCTAACCCCATCTGCTATCCACGCTGAGGTCATTGTGTTAAGTCTTAACTTAGTTGAGGCAGCTTCACGGGGGAAGATAAAATAATGTGGTCCAGGTGCCTGTCTCTCTAACTTAATACAAGATTAGAGATTAGAGAATCCCAGGAAATGGATGACTCACAAGCCCATTACATTATCTGTCTCAGATATTAGATTTCTCAGATGAGCTTCTGGAAGGAGGAGCTGGATTTCAGTCAGCTCATAGCTGGACTCTCTAGCGAATGCCAACCTCCGTGTCATTGACTGAAGAAGAGAAAGTACATGCTCAAAATACCAGGGCCGGGGACGCCGAGTTTTCACTCTGAGATGACAATGTGGCAGCTTGGTCTTTATCCTTGCTGAGCTGGAGAAGGGGCCAGTGTGACCCAGTGTACAGGAAACAGGTTTTGGAATCACAGAAAGCTGGTCTGTCCTTTCTGCCACTAACCTGTGACCACGGGCAAGTCAGTTTACCTTTCGTAGACTCAGTCTTCTCCTTTATAAACAGGGTAAACGTGGGCGTCTTACCTGCTGTTGGGAGGATTAAATGTTGGGCACCTAAGACAGCGCTTAGAACAGAGCCCCTTGATACGTTGTAGCTATTACTGTTATTTTCATTGTAAACTGAAAGCAATTTAACTGTTTTGCTGAATCCGAAAGCCAATCTCAGTATATTATCACAGCCCAAGGGGCATATTTCTAAATCAGGCAAAAAGAATATAGAACTAAGTCTGTATTCCCAAGATTTCCAGGGAAGGGGCTTGTGCAGGTGGGAGGAGGCATCACAGTGTAAAATGTCCTGTCTTAGGTTGGGTGCCCTAGAAGCAGAGCCTGAGAGAGGATCCTGTTAGGATGTTTATTGGGGGAGTGCTCTCAGGAGAAGGGGACTGAATTGAGGAAAGGAAAGGCAGAGACAAAGCAAGGATGTGGATTCAGCTGGAATGGTGTCCCCTGCGGCCCCCACAGGGGTTGTGAAGCATGCCGGGCACCACAAAGTTGGTCCCCAACTGCAGGCAGGCAGACGGCCACGCCTATCCTACCCTGTGGATGTTTGATGCCTCCAAATCTCATGTTGAGTTTTGATCCCAATGTTGGAGGCAGGGCCTAATGGGAGGTGTTTGGGTCATGGGGGGCGGATTCCTAATGAATAGATCAGTGCCCTTGGGGTGAGGGTGGTGAGTGAGTTCTTGCTCTGTTAGTTCCCATGAGAACTGGTTATTAAAAAGACCCTCTCTCTCTTCCCCCATCTCGCACCCTGTGATCTCTGCAAACACTGGCTCCCTTTGCTTTCTGCCTTGAGTGGAAGCAGCCTGAAGCCCTTAGCAGAGGCAGATGCTGGTGCCACACTTCTTGGACAGGCTGCAGAACCATGAGCCACATAAACCTCTTTTCTGTAGAAATTACCCAGCGTCAGGTATGCCTTTATAGCAACCGTACATGGACTAAGACATAGCCCCACGCCGTTGGCTGAGGTTGGCCTCCAGGGTGCCCGAGGGCAGGCATAGCCTCTCAGGTGGAGGGGTTTCCATCTGGAGGAGGGGGAGATGCGAGTCGTCATCAGCCAGCACTCCAGCGTTTGGGGTTCGTGTTCTTGCAGGTAAAGGGGATCAGGTGAGGCACCAACAGCATCACTCCACTTCCTGAGCATCATCTATTAGTTGCCAGTTTTTTCTGCTTTTCGGCAGCTGCCCAAATCTCTCTTCCTTTCTCTCCCAAATCTTCCTTTGTAACCTGCCTGACTCGTTTCAAGTCAAAAGGCTCCTTTTTCCTTCCTTCCCACCAAATCTAGCCATCCCCATTTAAACAGAACAGTCACTCCACTCTGACTTCTTCCCTCTGCATCCTTATTCCGCCCTCGTAAAGGCACTTAGATACTTAATCTTTAATATTTCATAATATCTTATATTCCTATCATCACTACCTCATGGGACACATGTGGGTAGGATCAATGCTATTCTCAAAAATAGGCTTTGAATCTGCAGGATCGCATGGGAGATATACAGTAGTGACCCCCGAGGTTTGCTCCACTTAACATAAAAGAGAAATGTTGTGTTGGAAGGATGTGCTTCAGCACCTTGGAAAGCAGCGGGCCCCAGAGTAGGGCTCTCTTGTCTGGGATAAGGCGAACAATCCTTTTCATCCTTCCTGCAACTTCCTCCAGAGGCTGCTCAGTTTGAAAGGCTTGACTGGTGTGTCCCCAACATTTTTTTCCCAGTCTGATCATAGCCATGCGTGAGAGCATGTCCCAAGACAGCCAATAAATCATGCCTTCTGTTGCAATTCGTTTAACTCCTCCTCCTTGGAGCAGACTAGTTTCACTCTGGAATGTTACAGGTTTGGGCTTTGTAGCTCTAAATGGTTTTATATAGTTCCCTGGATGCCAGGAATTTAGGTAATGGCCTCCGTGTATCACACAGCAAGATCCTAACTCTGCTTCCCGAGGGGAAGGAGAGGACAGCTTGGTGTGTTTCTAAAAGATCTAGTGGGGAGGAAGGGGGGCAAGGGCATCATACGTAACCTAAACACCTGTACCCCTATAAACAACAAAAAATAAAAAAATAAAAAAAAGAAAAGAAAAAAAAAAAAGATCTAGTGGGCTTCTTGCTTAAACCCCAAACCTATCAGGCTTCTGATGTACCCCAGCCTAAAAAATGACCCTGGGGCCACTGTGATGCTTGACTTCCAGGGAGGAGTGATGAGATGACAGCCAACAGTGGCAGGTGCTTGTTGGGCACCTACATGTAAAATCATATTTAATCCTCTCCACAACATATGTAGGTTCTATTCTCAACACTGTGTTGCATATGGACAAATCAAGGTATAGAGAGGTTGACAATTTCCCCAAGATCACCCATCCAGTGAGTGGCAGGTCCAGAATTTGAGCCCAAGCCATTTGACTTCACAGATGATGAGTTTAAGGACCATGCTCTACTATCCTGTAGCTGCTCTCTTGATAATTCATGTGAACAAATAGCCACTGAGTAGCCACCGTGTGTAAGACACCATCGAGGTATTGCGTAAATGGTGGTGAGAAGTGCGGATCCGCTGCCATCGTCTCAGTCTGAGCAGAAGAGATCTCTCGCAAAGGATCACATGCATGAAGGGACAAAGGCAACGGGAGCTACAGAGGAGACAGTGTCCCGCTGAAACTGCCCCTTGTAGGGGAAACCCACCCGGTCCACTGAGTCCAGGAAGTCTGTCTGAGGGAGTGACAAGCGGAGTCTGAATGACAAACAGGGCGCGGTGAAAAGGAAATGAACGAGGATGGCCAAAGCGGCATTGGAAACAAAGCTGAATCCACTGCTCGACTGGCAGGCAGGAGCTGGGCCACTCCACGAGAATCTGGTGGGTTTCACAGAATGGGCTAGATATTGAGAAAAGGGAGGAAGTAACCAAATTGGCCAAAATTCTAATGTTGGGCATTGATTGACTCACACACGCTCCTCGGTGATTGGCAGCCTCATTAACGCTGGGGACTTGGGTTTCAAGCATGGCCGATGGGGACCATGGAAGATTCCAGCTGGACTGGGGGCATTCCACAGATGTACAGGGTGCATGTGGCAAGAGTTCCTTCTACAACGCTACCTACAGTTATAATTGCACCTTTATCTGGGCAGTGCATTGATTCGTATCTAAGCTTTCTCATTGTTCTCCAGATGTCATGGATTGGGGACCCCGTCTGGTTTTGTCACTGTGGTGTGCTCAGTGTCCCACACAACGATAGGCACATGGTGGGTGCTCAATGCATCATTCACGGATTCATGCGTGCATGTAAGTGTGAGCGAAAGGAGTGGAGGAGAGAATAGAGTGTGTTCTTCAGGCAGAGAGAATCACATGTGCCAAAAGGAGGTGGAGAAAAGGAAGAGAAAATTCCCCCAAACAACTGTATTTCTGCAAAGAGATTTATTTCAGTCCATGTGAGTAAAGAGATGGAGATTCTATTTCCTCCCTGGCCCTTTCACCCCGGACTAGAATCCACCCGGAGTCCTCTCTCCAGACTCCCTGCTTCTGCCTGGGGCGGCCAGTTCCTCATCCGTATTCTTCCCAGGCCATCCCTCCAGCCCAGCAATCTGTTTCTGTCCTTTACAGAAGCTAATAGGACAAAAACAAATCACCGCTCTCCAGCAAGTCATGCGGGGTTCTTGGGGACCTGGCGGCCAGCTCCAAGAAGGACAGGAGAGGAGGCGATGGTGCCAGGAATGCCAAATTAGCCTCCTCTCCCTGGAAGGAATCACAGACACCATCAAAACATCCAGGGAGCCAGGGGAGCTCCCTGCAGGCCTGTGGGCTCCTATGCCACAAAGCCAAGTCTACACAGCTCCGATTACCTAGGGAAATTAAGGAAAGAGAAATCTTTCTCCCGGGAGAGTCGGACAAGGCAGTGGCTCTATTTGGGAGGTGCATGAGAGGCAGAGAGGGGCTGTCCTTCCATCTGCAGTCACCGCCTGTGGTCCCAGAGATACCTGCCTGCTGTCCGTCATTCAGATCACGAGTCGGTCTTCATTCTGTCCTCTGCCTGGTGTCAGGAGAAACGGAGACTCACGTTCATTAAGTCGCACATCTCAGCAGCTCCTCAGTCACGTTCGTCTTCCTTGACCTTTTCAACTTACCATCCCCCTGCAATTTTAGGCTCTGGTAATCTGGTGCCCTCACCGTTGGGGTCCCCTTCTATAACACATCTTGCACCCTGCAGCCAGCAGTGACTCCCCAGGGCTGAGCTATGATGTCATGAAATCTAAGGTTGAAATATTAATACAACTCTCAGCCTGAAGCTCGAGGTGCTCCACAGTCTGATCTCAACTCACCTGTTCAGACGTTGGCTACCATTGTCCGTCACACATGTGCTAACCAGTGTGGTGGCCACTTGCTGCAAGTGGCCATTACCTTTAAATTTAAATTAGTTAACACTGGAGATTCAGTTCCTCAACTATAACAGCCCCATTTCCAGTACTCAGAGGCCACATGGAGCTCATGGCTACCATATTGGATGGTAAGGATGGAAATTTCCATCATCGTAGAAGTTTTTGTTGGGGCGTTGGGGAGTCACACATTGAAAGCCCCACCCACATGGAGCTTTTCTCCACCCTTTGGTCATATCCTAAGCATTTCCACCTAAATGCTTTTGCTCATGGTCTCAGCTCTCCTGGAAATGCCCTCCCTCCATCTGCTCATGTCCAAATATTCCTGGTGTTTCCAGACTCCTTTTGGGAGCCTTCCTTGATTCTCCACCTGGAGGTGACTTATCTGTCTTTAATCTCTTGTAGCTCCTGGTTCTTCCAATGCTATTTGTAACTTCCCATTGTTGTTCATAGTAATTCCTGTCATGGTGCCTGCAACACAGATAGAACTTGATGGGTGTTTGTCGAATAAGTGGATGATGTACCCTCTTTTGAACTATAAATGCTAAGTCCTGAAACATACCCATTATTGTTTATCTGCCGTGAGTCAGGAAGTATTCTAGAAAATTTATTTACAGCCTCTCTGACCCTTAATTAATATTCCCATTTTATAGATGAGTAAACTGAGATATTCGGCACCCTATCCTAAGGTCCACAGTTGACACATAGCAGATCCAGAATTTGAACCCAAATTTTGATGACTGTACCCTCCTGTTTTTCACAGAGTAACGCTACACTGCCTTGCTCTAAAGCGATGTCCCTTCACTTCATTGTAGGGGGAAAAGTCTTTCTAAATCTCTCTCCCACCCCTTTGAGTCCAAGCCTTGTGTCTGACATGTAGTTGTCACACGGTAGACACTGAACGAAAAGCTGGTCAGTCAGGAAGGGAGCCCCAGGCTCACCTCCAATTTCTGCCCACATGGGCTGTCGAGCTGTGGCAATGACCCTGCTGTTGACCTTGCCCTCATCTGTGCTGCAGTTCTCATCTCAGGCAAGTCATCCTAAACTCCCCCAGCCTTGGCACACATGTGCACCCCTTTCCAGCCCCCCACAGTTGGACACTGGGCCCCCAGCCTTCTCTTGGACTTGTCTGAGCTGACTTACTGCTGATATCAGAGGGGTGTGTGTATTTTGGGGGGAAGTATGTTCCCTACTGGAAAAATGTAGGTTTCGGAAGATCCCCCAAATTGACACCTGCTGTAATAGTCTCTGCTCTCTTGCTTTGTCCCTACACATTTCACCAAAGCCTGTCTCCCTCCCCCCGCCCTCCCTGACTGTGTCCCGCTGTGCGTGGTCCAGTGTCGCTCTGTCCTCAGAGAAGTCACGCCTGGTTGCCCCTGTTCCTGCAGATGTCTCCATGTCACTCAGAGCCTTCGCTGCGCAAACTGGCTGGTTAGTGCTCATTTGCAGAAGGTCGGCATTCGTTGCATGCACTTGCTCCTGCTCCTTCCTTTTCTGCTCCATGGACAACCCGAGCTCATTTGCGTCGAAGCAAGTGGGTGATAAGTGGGTAGAAAGGAGATGGGGAGGGGCCAGGCCGACCAAAATACTATTTCGGCAGTGGGCGTGGACCACCCCCGTTTTACCTGCAAGACCTTAAAGGCTCATAGAAGAAAATCTGTCTCTTCCAAGTCACCTCTAATAATAAAATTTGTACTTTATCTCAGGTGTCTCACCCCATTTTCTCACTTTGTCTCTCTTCTCCCCATCCAAAAAACACTGCCTATTAGGTCAAGGCCAGCTTAGACCTTGCTCTGTGCCCCAGGAAGGATGCAGCCCCCAGGGCTCATCATCGGTGGCCTCAGGGGAACAAATTTGGGGGCTTCAGATGGCGCGAGCCCTGCACGAGCTTACTGGGGCCGACGCCCCCTCTCCCCGCTGCGGGAAGCTGGAGGAGGCACGTTTCCCTCTAAGCCGGCATATGTCACCTTCGGGCAAAAGATGAGCTAATAGAATTGAGATGAATGTAATTGGCAGAAGGTCAGCGAGGGAGCCATGTGTGTCTGGAGCTTCCCGAAAAGGCCAGCATGTTCCCTGCTCCCCTGTCTCCCGATTAGTATGCAGGTAAGGAGAGTGCGCCTCTGCAGAGTAATTGGATCATTCGGAGATCGGCAATGCCTGGTGTATGTACAAAGACTCAACAGTGATTAGATCCTGCCCGCTCATCTCGGCAAGCCTTGAAATTCTTCCCACTGTGAAAAACTAATTTTCTGTGGGAATTTATTAAATAAGAAATCTGCATGCCACTTTACCTTGTAAGTCAGGCCAGCAGAATACAAAGATTCCCCTCGACTTTGATGCCTGTTCCCAGCAGAGACTTCTCCATCACGCGGGGACAGGTGTTAGGAGCTAGTTTTGTTGCAGGGCATGTATATGTTTTGCAAGACATATAGGGAACCCCCTATCTATAAGCCTCCGAGAGAGAGAAATTGAGACAAGCAGAATGTGGGGTGGGAACGGGTGGGGAAATGTCAGACCATGGCGTGGGCTCTCTTCCTGTGATGGGCTAAAATGTGTCCCCACCAAAAAAAAATAAACCCATCTGTTTCAAAGTCCTCACCCCTGATATTTCAGAATGTGACTGCTTTGGAAGACGGGGTCTTTAAAGGGATAATTAAGTTAAAATAAAGGCATTGGGGTGGGCCCTCACCCAAGATGACTGGTGTCCTTATAAGAAGAGGAGATTGGGACACAGACACACACAGAGGACAGACCACATGAGGACACAGCCAGAAGGCAGCCGTCTGCAAGCCATGGAGAGAGGCCTCAGAGAAACCAGCCCTGCCAACACCTTGATCTTAGACTTCCAGCCTCCAGGATGGTGGGAGGATAATTGCTGTTGTTCCAGCCACATGGTCTGTGATACTGCGTTACCGCAGCCCTAGCAAGCTAACATGTTCCTCAAACGTCTCTTCTAGAAGCCTGCCTAATCTCCCTGTTTGGATTGATCTCTCCTTATCCCCAAATACAAGATGGGTAGATCTCATCTCTGTGTCGGCTCTTCTGGCCAGAAGTGGCCCCCTGAAGCCCTGCCTTGGGACGGGGGCCTCAGCTGACGGCAGGCAGCAAGGACGCTGTCCCTGGCTTGTGCCCGCTTCAGCTGTGGGTGGGGGCCGTGGCTGCCCACGTGCCCTGCTTGGTTGCATTCTTAGCTGGCACCTGACACCTCACTCGTGTTTTTATTGAAAGGAGTGTTAGGTGGTGAATCGTGTCCCCCAGAATTCACATGTTGAAGTCCTACCTCCCGGTGCCTCAGACTGTCTTTATTTGGGAATAGCGTCGTTCCAGGTACAATTATTAATAGTTAAGCCGCGGTCACGCGGGAATAGAGTGGACCCCTAATCCACTAGGACCGGTTTCCTTGTAAAAACAGGAAATTAGGACACAAATATACACGCGGGGAGAATGCTGTGTGAAATGAAGACGGGGATCGGGAATGCTTCTGCAGGGAATGCCGGGCGTTGCCAACCAGGAGGCTGGGGCGGAGGCACGGGACACACTCTGCCTCACCGCACTCAGGAGGAACCAGCCCTGCCAGCACCTTGATCTCGGGCTTCCAGCCTCTGGGCTTGTGAGACAACATATGTCTGTTGTTTAAGCACCCGTCTGTGGCACTTTGTGACGGCAGCACTAGCAAACAGACGTTGGCAGGAAGGTTCTTTTTTTGCGCGGATACTGCTGGATTGGGGTCTGGACGTCTGGACTCCGGTCGTGCCCCACCCCAAGCTAGGTGTGTGCGGCGGGTTGGGTTTCTAAGGGAGTAGAATCTGAGCTGATTAGCGTATGCAGGGGGTTCATCAGGGAGGGCTTTGGGATCAATTCCTGTGGAAGGGAAGAGAGCAAGCGGGACTGAAGCAGAGGCAGAAACTGAGCTGCGACACCATCTCAGTGGAGGCCTCAGCCAACCCCTTGGGGAGCTTGGAAGATTGAATGACCCTTCAGAACTGCCCCACGTTGGGGCAAAGGGCCAGACCTCCACATCTGAGCTGCCCCAGGAGCAGGGCCTGGCCTTCCTCGAGGTGATCCCAGGAGAGGGTTGCCTGCCAGCCACTCCCAGCAGTGGGGCAATGAATCCTCAATTCCCGATGGGGGCCTGACGGGTCATTGCAGCATGTGCCATAAGCTGTGACTGTGGTCAGATCTCTGGATGATAAATGCTTTGTAAACTGCAAATTATAACGGTAAGCTTCGTTGGATATTCAGGACAGGGCACGTGTCGGATTATGTAGTATCCAAAAGAGGGTTTCCTAAATCCGAGAGCTTCTTGGAGCCGCTCGGGAGGGGTGCGTTGAGACAGAAGTGTGTCTCCCTGGAGACAGGAGGGTGGGTACACCAGGGTGAGTGTATCTGGCAGGTGATTTCTGTGATCCCTTAAAACTTGGAAACTTTGCAGATTATTGACCCGTTGTGGCTTCAGGGCAACATGCACAGGCTCAGTGATTTATGTGAGAAAACATGGTGCAGTTGAAAGAGCATGAGGTTTGGAATTGAGTCGCTGGAGTTCTCTGTGCATGACCTTGAACCAGGGTCTTCCAGATTGCATGCCTCAGTCTCCCTAAGTATCAGGAGAAGGGATTAAACCAGACTATCGCTTTTCTATCTGAAACAGTTCTCCCAGAGCCGTATCACTTTCGTTCAGAGCACATTGTACATTTGTGGTTGTATAATAATTTGTGTGGCGATGTGATCCACATCTGTCTCCTTCAGGGGGCTGGGGTTTACGGAGGGCAGGACATGCCTTGCTCGTGTTGTGTGACTTTACACGCCAACATTCACTGAGCACTGCACGTGTGTCCAGCACATAAGGGCTCATTTCATCCTCCCAACAACTCCACGCAGTAGGACTCCTACCTAGTACACTCATCGTGCACCTGGGGAAATTGCACGTGAGCACCAGGTGGTAGAGTTCAGATGGGAACTCCGGGAGCCGTACTGTTAATTACTATGTGATCGTCCCTCCCATGAACCAAAACTCTGGTGGGACATCGCAGATGCTTAATTTCCATTTGATGCATGTATGAATGACAACTCGTGGGCCTCTGCTATATAGTGGATGTTTGTGCCCCCTGCCTAAATTCATACAGTGAAACTCATCCCCAGTGTAAGGGTATTTGGAGGAGGGGCCTTTGGAGGGGGTTAAGTCATGAGGGTGAAGCCCTCATGCATGGGATTAGCACCCGTGTAAAATAGACACTGGAGAGCTTGTTCTCCCGTTCTGCCATGTGAGGACAGAGAGGAGTAGCTGTCCGTGAACCAGGAAGCTGTCCCTTACCAAACACTGAATCTTCTGGGGACTTGATCTTGGACTTCCAGCCTCTAGAACTGTGAGAAATAAATTTCTGTTGTTTATAAGCCACTCAGTTTGTAGCATTTTGTTATCAGCTTAAACAGACAGCCCTTTTCTTGTTAAAAAATAAATCTCATAGAGAAGCCCAATATTAAATAGATAAAGGAGGCCAGGTGCAGTGGCTCACGCCTGTAATCCTAGCACTTTGGGAGGTCAGGGTGGGAGAATTGCTTGAGGTGAGGAGTTCAAGACCAGCCTGGCCAGCGTAGTGAGATCCCGTCTCTGCAAAATATAAGAAAAATTAGCCAGGCGTGGTGGTGCATGCCTGTAGTTTCAGGTACTTTGGAGGTTGAGCAAGTAGGATTGCCTGAGCCTGGGAATTGGAGATTGCAGTGAGCTGTGATCATGCCACTGCACTCCAGTGTGGGCAACAGAGCAAGACCCTGTCTCTAAAAAAATAATAGATAAAAGGAGAGCTGCTCTGTTTGAGGAAGGGGATGCCTACCCTCCCACCCCATCAATCCCCCTCAGCAGCCCCATAGACACCCGCAGCCAACTTGGAGAGCTGCAGGAAGCACGGTTTACAAACCATAGCACCAGCTGGTCCGTGGGGTCCCTCTTCTCTTGAGCATAAGACAAGCAAAATCGCCAGGCAGCCCAGCTCTGCAACCTCCCTCCGCAGGCATCTCTGCTACCTGAGGGGTGTTTGGTGGTTCTGTTGCTGGTGGGTGGATGCTCTGGGTGGCTCATTCCCCAAGCCGGGGAGACAGCCCAGCCCTGGTAGGATGTCAGAGCATTGAAATCTTCAGCAACCTGTTTGTATCCTCCACTAATTCTCTCAGGGGTGACCTCCCAAGGGGTTCATGGAGCTTTTTCTGTCCAGCAGCCTAGAATGGTCACCAAAGTCCCTCAGGAAGAAAAGGGAAATAGAGTTGGTGGAGACCTTTATAGGTAGCCTGGCCATTCCTGGTCCTCAGGTCACTCTCCAGGGAGGGGGGTTTCATACAGCACCACGTAGAGGGGTGTGCTCTCCCACTCCCTCCACGGAACCCCCAACTCAGCACACAGGCTAGGACGTGCCAGGGTCTCTGTGATGGGAAGGTCAATGTGTCCATCCCTCTGCCTTCAAGCAGCATGAAAGATGGCCATGAGAGTCTCTTCTCTCCTAGGGCAGGGGTCTGGCTGGGCAGGCAGGAAGATTCCGGGACCTGGGAGCTGGTTAATGGACTAGAAGAAGGTGACGTGGTGCAGTCAGGACCGGGCTATCGGAGAAGAGAAGGAGCTGTCCAGGGTAGCTGCCTGTCCAGAGGAGGCGAAGGGTCCCCAGCCTCTGGGTCTGTCCTTCCTCCAATGCCTTGCTCCTGTCCCCACCGTTGGGACACCCATCTTCACACTGCCAGAACCTGCCCCTCTGCCTGAGAGCATCTTTGTTTTCTCTTTCTTTGTTTCTTTCTCTTTTTTTGGCCATCTGAGTCCCTCTGTGTGCAGTGCAGGCTGCAAACGCTGACAAGTTAACTGCGCCTGGGAGAGCTCCCCGCTCCATGACCCGTGGAGGCTGGTGTGCAAACACCCCAGACCCTGTGTCCTCTGGATGGGTAGGACAACTCTGACCGCAGCTCGCTGTGTCCCCCCCGGATCAAGCTCCAGTTACCCAGAGTGGTAATTTGCCTGATAATGTCAATCATGTCCCTTTCCTGTCTCCCGTCTCTGTAATCATCTACCAGATAAACGACTGTGCCTGGGTCTTTGACTCAGCATCTGCTTCTAGGGGACACAAGCTGAGCTCCCCTGTCAGAGCCCGGGCTTGTTGGCGGACACGGGTCCTGCCCGGACAGACGTTCCAGGCCCTTTGGCTTGGCAGACCCGTCCCGTTCTCTCGGGCCTCACACTTGGGCTTCACTATCTGTTTCCACCCCTGGAGGAACGGTCGTCTTCTGTGTTGACTCCAGCATTATCACGGGTGAGGATTCTCGCTGAGTACTTACAGAAGATCTGAAGCGGGGAGTTCTCGTTCCCCTTGTCTGGTGGGGCAGCCGTCCCTGCAGAGACCTCTCGCTGTGGCGATAGGCGCGGCTTCCCGGGGCCCCCTCCTGGCATCTCCCTGCGCAGCCCCGCGGTATCCAGGGCATTTTTATTCTCTTGGCCGGGAGCCTCCAGCGCGCCCGTCCTGGCACGCGCTCAATCCTGTTCAGATCTTCGGAGGGCGGTGCCCGGGCATCGTCTCGCCCCATCTCAGCTGCTGTGACAGAATAACCAGCTGGGTAGTTTGTAGACAACAGAAACGTCTTCCTCACAGTTCCGGAGTCTGGGAAGTCCAGGATTAGGGCAGGCAGGGTCCGGGGAGAGTCCGCGTTCGGGTTCGTGGAAGGCGCTTTGCGCTGTGCCCGCACCTCGTGGAAGGGGCGAGGGAGCTCTCTGGGGCCTCGTTTCTGAGGACCTAACCGCACTCGTGAGGGCTCCGCCCCTCATCACTTCCCCAAACCCCACCTCCGATACCGTCGCCGTGTGGGTTAGGATTTCAACATGTGAATTTTGAGGGGACACAAACATTCAGACCTTAGCAGGTGTCCTCATGCATGGAGAACCTCTGAAGTCACAATCCACGTACTCCGCCGTCCTCACCTCTCCACCCACGCGCTACCTAGAGTAGAGATTGGTGGCAAGAACAAGCCTTTTAGGGTCAGACAGACGTGAGCTCCAGGCCTACGTCTGCTATTTGCTGACTTTGTGGCTTTGACTAAGTGACTTCACCTCTCTGAGCCTCAGTTTTCTCATCTGTGTAATGTGTAGGCTGACAATGACCTCTTAGGCTTTTATGGTGGTTAAATGAAGCAAGACGTCGATTTCTTAGAATAGTGCTTAGCATACAGTCAGTGCATAATAAATGTTAGCCGCTGTTTTCACTTTGTGTCCCATTGAGGCACCCACATTCTGAGCAGGTAGCAAGCAGCTTTACACTAATTGGAGATTAGGGGTCTATCCTGAGAACAGAGCAATGTGGGGACACATCGGGGACATCAGTGATGCCCCAGCTCCCCCCGCCTCCCTCCGGTCCCACCCCCTCGCAAACGTGCAAAAGGACAACTCACCGCAAGTGGAGGAACTTTCCCGATGAAGTCATTTTTCTACTCATGACCTCTTGTTTTTGCACAAGAACTTAGTAGGTATCTGGCAAAACATCAGCCACGACCCAGATAAAAAGTATAATTATTTCCTATTTGCTTGCTGGAGTTTTCAAATCAGTGCAGTAATTTAAGCGTGACTCTTGGAGGCTTACAGGAAAAGATGTTATGATTAGTTTTATCTCCTTTGTTAAGAAAAAATAATTACAGTGAAATAATTAGAGGCAGCAGAGTTGACACGAGATGAGGAGAGCTGGCTTGGCAAGGAAAGTGAAGTTCTAACGAGGAAAAGCATCAGAGAGGGGTGGGTCCGTGGGGAAGGTGCCAGGAGCTCGTCCAGTTCTGGCCTCAGGGCCCAAGAACAGAGGGGAGGCAGGACGGCTTGCCCGGTGGGCTGGCAGCTTGGAGATGTACTCAAACCACTCGGGAAAAAGCAGTTTTCTTAGTGTCAGAAGACCCACGTTTATGTGCAGACTCCAGCATCGCCAAGCGCGTGACCTCGGATGAGTCCCTCCCCGTTTCTGAGTGACACCGAGTGGCTCTGTGTTGTACTGGCTTCTCTCTCTTTGCCTGGAAATTTGCTTCATTAAGGATAACCTGAGAGTGGCCTGGCTGAACGAGAGGCAAGCCACACACAGGTGCGTGACACCGTCGTGCTTGTCCCACCGTTATCTCTTGTTATATTTACTTATCCCCCTCCCACCATGTATGGGGGGGTGTTGGGAGTCACACAGGTGTAGAACCAGGTCCTTGCTTAAGAGGTAAGACATTCTGCCGGGCGCGGTGGCTCACGCCTGTAATCCTAGCACTCTGGGAGGCCGAGGTGGGCGGATCGTTCTGAGCTCAGGAGTTCGAGACCAGCCTGAGCAAGAGCGAGACCCCGTCTCTACCAAAAATAGAAAGAAATTAATCGGACAGCTAAAAATATATATAGAAAAAATCAGCCGGGCATGGTGGCGCATGCCTGTAGTC
>RJWJ010000004.1:586369-697074 GCA_004363605.1 Indri indri | reverse complement strand
GAGGTAAGACATTCTGAACATTCTGGCTACTTGTCCGAACTACCAAGGCTTCTGCACCTGACTTGTGAATGGCCCAATAAAAGATGAAAATAATGCCTGGCTTTGTGTGGGCACCTACCCTGTGCGCCATGCTGGGACTTTGCGTGTGTAAACTCTGTCTCTCTTTTCCCCACTGCTAAGAGGTGGGTGAGGTAGATCCTGTTACTCCTCTCATCCCACCCATGAGGACGTCTAGGCTCAGTGGTGGTAAGGAATGTACTCAAGACCACAGGACTTGCAGTTGGCAGGGCCAGGGTTCACGCCTGGGTCTGTTTGACTCAGGGCTGGAGGTATTAACCCCTAAAGAGAACATGCCAAAGAGTGCCCCAGTTGGAAGCCACAGTCCTTTTAAAACCTAATGTTGGACCAGGCTCAGTGGCTCACGCCTGTAATCCCAGCACTCTGGGAGGCCAGGTGAGGGGGATGGATCGCTTGAGGTCAGGAATTTGAGACTAGCCTGAGCAAGAGCAAGACCCTGTCTCTCCTAAAAACAGAAAAAAATAGCTGGTTGTGGTGGTGCATGCCTGTAGTCCCAGCTACTCGGGAGGCTGAGGCAGGAGGATCCCTTGAGGCCAGGAGTCTGAGGTCACAGTGAGCTACGATGATGCCATGGCACTCTAGCCCGTGTGACAGAGCGAGACTCTGTCTCAGAAAAAAAACAACAAAAAAATAAAAACAAAAAACCTACTGTTGTGAGTGCCGTGCAGTCACCTTTGCTGTACTCTGTTCAGTAGAAGTGAGTCACTAGGTTAAGTGCACACTTGAGGGGCGATGACCACACCAGGGGCCTGGACCCAGGAGGTGGTGGTCGTTGGGGGACATCCCAGAGGCGACCTGCCACACCCCTGTTTACTGACACTCTCTTCTCTGCTTCTAAGTGTCTAGATACTAGATGAGCACCCTCAGGGGCAAGGTCATCACCGAGTTGGCCTGTGCCTTTCCTTTGCCATCTGCTTCCTTCCACACGGTCTGTACAGAGTCAGGGTGATTCAACCGACTGTTGCATCCTTTCCATGTTTTGAGATTCTAGAGATGCCTGAAGCACTCCAGAGACTAAAATACCACTCAAAACTTGTGCCTTCATGATGTTCATTCAGCCATTCAACAAACAATCGTGTGCGTACTTACTCTTAGGGGCTAAGGAGAAAGACTGAAGGAGACCAACAAAGTCCCTACCTGCATGGGGCTCACATTACAATGGCGAATACCGACAATAAAAAAACAAATAAGCAATATAATTTTGGATTAAACTAAGTGCTATAAAAGAATACGTTCTCTATGATAGAGAACAACAGCAAAGACCCACTTTTGTTAGGTAGACAGAAGTTTTTGGGAGACAATTAATATGACATGTTACCATCATGAGCTTTAAAAAAGTTGTCATCATATTAAAATCCATAATGATCACATTGGGAATGACACACCTTAGACTTGTTCAGTGCGCTGCGCTGTGAACTGCACACAGCATCTCTGGCAGTAGCCGTCTGATTCATCTCTCCAGCCTTCCCAGCAGCTGATAATGCCTGTCCCCCAGTAGGTGTAAGATTGGATTGTGCAGAGCGCTGCAGACCGTGTCAAGGATTTCAAACTCTATCTCACGTACACATGGAAGGCCCTGGGTGGCCTGAAGCAGGAAACCATGCCTGAAAATCCGTGCAGTGTCTGAACTGACTCCCTGACAGTCAGCCAGCCAGCATAGGTGAAAGCACCTCTTTTCCCCATCATCATAACAGGTAGACAGTTTTGTCCATGACAGCTCTGATCTGATTGGTAATGCCCCCCTCCCTTGTTGGAGGTTGCTTTTCTATTTTGTCTCCCTGTCTCTCCTCTCTCTTTCTCTCTGTGTCTGTCTCTCTCTTCCCCTCCCCCCATTTCTTTCTCTCCCCCCTTTCCCCATGTCCTCACTCACAAGACTAATCTCAGAGAAGCTTAGGGAAGAGCTGCTGCTCAGCCGTTGCTTCCACCTAGATTAGACTCTTCACCGCTCGCCCTGAGCTTCCGTGTGGGCCTGGGTGGGCAGCTCCCTCCCATCATTCCACTTTGTAATTGGGAAGCGCTGAGTCCCTCACTGCATCGGGCCTTGGAACTAATTTCCGAGGAAGCAAGAGGAGGGAGCCCCAGAAGGGAGAGCAAACCCTCGTCTTCCCTTCTCACGAGCCCCACGAGTGCCTGGCAGGTGAGAAAGCTGTGGGGTCAGTGCCGGCCCCCACGCTAAGCTGCTTATCACCGCCTCCACTGGGCTGCTGCTTGATTAGCGTAACTTCTCGAAGGCACACCCCCTGGATCGAGCTGGAGGAGAGTGGGGAACCACATCCTCTTAGCTACGAGAGAAAGCGCTGTCCTGCCTCTGGGCGAACTTCAGCTGTTCCCAGTGGGATGAGCCAGTGGGTGTCCTCACTTGCCTGGGCTGCAGGTGGTGTGACCTGCCTCCCGTGTGCACCTGGGCTGCCCAGGGTGGGGGCGAATTGAGTCAGAAGGGTGCCCGCTCTGCTGCCCTCCCTCCCCCCACTCCCCTCTGCCAGCGTGGCCCCACTTACACCCGCCTTACAATCGGGAATCCTGGAGTCAGTCTCTGGTCCCATTCTTCATCCTTAGACAACTGCTTCCTGACACCACGGGCAGGGTGCCAGGCTGCCTTTCAGTCCAAGAGCCTGCCCTTGGAGCCCACACTCTGAGGAGCCACAGCCAAAAGGGCTCCACTATTTTAAAACATGCCCATGGAAACACGATCGCATTGGTGAGGACAGAACAGATGACAACAGGTGCAGGAGGCGCTCACCACCGAGCACTCTGTGCATCTTACATTGAGTCCTCCCGACGGCCCAAGAGACCTGGTGCTTCCAGGACTCATCTCCATTTTATCAAGACACGGAGGGTCCAAGGCATTGAGTAATTTTATCAAGATCGTCTAACTGGTCAGGGCCAGTCAAAGAGGATGGGAATCCCAGGTGGTTCCGACCCCACCTGTGGGGCCACACTGGGCAGGGGAGAAGGAGGGAGCTGGACGGGGAGGAGGTCTGGACTGTCCTGGGCGTGTCCACTGAGTCCTGCGCCTTTCTCCTGGGCACTGGAAGACAGTCCACAGGTGGTCAGCTTCCTGGTCCACGCCACCGTCGTCTCTGACCTGACACCCAGCATGGCCTCACCCGCGCTTCTCAGCCTGGTCCTTCAAACGTATTTTTTAAGCTACTCCCAAGCGTAGCCAGAATGATCTTTACGAATTGCAAACTGCATTGTGACACTTCCCCGGTGACAATGACTTCCCAGCGTGTCCCCCTTCCCTCCCCTCCCTTCCTCCTCCTTTCTCTTCCAGCCGCACTGACCTCCTCCCGGTTTCTTATCTGTGACCCTCTTTCCTCCTGCCCAGGACCCTCGGAGAGTCTGCTCAGACTGGCCGGTGCACCCCTCCCACCTCGCAGATCCTCCTTGGCCCAGACCCGGGTTCTAGCGCTCAGCTTGACCACCGCCTGTTAAGGAAGCCCCCCCTTGACGAAGTCAGAGTCGGGTCCCAAGCCCTTGGGACAGTCCTCCGCAGCCCGCAGTTCCCACATCACAGTTGCGGTGTCACCTTTCCTCCCCAAACTGGGAGCAGCTCGGCCCCCTAGACCATGCTACCTGGTCCAGCGTCGCACACACCAGCACCCAGCAGACAGTGAGTGAGCAGGGAAAGCAGGTTGGATGTGAGTGAGCTATATGCATTCCCTATCTCCATGAAGGTGAATTCGTTCAGTTAACCAAGATTTGCTCCAAAGTTGCAATGTAGCCGTTACGGTTACAAATTTGAATAAGACGTCCTCCTCGTCCTTAAGTGGATCACAGTCGAGAGGGGCGGGGCCTACGTGCAACAAAGCAGGCTGGGCCAAGGTGAGACGTGACACCTGGCCCTGCCTGGGAAGTCAAGAAAGCTTCCCACAAAGGCTGTCGTCAGCCCTGGCTCCAGAGAGTGGGGGCTCCGTGGACAGGGAAGGAGGAAGGCCATTCCAGGCACGGAACAGGGGACACACGAAGGCGCGGGAGAGCTTGGCACTGGCACTGTGGCCACTGGATAATATGCCTACTGGGCAGGAATCTCGTGTCTGTCCACCAGTGCTGGGAGGCAGCTTAGGCCTGTCACTGGATGTCACACAGGCACCTGGAACATTAGTTGTGTGTTCATGCTTCTTACCTGGATATGCAGGAAAGCATAGGCATTGCTGACACTTCGGCAAAGGCCAGGCTGACTGTGTATCCCCAGGATGGTTCTGGCTCATGCGTGTTTCTCTGGTTTAATTATTAAAACTCCTCCAAACTGTTCCAGGTTGGGCAATAAATCATGTGGTCACCTTATTGAAAGCCCAAAGCAAAGATCACAGTTTTTTTTAATTGAGGAAAAAAATACATAATATAAAATTAACCATTTTAAAGTGTATAATTCAGTGATATTTAGTGCATTCACAGTGTTGTTCAACCACCACCTCTGTCTCATTTTGAAACATTTTCATCACCCCCAGGAAATCCCCTCTGCCCCCTTCCATGGCCCTGTCAATGACTGATCTGTTTCCTGTCCCTATCTGGGTATTTCACGTGCATGGACTCCCACAATATGTGACCTTTTGCCTCTGGCTTCTTTCACTGAGCATCACGTTTTCAGGGTTCATCCGCACGGCAGTGGGTATCCTTATTATAGAAGGAAGGCAGCCCGTCCTTCCTTCCGTCTTATTCCTTTTTGTAACATTGTTGTCATCCACCTCATATTCCATATGTGGACATAGCACATTCTGTTTATTCACTCACCAGTTGATGGACGCTTAGGCTGTTTCTACCTTTTTGGTTGCTAGGAATAGTGCTGCTATGAACTTGTGTACAAGTATCTGTTTGAGGACCTGTTTTCTTTTTTTCTAAATTTATTTTTATTTCAGAATATTACGGGGGTACAAATGTTTAGGTTACACATATCACCTTTGCCCCATGCGAGTCAGAGCTTCAAGCGTGTCCATCCCCCAGCCAGTGTGCACCGCACCCATTAGGCATCAATATACCCAACCCCTCCTCCCCCTCCCACCTGCCCAACATGCGATGAAAGTTATTACTATATGTGCACGTAAGTGTTGATCAATGAATACCCATTTGATGGTGGGTGCATGTGGTGCTTGTTTTTCCATTTGTGTGATGCTTCCCTTAGTAGAATGGGCTCCAGCTCTATCCAGGATAATACAAGAGGTGCTAGGTCACCAGAGGGCCTGTTTTCATTTCTCTTGGCTATTAATACATAGATCTGGAACCAGACATCCTTCAGGAGGGTATAGGTGGGGAGTTGCACCTGCTGAGCATTGCAACTTGAAACATTCGTCAAAAGTACAAGAGAGGCGCATCGTGACAACGGCCTTGAAGGAAAAGCACGAATGCTTCCTGCCTGGTGGGGTCGTCTGTCTGTATTTGCCGTGGTGACACGTGGACATGTACAAGGCAAGGATACCTGAGGAGTTTGTTCTCCTTCCCCCCGTGTGATGTTGAGCAGGAGACCCCACAGATAATGGGAATCATTGGTTCCCATCCATGCGCCATTTCTGACGTCTTGCTGGGTATCTAACTCAGCCCCTCCAAATTCCATGCCATCCCATAAATATTACTGAGCACCTGTTAGTATTAAAGTTTCATGCCAGGCACCGCAGAGAAGACGAAGGTCAAAGTAAGCAGTGAGATTTGGGGGAAGGGTGGAGAACGAGAGCTCTGGTCCCGTCCTAGCTCACAATGAACTTTCCACGTGGCCTCGGACGGGATAAGGATCTTTCCCTCTCGTGCCTTCCCTCTCCAGAGACTCATCTTTCTTGACCGGCTCAAAGGTTCAGATCCCGTCCCCTTGGAGGACCTGCAATTTTTATATAAATCACTTAGGGTGCAAGGTTGCATCCAACGAAAGGTAAGCAGATGCCTGGGATGGGGTGAGTGGAGAGGGTTGTAAGGGGACACCCAGACGGCAAGAAAATCCCATCTGACTTAGAAGGACCAACGAGGGCATCGAGGTGAAGTCGATTTTGGAATGGAGCCAGTCATCGATACTGATAAGACTATTGACAGTAGCACCTGCATCTGGAAGGGTAACGACGAGGGTGAGGAAAAATAGGACAGAGAGAAGGAAGAGAAGAAGAAAAAGGAAACAGGGATGATCTCACGCAGGGATACTCAGCTACACGCAGCCCCTGCTCGCTGTCTCGTCTTGCCGGAGCGAGGCTGGGGCAGAGGAGTCCCCACCCAGCAGGCACTACAAGCTTCTGAAAGGCCACCCTGTCCCCTCCCTGGGCCCAGGTCCCAGGCACTTGCTCTGGCAGAAAGCAAGCCGCGGCTGGCTTAGGCCCTTGCCCACCCCCCGCCATCAGTAACCACCCCACCCCCATATAATTTATTTATTTATTCCTTCATTCTCTTTACCCAGATTTCCATAAACTCTTCCAACCCCACAGCGTATTCAGATGGAAATAAATGAGTTTAATTACTTAAAGTGAATTTGGAATTCGGCGGCTAACACTCTGCATTCTGCATCGGAGCCCAGCCACAGAAGGAAGCGTAAAATATTCAGGCCTTTGAAAGATTGCAACCACTGGGCTTGGCAGGCACCAGGATTTTGCCTTTTTTCCTGGATGAGTTCCCGAGCTGGGGGGAAGAGATTGGCTCTTCCCTCTTCCCCAGGGGGCGTAGGGGGGACAGAGAAAGCCTCAGCCAGGCCTCTCACCCCCTCGCCTCTTCCCAGAGGCCTCCCTGCGGGGCCTCGGATGGTTTCCACGTTAACCTCTCCTGCCCGCTTGCTACAGCTGACGATAATTTCGCTCTGCACCGAATGATGCATATGAGCGATCAGAAAATCTGTAACCAGAGGGGAAAAACGGCTGCTAATGTAGTGGTAATAGGGGAGTTTAGGCGAGACTTCCAGGGAAGGGAGATTTACAATTTAAATAAGAAAAATAATAAACTCTAAATTAACAAAAAAGGGAGGAGAAGAAGAATGCTATGGCTGGGGGTAAACAGGGGCAGCAGGACCAGGCCCAGAGGGACCTCACCGAGTGAGAGGGCCTGTGGTCTGCGGTTAAATAAGGGCCTGCAGTGTTAGCCCTGGCCCGAGCAAGCGTGAGGGGCGTGCGGGGTTGGAACAGCTCCCGAAGGCTCTCAGAGAGCAGGTGGCAGACTGTGAATTCACAACCAGATCATCTGTCTCCAGAGCCGGTTCTTAGCCATCGCGCCTTCCTGCCATTTCTCTGGGGGATTTGCAGAGGCCGTCCCGGCTGTCCCACCGTCCCAGAACCATCCTGACCATGCGAGTCTGTCCACGTGGTTCTAGACCCCGTCTCTGTGGGATGCCGTGGGATGCAGAGATTGGGAGCAGTGTCTGTCTGTCTGAAGATCCTCCTTGGCAGAGACTGGGAGCTCAGTAGTGACTAGAGCTTTCTCTGGGCAAAACCACAACTGCAGCACCCTGAGTTGGTGCGGGGACCTTCCCTTTCTCCTACTGTGGCATTTTCAGGAATTGGGGGCCATCGTGCTCTCTGATGCCCCTCAGCACAGGCGCTCACCATCCCTGCCGTCGTAGGGATCAGTCCTTACCCCGATGCCTCTGCAGACAGACTTTCCTTGCGCTAAGGTTTCCCCCAGTCCTTACCCGCACGCGGATGTTTACAGCAGCGCCATTTGTAAGAGCCCAGAGGCGGAAACAGCCCAAATGCCCATCACCAAGTACGCGGATGAACAAAACGTGGTCAACCCCCACAGCAGGGTACTGCTCAGCTTTGAAAAGGAATGAAGTTCTGGTCCAAGCTGAAGTGTGGATGAACCTTCAAAACATGCTAAGTAGAAAAAGGCCCAAAAGGCCACATGTTGTATGCATGATTCTGTTTATATGAAATATCTAGAACAAGGAAATTCACAGAGACAGAAAATAGATTAGCAGTTGCCAGGGGCTGGGGAAAGGAGGTGGGAAGTGACTGCTAACGGCATGGGGTTCCTTTAGGGGTGGTGAGCAGTACCGGAAGTGGACGGAGGTGGTGGTTGCACGACATTGTGAATGTGCTAAATGCCGCTGAATTGCAGACTTTAATGCCTAAACAGTGAATTTTTATGTTACATGTATGTTACCACAAATGTATATATTTATATATTATATATTATGTAATAATAATATAATTACATTGATACTACATATAATTATATGTTTAAAACCAGGTTCCTTCTCAGTCTCGGTCTACTCTGCCCTCTGTCCTGAGAGAGGAGCTTTCTCTGCTCACACATCTGCTCAGGCCCCCAAGTGCAGCCTGGGCCCCTCTCAGCTCTGCTCCCTTGGGCAGTGTCTTCTGCCACAAACCAGAATTCTAAGTTTAGTGGGCCAAGCTCATCTTTCTTTAGGTCATTCACAGATTAAGCATCTGGAATTGCCTTCTTTACATTTCCTATCTGTTGTCCTCTGTCTACCTGGGGGAGACAGCAGTCAGACTGGGCCCCTTGCTCCCTGGAGGTGATTTTCTGTCTAACTCAGTCAGCTGGGCATTGGAGGAACACAGGTAGGCCATTATGCAAATATCAGGCCATTCAACGACATATTGTTACCTTTCCTAGTGAAAGAGAAAGAGGGAAGGTAAAAATTTGCGGCTACATCTCTTCTAAGTCCAATGCTATTTAAAATGAGGTCTACATATAATTCGTCCTGTGATACTTCAGTGGAACCCAGGTTCATCTGACTTTACCTTCAGGGACATTATCTTTCACTAGAAACCTTATTCCTGAAATGCTCCTAGCCAGGACAGTGGAGAAGGGCTGGGAATAGGACAGGGACATCTGTCTGGTGGTTTGTAACCACCTCCCTAGGGAGTCTTTGGAAATACGTGGTGAAATTTGGGGTTGTTATAGCAACTGGGGGTGCTTTGGGAATTTAGCATTGGGGGGCATGTGATAGGGATATCAAAAATTCTGTGATGAGCAGGCCGGACCTCACAATAATTATCCAACCCCAGCAGGACTATGGCCCATTCACAAAAGGAGATTTGGATTCTACTGCACCTCTGACTCAATAACAAGTTGTGGGACCTTGGATAAATTACCCAAACCTCAATCTCTTTATTTTTTTTATTTTTTCAATGCCTGGATCCATAGTTTATGAATTGGGTCCTTAGCCATAGACTTGGGGTCTGCAAACATTTTGACCCACACTGTGGATTTATGAGAATTGCTTTTTCTCTAAAGGGAGTCTATATGCTATTGAAGTTTGAGAAACATTAAGTTTATTTTTAATAATAATAAAAGAAAACAGTGACCGAGTGATTGCTTATTTTGTAAATCCTCAGAGCAAAGTTAGATATTTTTATTAGCTGGATTTTGCAGAGGAGGAATTGAGACTTAGAGAGTTTAGGAAAACTAGCAGGAGGTAGAGCTGAAATGTCAGCACATGTAGTCACTCTGTAATCCATGACCTTAGCTACCAAACCAGTGTCCTAAAAGTTTCATTTCCCCAAACCTCTCTATTTATTTTTGCAATGTCCATATACCAGCATGATTTTTGCTATATTTTTATACCGTAGCTCTATTACTCATTTATGTATTTTTAAATTAATTCCATGTTAACTGAAATGTATTCAGATTGGAAACTATGACCATTGTCCTTAAAATAAAGTGAAAACAAAATAATGTTACTAAATTCTATCCAGATTCCTAAAGGGCCCCACGTGTGAGACTTGCTCTGTCTTTGTTAAAAAGGGATATATGAAAATATTGGGAGTTCAGATGTATATGTGGCAAACAGACTTTTTGCTTGATGCATTCCAAACACTGCAAGAAAATTGAAAATGCAGTGACTTTGTTAACATCAGGCCCCAGTGGCTTTTGATGTTCCATTTATGAATGATCTAAAATCGTAACCGTAGTGATTCTCAAAAAGACAAAAGGTGAGTGTCGGTGAGGATATGGAGAAAAGGGAACCCTTGCGCACTTGTTGGTGGGAATGTAAACTCGTACAGCCACTATGGAGAACAGTATGGAGGTTCCTCGAAAAGCTAAAAATAGAACTACCATATGATGTAGCAATCCCACTACTGGGCACATACCCAAAGGATGTGAAATCAGCGTGTCGAAGAGACGGCTGCTCTCCCGTATTCATGGCGGCGCTCGTCACAATAGCCAAGACACGGAGTCAATCTAGGTGTCCATCAACGGATGAGTAGATAGAGAAAATGGGGTACAAGTACACAATGGAATACTATTCAGCCTTTAAACAGAAAGAAATTCTATTATTTGTGGCAAAATGGGTAAACCTGGAAGATGCTATGCTAAGTGAAATAAGCCATGCAGAGAAACACAAAAACCGCATGATCTCACTTATCTGTGGAGAACTCCTAGAGACATGGAGTAGAATGGGGGCTCCCAGGGCTGGAGGCAGGTGGGGGGTGCCGTTTCCCTAAAGGGATGCAAAGTTCCAGTTAGACAGGAGGAATTTTTAGCGTTCCGTTACAGGTTAGTAATAATGCATATGTCAAAATAGCTGAAAAATAGATTTTAAATGTTCTCACCACACGCAAAAAATAAATATGTGAGGTGATGGATATACTAATTAGCTTGACTGAATCATTCCACCATGTATACATTTATCACAACATCATTTGCACCCCATAAATAAATAGAATTATTATTTGTCCATTAAAAATAAAATCATTGCCTTAGGTATCCCTGGTTGGATTCACTGTACTTTTCTACAGTCCGTGTCCCTTCCAGCTATCAGATTCTACCCCTCTAACTTTCACACCGGAACAGTCACCCACTAAGTCACCAGCTACTTCTACTCCAGCCTGGTGCTTTCACCCAATCACAAAAACCCCAAAATGCCTTCTTGGCGGCCCAACCCCACTACTATGGGCCACCATTTTGGTTCCACCGTCTTCCACCAGCTCCTTCCCACCCTGGCTTTGGAAGGTTAGAAATCTTTTGTTTTTCCTTCTTTTCAATTACAAAAGCCTGTTTGAACAGCCTCTGTGACAGCCCGTGTTCAAACAAGCTTTTGTAATTGAAAACAGAGCTTGCAATGTGGCTGCAGGGACGCTAGCCTCAAAAGGAGGGGTTGCAGATCACGCTGTGAGCTGGTCCCTAAGGCCACTTTCAAAGTGTTTAAAGCGTCTTTCCAATTTAAAAAAAAAAAAAAGGAAAAGGAAAAGAAAGAAAGAAAATCCCGTTTAAACACACAGTCCAGACCGACTGGCGTGGGTGATTGAAAATGGAAATTTTGACACAGGCGTTGCTTGGGATCCAGGGACAGTCTTCTGGGGAAGGGGACAGGGGAGGGGACACTGCTTTCTGGGGGGGCTTTTCACCCCTCCCCCAGGCCCCTCTTTGCCACATTCTAAGGGGTCTCTGAGGTTGAATGCACTCGTGTCCTCAGCAAGTTCAAGTTCATGCTCAGGCTCACACTCAAGTTCAATGAATCTCTCTCTCCCCCTCTCCCCAAGCATTATAAATATAATGACTGGGAACAATGGTTCTGGAAAGAGAATTGGGTTCAAATTCCAGCCATGTGACCTTAGGCAATCATTTAACCTCTCTGGGACTCAGTTTCCTCTCCTGTAAAATAGCATTACATTAGCACTTGCCTTAGAAGATTGCTTTGAAGATTAAAGGAGGTAGTCTGTTTAAATTATCTCTTACCACATTGCAAGGCAAAGGCTCAGTGTTTTATAATCTGTAGTTATTCCTACTACTAATACCAGTTAGCAGCATTTTTATTTTTCTTGAGATAAAGTCTTGCTCTGTTGCCCAGGCTGGAATGCAGTGGTGTCATCATAGCTCACTGCAACCTTGAATTCCCGGGCTCAAGTTATCCACCCAAGAAGCTAGGACTACAGGTGCGTGCCACCATGTGTGGCTCTTTTCTTAAATTTTTAAAAATGTTTTGTAGAGATGGGATCTCACTATGTCGCCCAGGCTGGTCTTGAACTCCTGGCCTTAAGCAATCATCCCGCCTTGGCCTCCCAATGTGCTAGGGTTACAGGCACAAGCCACCGCACCTGGCCAGTAACAGTATTAATAATAATATAATAATAAAGTGAAAGGATTTTTAGTAGTTAAGAATGTGGATTTTGGTGTCAGATTGGTCTGGCTGAACCTCCCTGAACCTTTGTTTCTTTTGTCTTAAAATGGGAGTAATGATAGATTTACATATGCTCTCCCCCAAACACATACACATGCATCATTAGGCACTTCCTGCGTGCCCCACACTGGGATGGAATGTGACCAGGACTCACTAAGAGCAGGCAAAGGGGGTAGGACAAGGAACAAACAAGTCTGAGCATCCAGAAAAGAACAGAATTAATTGTTAACAAGGGTTGGGGGGTGGGAAAACTTCAAGAACAATGTATTTTGAGCTGGGCACAATGTGGTTGGGCAGAGGAGGAGACAGGTGGGCATCTGCCAGGTGACAGCAGCATTGTGAGCAAAGAGGGAAGCCTGGGGGATGTCAGCGTTTCAGTTTGGCTGGAGAATGGGGGCGTGAGGAGGGGGTTGCACCCGTGAGAGGGCGGCATGGAAGGATGGGATGGAGGTCGGCTACGGGAGCATCTCTGTTAGTCTCTTGATTGTGAGTAACAGAAACTCAACACCCAATGGCTTAAAAGAAAGAAGGATGGATGGATAGATGAATGGATGGATGGAAGGAAGAGAAATAGATTAACTTGTCCAAGGGTGGTCTAGTGTCAGCCTCAGCAGATCTAAGAGGCTCAAATGGTGTTGTTAGGACCCACCTCTCACTCCCTGCTGTCAGGACTGCCTGTCTGGATTAGCTTCATTATTAGGCTCCACCTGGTTACTCCTTCGGCTCCAACCATATCAATCATCCTTATTGCTCACAGCCTCAGTAAGAAAAAGAAAAAAGCTCCTTTCTGGGAGCAGCCACCAATGTCCCTGGATCCTACCTTGGGTTGGTTTGGGTCATTTAACTATTTTGATACTAAGCACTGAGATTGAGGCAGGGTGTCGGGGAGGGGCTTGAATTGACAAAATCACATCACTTGCTCATCCCTGGAGCTGGGGCCCTTGTCCGAACCTCAGGCACTTAACATGGGGAAAGAGTTTGAGGGGAAAGAAGAGTCGGGTGGCTGTTGACAGAGGACAGTGGTTTCCAGGATGAAAAACCAACAAGGGCCACCACAGCCTTGCATGCTCAGTCCATTTTGACTTTATATACAGACAGTTGGGGAGGAAGAGTGTGGTGACTTGTGAGCAGTTGGGTCTGAAAAGAGATTAAAGACCCGAGATCAAATAGTCCAGGTGAGAGCTTCCAGGACCACATGGATCAGGCTGAAGTAGACCCAAGTTTTGTGGGGCCTGAAGCTTACACAGTTCGGGGTCCCTCTCTGGGGTAGGCAAAATTCCGAAATGGCCCACAGAGATTTCCAACCCTTCTCAACATATCCTGCATGTTCCTTGGGGTTATGGCGGATTTTCCTGCTGTGATTAGATTGTCGTGTGGCATAGCTGAGCCTAAGATAAGATGGTTTGGCTGGGTCTGACCTAATCATACAAGTCCATTAAAAGCAGAGAATTTTCTACAGTTGGTCAAAAAGGAGGAAGTCAGATCAGGGAGAAGGATCTGATGTGGTATTGCTGGTTTGAAGATGGTCAGAGCTGTGTATGAAGGAACAGGAGATGTCTGTAGGACCTGCTTCTGCCTGACGGCCGTCAAGGAAACAGGACTTCAGTCCTACAACCTCAAGGGACTGTGTTCTGTCAGCAAGAATGAGCTTGGAAGCAGATTTGCCCCCTGGACCTGCAGATGAGAACTCAGCCAGGGCGATGCCTTGATTTCTAAGACCCTGAGCAGAGACCCCAGCCCGGCCACGGCAGACCTGCACCCTACAAAACTGCGAGCGAATAAACAGGTGTCATGTTAAGCTTCCAGGTTTGTGGCGATGTGTTATGCAGCAACAGAAAACAAGTGCATGCTTTAAGTAAAAGAAACAATTATGATTATAAAATCAGGCACAGGGCCTTGTGTAAGTTTCACTAGCTTCATGGAAAATCCGCCTCTGAGACGGAGAGTCGCTTTGACCAGGTTGAGCCCCCTTGCGTGTCTCTGCCGATTCTCTATAAACACGGGTTGGTGGAGAAACTCACATACTCATTTCCCTTGTCACCTCTGGAGCTCAGTTCTCTCTCTTTGGTCCCATTTCCCCCATACCTGCCCTCCCCACGCCCGTGTTGTTGTGCCAGTGCCAAGCCATTTGGTTCACTTCCCTTCCTGGCAAAGGAAAAAAAAGAAAGTAAAGTTCTCAAAATTATTAGGTAATGATATCGCTTTAAAAAGCGACACAATATTTTAACAGCATGACGCCACTTAGCTGTGGTTTAATAAAATGTAGAAAGCCCGGCGCCAAGGAAGCTGCAGCGGCCTTAGGTGGGGGCCGACAAACAGCTCTCGAAACTCACATCAGGAAAATTACTTTTTCTTCAAATGGAAACTTTTCAATTGCTTTCAAATAGCTGGAGCTGATAGAAATAATTTCTTTAGCACGTTTGCATATGCTGCCTGTGTCTTCCCCGCACGGTGCCGGGAGCTTCATTAATAAAGATGGTTGCGAGGTTCTGATGTTGCCAGGCTCTTGTTATTTAGAAAAAGCACCAAACCAAGTCAAGGAGAGTCAATTGATTACTAAATGCAATTCCTGTTCGGTGTCTCCGAGGCAAATTGAGGCCAGTGGGGGAGTGTATGTGTGTGTATATGTGTGTCTGTGTGTGTGTCCTCGCACACACACCTAGGAGCGATTGGGCAAGGGCAGCCCTGACATTTCAGCCTGGTGCTTAACCCATTTAGAGGAATCTTTCTAGGATAACCAGGATTGCCAGGGTCAAGACTCCTCACTTTACTGACGTGCAAACTGATGCTCACGGAGGGAAAAGGGACTCAGGTACAAACACACAGCAAACCAGAGGTTGCCGTCTAGGGAGGCCAAGCTATTGTGTGGGGTCCAGCAGAACTCATTGTATTCTTATAATGGATAGGGAGTGAGGCTTTGATTGTCCTCTTTCTGGGGCTTCCTGCCCGTCGCCCTGAAACACTCTGTAGAAGTTTGGGATAGAAGATTAATGACTTTGGCGTTTCCAGTAATGAGGTTTGGGAGTGCTGGTGGCCACAAGGTGGTTTTATGTGGACACAGCACGCCATAAAACACAGGAACTCACAGTCAGGAACATGCTCTCGTTCTATTTTCCTTCCGTCTCTCTGATCCTGTTGGGGACAAAGGCCCGGACTGGGGCAAGTGTAGCTTGAACGCCTCTCCGCGAAGCTCCCCAACTTCTCTTTATCGCAAAGAGGCGCAGAGCCTTGGAAAGACAATTCTTCACAGCTCATTGTGTTTATTGTATCTGCTGTATTTATCTTTATGACGATCTATTATTTATGGCAAGTGGTATGGATTTTGCTTTTATGTAAAGCTTCCTTTTCAAGTTCATTATTTACTTTTTTTTTTTTTGAGTCTGATTAAAGAAATACGTGAAGTATGGTATGAATCATGAAACATCACAGTGGAGTTAAGACTTACTGGCCTCGTCCATGACTCACGAGGCCTGCAGTATGGACAGACCTACTCAAATATTTTTTTTTTTTTTTTTTGAGACAGTCTCACTGTGTTGCCCGGGCTAGAGTGCCGTGGCATCATCCTAGCTCACAGAAACCTCAAACTCCTGGGCTCAAGCAATCCTTCTGCCTCAGCCTCCCAAGTAGCTGTGACTACAGGCATGCACCACCATGCCCGGCTAATTTTTTCTATATATTTTTAGTTGTTCCGATTAATTTCTTTCTATTTTTAGTAGAGACAGGGTCTCGCTCTTGCTCAGGCTGGTCTCGAACTCCTGAGCTCAAACAATCCACCCGCCTCGGCCTTCCAGAGTGCTAGGATTATAGGCATGAGCCACCACACCCGGCCCTACTCAAGTATTTTAAAACATTGTGGATTAATAGAAAATGTAAGTTATAATAAGGTCAACGCATCAGGAAATGACTGCCATTGAAAAGACGGTTTGTTACTCACAGTTCCCGAGAGAAGGGGGCACGCCACGCCATGGGGGCCATGCCAGGAAGCGCAGGGTCAGTCAGGAGGTGGAGGGAGGAGAATCCTGGGCCTGTATTGTGGTTTCCATGGAAGGGACAGGGGCAGGGCATAAGCAGGTCTAGGACTGGACGATTGGACTCATGTCCGTGAGCTCTGGGGCATCAGGGCTGACTCTAGTTGTCTAGTACCTGCCCTGGGGGATCAGGGCAGGTAGGTAGTGGCCTGGAGTGTGGGAGATAACGGAGGTGGTTGAGGGCTGTGGGCTCTGGACTGGTTGGTTTGCGTTTGAAATGCGCACTCACACGGGAGTCGTTTGCCATCTCTAGGAATTGGCCAGCCCTGGCAGGGGCAGTCCCTCCAGGGTCAGCAACGCCCCAGATGACGAAGCATCAGAATTCAGAACCTAAAATACATGGCGAATCCACCAGGGCCACAGTCGATGGAAGGGCAGGGCCCGGTTTCAAACTCAGGTCTCCCGCCCCAACGGTTAGCTTGTCACCTGTGCTGCCCCCCTTTGGTGGCCGTGGTTCTAGATGCCCCGTGGACATCCTGGTTGATGGCGGCATTCACAGAGGTAGAACGGCCTCAGAAACTCAAGCAAAGCTCTTCCTCAACCAGCCTTCCCCGGGGGGCCCGGCCCCGTGTTCTGCATCTGTACAAGCCTCTGAGGTATTTCCTTTTTGAGGCTTACTCCATTCCTTCAACTGATCTGGACCCATTTATTTACATCAGTAGAGGAAAGTTATGGTGAAAAGTAGATGATCGTGGCAGATGGCATCATAAGTCCTTTCAGGGAGGAATTTTGTTTGGAAAAATAGCAAGGCAGGGCAGTGAGGCCGGAGTGAGTCCCGTGAAAGCCAAGCTGTGGAGAGGGAATGGCCACGTTCCTTTGCCCACGTCAAGGAGAAGGATTTTTTTGCTCTGACCAGGGGACAGGAAGATCTCACAGGGGGCTTTGGGATTGAGGGTCTTGAGGAGGCTTGCCTTTGTCTCAAGGGAACTACAGACCTCTGTAAATATCTGTCTTGCACTTAGATGTTTCTGGCCCTGTATCTTCTGCATTGATGTATCATCTACTCACTTAATATCCCAGAGTCTCAGTTTTCTCATCTGTCAAATGGGGACAAAATTTGGCTTATTCATATCATAGATCTATTGCAAGAACTGCAATGTAGTCTGGACATTTTATCAATAAGGCCAGGGCATGGCCCAGGGAAGTTCCAATCCTGCCTTTTTTCTATGTTTTGGAATATACCTGTGTTCTCTTGAGTCACCATGTAACAAATACATCTTTATGAAAAGAACATGAGAGATTGTGCAACTTTTCCCATGGTGTGTGGATTTGCAGGAGCAAAGGTGTCGCCCTATGAACAAACATGGAAGGCTCTGGAAAGACAGTAACAAAAGTGGCTTCTCTGTCTTCAGTGAACTTAAAAACTCAAACCTGCCATTAAACAAAACGCCATGGTATTACATTCTAGAATAAAGGTATGAACCAAGTGTTGAGTTCTAGAAGGACACATTTATTTCTGTTTGGAAGAGTTAAGGAAATGTCTCTGGAATGAGTAGGAAGTTTTCAGGAAGGAATATATACATATTTATATCTAACTATATAACATTTTTGCATATATGTTTATAATATAAATATATATGGTTATATAGTTACATATTTATATATACCTATAAATATATATTTCCCTCCTGCAATATATACATGATAGTTATATATATATATACATAGATAATATGTATATATACATATATAAATGTACATGCATATATAATATATTTGTAGTACATATAAATATAGTTGCATATGGCTATATACGTATGTATATTACAAAATATTATTTTTAATTGATTCTGTCAACTCTTATTGATATCAAAGTATATTGCAATTGAAATAGCATTCATAATGAAGTTACTTTAGTGACTCTTACTTGGAATCACATTCAATTTTTTGATATCTGTCTTGAATCAATCAAGATAATTCTACATGACTGTTTATTTTTTGCTAACCTTCCTGGCAAAAGCTAAAATACCTCTATACTCTTTTTCTTCTTTTTTTCCTTTTTTTCTCCCTTTGTTTGCATCTGTGCATTACCCAGAAAAGCTGGAAGCAAAATATTCCTTCTGAGATATCCTACCTATCTTGATGTCTTCCTGGGAAAAACTTAGCTTTCAGGTTTGTAGCCAGTTTTGGGGAAACAAATGAAAACTATCAATTTTCCCAAATCCTGAGCCGCAGCAGTGTCCAGAGCCAGATCTCCAGAGCATCTCACTCAGCCTCGTTGGGCTGTGCCAATGCTGTTTCGGCATTGGACTATTCCAGTCTACATCCTCAAGCTGAATGTCTTAGCTGCTAAACCTTAGCAACTTAGAGTATTAAAACCACTAGGCTGCTGCTGATGGTGTGATGCATGCTACCATATTTGAAATAAATTCAGTCTCTATGGTAGATTGTCACACGTCCCTGACTCTCCACACCTCCGTATGGCCACAACCTTTGCAATGCAACTTTACAGCCATCCCATGAGGAGGTGGAGTCTGTTTCTCAACTCCTTGAATTGTGGCTGACCTTGTGACTTGCTTTTGGCGAATAGGATGCACAGATGTGACTGTGCACAGATCTAAATCTTAGGCACATTTCTTCTTTGTCTTTTGGAAACCTGCTGAGCAGCTTAGTTTCTTTTTCTTGTTGCCCCAGCTGACAGCCAGACAACTGCCAGAAATGTCATGCTGTTTACCTGCAGCTCACCGCAAAGAGGGGGGAAGCCCTCCTGAAAACAGATGAACCACCCAGCTAAGCCCAGCCCAAATTGCTGATCTGCTAGTATCATAATCAGAAAAAAAGTGGTTATTGTTTTTAGCTCCTAAGTTTTGGGATGGTTATTATATTAAAAAATTAATTGTGTTATTTATCTATAGTTGTATAATACCTCACTCCAAACTTAGCTTAAAACAATGGATATTTATTGTATCACACTTTCTTAGGTTCATTGTGAAAGCTGTTTGGCTGGGTTGTTCTGGCTCAGGGTCTCTCACGAGGTTGTAGACATCTGAAGGTTTGACTGGGGCTGGAAGATCCACTCACAGGATGGCTCACACTTGTGGCTGTTGGCAAGAGGCCTCAGTCCCTTGTCATGGGGGCCTTTCTATAGGACTGCTTAAGCTTCCTTACAACATGGCAGCTGGCCTCCCTCCAGTGCCAGTGATCCAAGAGGAGGGGCAAAGAAGGAACCACAGTGCTGTTTATAATTTAGTCTTGGATGTCACCTACTGTCACTTCCCCCGAATGCTATTTGTTAGAGAGTCACTAACATTTAGCCTTGACTCAAGGGACGTGGAGGTGGGGGTAGGCTCATTTTTTGAAAGTAGGAGTGTGAAGGAGTCTGTGGATGTGTTTTAAAACCACCTCAACTAACTGATAGAGCCTCACACAGAGGATTGAAATATTTCAGCAGACTTCTTCCTAGAGCCACAGCTATACCCCGAGCTTACAGACCTGGGGATCCCAGGTGTGCTGAGGTACAGTTCCAGGTTGGCAGTGTGGCTGAAGGACACTGGGCTTCACCGTTAAGCTGACTTGGGTTAGAATCCTTTCTCTAGAGCCTACTAGCTGTGTGACCACAGTCGTGTTACTTACCCTCTCTGAGCTTTAGTTTTCTTTTTGTAAAATGGGGCAGATGCCATCTTCCTCCTAGGATTATTGACTCACAGTGAGTTCTAGGTAACTTTAAATTTATTTGTTTTTCCCTCTTCAGCTTTGCACACCCACCTCATTTTCCACACTGATGATCACCCCTGGGACCACAGGGCAAAGAGGACAGCTTCGAGAAATATTGGAATGACGGAGGCACTAGAATAACCATTGAGAAATCATCTCTGGTTGTGTGACCTTAGGCACGTCACTTCCCCTTTGGAACTGCAGTTTCCACCTAAGTTAAATTCAGTGTTCAGACGAGGCTGTCCCTAAGGGCTCAGCTTAATACTGGGCATCTGTTTTCCCAGGCGTACCCTAAGCACCTGAGGTTCGTCTTTGCGCTTGACCCCCACATCCGCCCTGTGAGGCAGCAGGTGGAAATGCAGGCGCTGAGGATTGGCGGGACCTTTCCAAGGTCGCCCACCTGGGAAACAACAGAGACATCTCAGCCTGAGCCCAGATTGGTGGGGATGTTAAGATGCTGACAGTGAGGTTTGTGGAATTTTGATGACAGCTTGCTTTGGGAAATTGCAATTCTTTAAAAATTCCAATCAGGGCTCTCAGAAGAGCACCAAAAGGCTCCTTCAGGAAGCAATTAAAGGGCCTGCCCCATGGTGGGAGCACCCGTGGTAAATCAACATTTCAGCAGGGCGGTTTTTAGGCCAAGAATTAGAGGGGGAAATGAAATCATTCCAGTGGAGGGGAAGAGAAATAAATTCTGTGCTGAGGCCACAGCCGGCTGGGCTGGCAGCTGAGCTGTGTGACGTTTTGGCTTTGGATCACGGGGGTGGGCTGGGGTCCTGCCCCTGCCTTGTATGTCAGGCAGTGTGTCAAAGGAGCTGGGGGCGTCTTGATTTTGGAGTCAGACTGCCTGGGTTTGAATCCCAATTCTGCCACTTAATCCCTGGGCCTCAACACCCAGACCCTCATCCCCGGCAAACCAGATCCAAACCTTGCTAAGCCCAAGCCAGTGCTTCCAGGTGTCTCCTATGGACCACCTGCATTCGCATCTTCCGGGGCAATCATTTAAAGTGCAGTTTCCCCAGCCCCGTCACAGACATGTTAAATCAAAACTGCTGGGTATGTAGCCCAGGAACCCACGTGGACTCTCCCGTTGTTTCTTCTGCATATTAGAGTTTGAGAATTGTGGGCCTAAGCTGCCGATACCAAGGGCTGTGGACTCTCCGCATGCCCAGAACTCAGAGCCTGGTGTGTGCTCAGGTCAGAAGAGGGTGGGAAATGCTTCTGTGTCAAAAGAAAGACAGACACCAAGAATTTCTCATTCAGACCACAGGGTTAACTGAAATTCAGGGTCTTCTATGCCAGGAAAAGGGGAGAAGAGGCCAAGACAAAGCATCGGGGGACCCCAAGTCTCTTGGCTCTTCCATCTCTAACTCTCTGGGTCACCTTGGTCAAGGCTCTTGACTTCTCTGCATCTTGGTTTATTTGTCTGTGAAATAGAGCTGATCAGGCATCCTCAGAAATATGGGGAGGATTCCAAGGGGTTGAGCTGACGAGGCTAGATTTATTAGCAACAATGTGCTGGGCAAATTGCAAATTGTACCTGAACAGAGCCCAACAGATCAGTAGATTTCAGATCTATCCATCTATCCATCCATCCACCTGCCCATTCATCCATCCATCCACTCATCCATCCACTCACCCATCCATCCATCTACCCACCTGTCCACCTAGTAATTTATCCACTCATCCAACCATCTGTCTACCCACTTACCCACCCATTCACCAACCTAACCATCAAACCACCTACCCATTTATCCACTCATCCATCCATCCATCCATCCTTCATTCAGCCAACATGTACTGAGTGTCTACTGCATGCCAGACACATGCACAAAGTCGTGAACAAGACTTAGTATCTATCCCGATATACAAGACATCCATTGATCAAACGACCCCAGCAGTGAGCGAACAATTATACAATCAAGTTATAAAGGGAAGAACCAGATGCATGGCATATGCTTCTCGCACTGTGTAAGTTCAAGTTCAGTTGTTCATCTACAGGAATAAATGAATGGTCACAAGGTACCATAGCTGTTGGGTCTCTGAACAAGTTTGGAGGCTGCAAGACTTTGGGAGGGAGGCGGAGGCAGTAACTGGGTAAACACAGCTCAGGTATGTGGATTTCTTAGACTGTGCCCTTATCATCCAGCAGGGTCTGCTGGCACAGGAGAGCCAGCTCCCCGCTAGGCAGTGGTAAGGTGGGAATAGACATCTGAGGGTGGAGTAGCTTTTCCCAGGTAGGAGTGTGGTCATGGTCTTTAGCTTCTCAGTGGAGAAAGCAAGGCTTTGTATTCAGCTAGATCTGGGTTCAAATCCTGATTTGGTCCCTTGGGAGCTGTGTGAGCCGTCCCTCAGTTTTGACAAATGTGAAGTCAGTGACAATGAGGAAATCTATTCTGTCTCAACAGACACCTTTGCAAAGCCGTTAAGGAAAAGCCATCCTCACCTCCAAGCCTGGGTCCTTTTGGAGGGAGAGTCGAGCTTACTGTGGGTTCAGGTGCCGTAAGATGGGCCGCTGTGCACTCCCGGTATGCCATCCGCCCTGGCTCTGCTGGTTCTGACAGAGGCATTGACTGGGGTGTTACAGAATCACTCACAGGCCGAGCAGGTGCCAAGAAGTGGACAACTCAGATCACAAAGCTGCCTGGCCCTGCGCGGGTCCTGGCTTTGCTCCTGGCCGGCAGACGTGAGGTCCCAAAAGGGTCTGATGTTGTGTCCGGGGTTGTCGTCCCTGGGGAAGGAGGGGCAGGCTGGGATACAAGCTCCTGGATGTAGGACAGTCGTTGTGCCTCGAGGAAGGGGGTTGTGTTGCGGCTGGTGCGGTGTCTGTGATCGTGAAGGTCTGTGCTTCACCCCAGAGCCAACAGTGGTAACGTGTGGAGCTCCAGGTGTGTGCCAGGCTGTGGGCTGGGAGCTTTGACTTGCTTCATCTCACTGCCCGCTGGCATGGGTGTGATTACGATGCCCTCTTTATAGAAGAGAGACTGCAGCTCAGAGAGAGTAAATAACTCCTAGGGTCACAAAGCCAGGGGCAGAACCAGGATTGGAACACAGACGTGGCTGATTCCAGCATCCCTGCCCCTCAGAACAGCACAGTCCTTCCCCAGGCCCCTGCAGAAGCTGGAAACCTCCACCGCCTGCCACCGTTCCTGCATTTCCACGTCTCGCTGGGTTTAGGTGGCTCTAGAGTTCACACCCCGGCTCACCCCACCTGGGAGCCCACTCTTGCTGGTCTTCCGGTCAGTATTCCAGAGGCGGTCAGTGCCTCCCACAGTGCGCCTGGCACTGTGCCACGGGCAAGAGGGGATGGGCATTGCCACAACCCTCCCTTCAGGTGGCTCAGAGTCCAGTCCCATGGAACACAGTGTCTACACTGGCAACCACACTGGGGTTGGAGAGAAGGGGGTGTGCTTCGTTTGCCAGTAGGGTGAGGGGAGCTGGGTTTTCATCAGTGGACTGAATTGCCAGCTACTCCCCCCTCTCTCTCTCTCTCTCTTTGGGATTTTGTCAGTAGACCAGCATGCCTGACCTGACGTGGCACGACGCAATGGAAATCGCAGACAGCGTAAGGTGGGGCCGGGCTCTGCCACACCACACACCCGAGTGTCTCGGACACGCCGTCAGCATCTCGGTTTTCCCATCTGGGAAAGGGAGGCACTAATAGCACTATTACCTCCCTCAGAGGGTTGCTCGAGGCTCGGCTGTCATGGATGTGAGCCTGTGTTCTTTGATTCACTCCTCCGTTCCCTTTTATTATTTGCTCATAGACGTTTATTGAACACCAAGCCAGTGGCAGATGCACTCCTGGACCTTGGGACAGAGCCGTGACCAGCTCAGCCAAGATCTCTGCTCTTGTGGAACTTACCTTCCTGCGTGGGAGACAGACCATGAATGCATTGGTTAAAAATGGTGGATAAACATGTGCGGTCCGTGGGTTCTCAGGGTGGTAGCACCTGGCACAGGTGGCTGGAGAGACTCTCAGAGAAGGCAACCACTGAGGAAGATATGGGTGGTGCATTCCAGGTGGAAGGAACAGCAAGTGCAAAGGGCTGGGGGCAGGAACAGCATGAGGTGATCTTGAAGCCAAAGCGTGCCATTGCCGTATGTTAAGAAGTATGTATTTCACCTTCATCTCGGGTTCCTGGCACAGAGCTCCCAAAACCCTTGGAATTTCCTGAATGACAGGGCTGAGAGGAGCATCTTGATGTTCATCAAAAGCCCCTTCCACCCACACCTAAGTTCATGCCAATGAGGGACTCTTGGAGGATGGGGGCTGGTCACTCATCCAACGTGCGATTAAAGGCTCGGGGTGTTCAGCCCTCCCCCTGACCACCAGGGAGGACAGAGGAACCAGAGAATGGGTTGATTTCCAATGGCCAAAGATCTCATCAACCCTGCCTACTTAATGGAAGCGCCGTGAACTCCCTAAACCGCAGAGTTTGGAGAGCTTCTGGGTTGGCGAGCGCACCACAGGTGGCAGGGCGGCGTGCTGGAGAGGGCTTGGGAGCTGCCCGCCCTGTCCCGGGCCTTCCCCTATGCATCTTTTCCAATTGGCTATTCTTGAGTTATGTCCTTTATGATAAACCAGTAATAGTAAGTCATTTCCTGAGTTCCGTGAGCCGTTCTAGCAAGTTATTGAAGCGGAGAAGGGAGTTGTACAAATCTCTGATTTATAGCACGTTGGTCAGAAGTCAGAAGGGAGGCCCAGGCTTGTGACTGGCATTTGAAATGGGGTTGTCTTGTGGGACGGAGCCCTCAATCTGTGGGGTCCCCTACTAACTCCATAGCATCAGAACTGAATTGAATTGTAGGACACCCAGTTGGTGTCCGCAGAGAATCGGAGAATTGCTTGGTGTGGAAAAATCGCGCACATTGGAGTGCAGAAGTAGTCTGTGTGAATAGCGAAACCGTGTTTTCCCCTTAAGAAGACAGGCCTGTTAGGCTGGAGCGCCGTGGGTTCCCGGAGGGGGTGGTGGAGCTGAGGTCAGGGGCAGGGGTCAGAGGACCGTCCGAGGGACACGCCTGTGCTCTGCACTGCCACTGCAGACGTTTTCACCGCATCTCTCACCATCTTTCTTTTCCCTTACAAACCTCCTGACCTCCTAAGAGAGTGGGGCTTGGGATTTCTGCACGCTGTCTGCTCCATCCGGGAGCACCGCTAAGGAGGGTGTTTCCACCGGGCAGTGCAAGGACGCAGCTGCCCACGGCGTTCTTTACCAAGACAATGGGAACCTAAGTCGCTTTTTAAATCTGCTCCAAGTACGTGTTGTAATTACCGTGCCACCCATAATGGGAGTTTATGTAATTATTAGTTTGAATGGCTCTGCTCATTACGGTATGAATTTTTAATTTGCAAATGCATCACCGGGTTCTTGATTGGCTTCCATTTTTGACCGTGACGCTGAGGACATATGTTCCTACATTTTTACGGCTGGAACTCTTCGCTGGGAACCACTGCTGCCCGGGAAGCGGCAGGTGTGTGAGGGGGGTGGGCGTGGCAAGGCCCCAAATGGGCTGTCAGGACGCAGCCTCTGCTTTCCACATTTGGGAGGAAGAAGACATCTCACATGGTAAACTGAGTCTACCAAGTAGGGCTGGCTAGGTTTTGGCACCGTGGAATGCTTTGGTGCTGCCTGTGTGTACCCAGGCTGGCCCTACCCTGGACTCTGACTTCCGTGAGGCCAAAGAGAGAAGGGCCCAGGGCTCTGATGGGAGACTTACGCCCCACGGCGCTGGCCCGTAGCAGGGACACTTCTTTCTCTGGTCCCGCCATAAATTGGGTTGAATGGTGTCTGCCACCAAAATGCATGTCCTCTCGCAACTTCCGGATGTGACCGTATCTGGAAACAGTGTCTTTGCAGATGTCGTTAGCTACGATGAGGTCATACGGGATGTCCCTCATCAGATAACTGGTGTCCCTGTAAGAGGGAAATTGGAGATGCATAGGGAAGGCCATGCAGTGGCAGTGGCGGAGATCGGAGTGGTGCAGCTGGAAGTCAAGAACTGTCACAGGTGTCCAGCAGCCACCAGGAGCCAGGAGAGAGACCCGGCTCTCCTTCACACCCTTTAGATGGGACCAACCCTGCAACACCTTGATTTCAGACTCCCAGTGAGAGGATAAATTTCTGTTGTCCTGAGCTGCCTGGTCTTTGACACTCTGTCGTGGCAGCCCCGGGAGACTGACCCACACCACTAGGCCCTATCGGGGCCGTGCGTTTTATTCACTCACCCAACACCTAGTAGGTGTGTTACACACGACACATGTTTCAGCGTCTCAATCTCTTCCTCTCTGTGTGTCTAGGTGCATTGTTTTGCAAACGATGGAGCTACTCTTGCCCATCACGGAAGAAAAAGTCTTTATGATGCAGAAGTGTAGAAGACACCACTTTAAATCAGCGATGAAATCTGCAACTTATTGATTAAAGTGATTAAACGCATCACTCAGCGCCCGCTGCTGTGTGCACCGAGCGATACCCACATCACCCGTGCAATATTTTTGTCAAAAGTTATTTGCCTGAATTTCATCTTGGGACTGAATCAGAGAGACCCAGATTGTGAGACACGCTACAGCGGCGGTTCTCGGGCTTTTGCATGTCTCAGGATCCCTCTCGAGGGCTTGTGAAAACAGATGTCTGGGCCCCCATTCACAGTTTCTGATTTAGTAGGTCCAGGGTGGGGCTGGAGAATGCTCCAGGTGATTAATTACTAAGTTCTCCGTCGATGCTGATGCTGCCGGTCGAGGGACCCTACTCTGAGAAACCACTATTCTGTTCTACAAAACAATGGGATGCAGATGGCAGAGCATTCAGTGGAGCATGAAGCCCTTCTGAGTGCGGGCCCCTGTGCCACTGCGTAGGCTGAACACCCATGCGTCCAGCCCTGCCGTGGAGTGACGCTGAGATGGCGTGAATATCCCATTTCCTGTCAGTCTTCCACGCGGTGGTTTTGGCATCCAGCCATGACCTTTGCTCACATTGGTAGCTGCACAGTGGCGGTTTTCAAACTCTCATCATTCCTCCTGTATTTATTACCTGGCTTTCTTCTGTAGAGATGGGCCCCTTCCCCCAGCCCCCAATTGGAGCATCACTATGGGCTCCTAGATTCCTTTTTTATTATTTAATGGGATAAAATCCTTGCTGCTGTTATTATTCTTTTTGACGCTCAAATTGTCTGAAGTCTAGCCAGTGGGAACCTCCCAATGATTATGTTGTTCCTGTGTCTCTTCTTGGTCCAGCAAACATTTATTATCCACCTACTGGATGCTTATTGCAGGGCTGGGAGCCAGGAGTGAGGATGCGTCTAAGACAGGGTCCCGCCCTCAAGGGAAACTCAGTGCGGTGAACACCCGCCCTGCAGTGCAGGTCCGAGTGCAAGGAGAGAGGGAGTAGGGGGTTGAGGTGGGATCGTGCAGGAGGGGCTTCCGCCCAAACCAGATATATTGGGAAGATGACCACCATCCTGTGAGCAGAGACGGCTCCGCAGGGGCGGTGAAGCTGGGCGTTTAACTCGCGTCTTCTCACTTCCAGTGTAGCTCACTTTCCGCCAGCGTCTGTCGAGGTGGAGTCTGCCTCCCAGCCACGTCAGCGTCACCTGAGGTGCTTATCAAAAACGGAGATTTAGGAGCCTTACAAAGACGTACAGGATCTGAATTAGCAGGGGGAGGGACTCTGAACTTTTCACTTAAAAAACAAATATATGTATATGTAATATCATGTAATAGTGATGTGTTTGCTGGTTATACCTGAGTGTTGGACCCTAATATTAAAATGAGCACCCCAGAACCCAGCGCTCCACCCAGCCGGGTACCTGCACCTGTTGCGTGTAATATTCCAACATCACCAAAGAGTCGACCTCACGATCCCCCCAACCCCGACGCTTTGTAGGCTTAGGACACGTGTGAGTATCATTAAAGGGTACAAGGGGTGTATTGGTAAGAGTTGCTTGTTTTCAAGTTTTACAAAAATGGTATCTTGTTTTGGTTTTTGTTTCGTATAACCTTATATTCCTTATGCGGATTGCTAGCGATGTGTGTAGCTGAAATTATTCATTCTCTCTGTGCATAACATCCTATGGGGGACACAGAATCTGCTTAGCCATCCTCCGTGGACGGTCATGTGGGCTGTCCCTGTTACAGCCGTGATTCACGTGGGCGTCCTGGGCTCACGGGGGAGAGTTTCTCTGGGGCAAGGCCCCCCATACCGGCCTGACGATCAGACTCACTGAGATTGCACTGGGGATCGGGAATCCTTTTTTATTTTTTTGCTTGCTTTGGGGTTTGTTTTGTTTTTATAAGCACTCCAGATATTAATATTATCATCAGGAAATTTTTGGAAATACAACGGCACAGAGTTCTCAACTGGCCACACAGACTCTTTTGGGGAAGATTGCCAAGAAATTGCCAATGACCTGGCCCCCTGACAATAATTGGTCAGTGGGTAGGGATGGGTTATTTGTTCAGGGGGTAGGGATGGTTTCAAAGCTTATCGGGTGATTCTGAAGTTCAGTTGGGACCTATGGTCTGGGGCGGTGTTTCTCACGACGGGGAGCGGAAGGGTAATTTGCCCCTCAGGTGGGGTCACCAGATGAAATACAGGATGCCCATTTAACAGGAAACTCAGATAACAACAATTTTTGCATGTAAGTGTGTCCCCAATATTGCATGGGCGTACTTATACTAAGAATTATTTTTTTAATCTGAAATTCAAATTTAACTGGGCACACTGTATTTCTGTTTGCCACATCTGGCAACCATACACCCAGGGGACATTTGGCAATGTCTGGAGACATCTTTGTCGCAACTGGGGTGGCGAGTGCTCCTGTCACCTAGTGGGTAGAGGCCAGGGGTGCTGCTCAACATCTCACGGTGCACAGGACAAGCCCCCACAGCAGAGAATGACCTGGCCCAAATGCTGGTAGTGCTGAGGTTGAGAACCACGTCCCTTTGCATAGACCTCAGTTTTATTGGAACATCTCAGCTTGAGACATAATTTACCACATGCACTGACTGGCCGTGGTCTCGTGGAGGGAAGGACCTTGCTGGGCCTGTGACATGACCCCCCACCTCAGGAGAGATGGAGCATCCGCTGGGCTGCCTCGGGCCGGCGGTGGGGGTGTGCAGGCAGCAGTGACAGGGTGAGCAGGTGCAGCAGGGCTCCTCTCCACCCCCGCCGGTCACTGCTGGGAGAGAAGCATTGAGCCCAGCAGAAAATGATCTCGGCGAAGGTACGAAGCAGGGAGATTTTTCATCCTAATTTCAGCGACACTCACGGTGCCCTTGTGTGGCACATCGAGCCTTCCATTATTAAAACTGTTCTTAATTAAAGTGGTTTATGACCTTCAAAGGGGCCAGGCCAGAAAGGGCATTGTTTTGTGGCACTAAGCAGACTTTTTCAGCTCTGAAAACGGTAATGAGGACTCATAAGGTAGCAGGGCAGTCGGTAATCACCCCTTAGCGCTCAGTGAGCCTCTGATCACGTGTGGCGTGAGCGATGATCTCATCTCTGCCACCCGCAACTTGGCCACATGGCAGTGGCCACATTTAAAATGTTTCCTTCATCCCCTTCCTGCAGCCTGGCCACCTCTTAGTCAAAACTTTCACAACATTGTGGAGGAAAAGAGCACACCCAGGAAAGGTAGATGGAGGAACTTGACAATCTCAGGGAAGGATTTCACTGTTTCTATAACCAATGACACTGTTTAGCCACCGGGTTCTTGAAAGAGGAGCAAATATTGACGAGACATCAACCCAAGAAAGTCGATCTTTCTTGGACATTTCTATCACAGAAAGAAGGGAGGAAGAGAGAAGTAGACACCCGTGACTGATAAAAACCATAGAATTAACAGTAGCTAAGGTTCACTGAATACTTATCGTATGGTTCGATTTATTGTTGAAATAAATTCATAAGTCAAGTCACCACTTTGGTCCCAACTCTTGACTTTTCCAGGTAGATACAGTTGCTATTATACAGGTGAAGACTCGTCAACTTCACTTCATTGAGATTTTAGAATTCTTCTGGATAAAAGATATGAACAAAGCTTGTAGATATTTCCAGTACCTAAAATGGAATATTACTATCATTCAATAAGAAAAAGGCAGTGGCCTAATAGAAAAATGGCCAAACTAAATTTACGGAAGAGAAGATCGATATATATGAAGTGTTAAAAGGAAATGCAAGTGAATTCAGCCAGGTGGTAGCTCCAATGCCCATTCTGGAAACATTTAAATGTCAGATAATACCAAGCGTTGGTGAGGATAGATGTAGGGTTGCCAATCTAGCAAATGAAAATACATTGTACTCGGTTAAATTTGAATTTCAGATAAACAATGAGTAGATTTTTAGCATAAATAGGTCACAAATATTGATGCATTTATATTTGAAAGTTATTCATTGTCTATCTGGAATTTAAATTTAACCAGGAGTCCGGCAACCCCAGATGTGGGAAATGAGAGTTCCTCTACATTCATATGTGTACGAATCACCTGGGCTTCTGTTTAAAATGCAAATCACTGGGTTTCCTCTCTGGGATTCTGATTAATTTGGATCTGGGGTAGGATACAGGCAGCAGTCTGTCGGAGCCAGCTCTTGCCAACTAGTGAGAGATGATTGGTAAATTTCTAGGAATTTTTGTAAAATTGGTTTTAAATACTTGGTAGCTTGAAATCAATGTAGTGGACTTATTTACAACACAGTCATTGGTGAATTCCTGTAAATCAGAGCTTTTAATTTTTTTTCCAGAAGAGCCAGTTATTAAACATTTACCAGCACACTATTGGACCACATATCTGCCCAGACAAGTTCCTGGGTGATTCATATGCCAGGATCACACTTTGAGAAATAATTTCTAATTGCTATGTCGGGACAATTCCGGTAGCAGTTGATCCTCATGAGGGGGTGCAGAAGTCTCCCAGCTACATGGTTTATATCCTGCCTGCTTGTTGATGGTAACTTCAGGCAAAAGAATTTACTGAGCTTCAAATTCTTCATCTGGGTCCTGGGAATAATTATGGCACCAACTTTATAGTGTTTGGGAATAATTTGGGGAGACATTTTTTTGTAGAAGGCTTGCCACACTCAGTGTTCATCAACGGGTAGCTATTCATGTTTTACTGAAACAGAGTTTCTTTGTGGCACTGCTTTAGTGAGCACAGAGACTGGCTTGGAATTAGCATTATTTGTGCATCGTATCACACCTGGGGGCAGTCTTTAGAAAGTGACTGTTTTGCTGAGGAGGTGAAGATAGATCTTGCACGGTTGTCCACTTTCTTACCTGCCGCCTGGCACACCTTGCTTCCTGTCAGCCAGTGGTTATGAGCACGACTCTGATGCCAGCCCACCTTGGCTCTGCCAATTGTTAGGTGTGAGGTACTAGTCAGGTTACTTAACCTCATTATGCCTCAGTTTCCCCATCTAGAAAAGGGGGGTGATGATAGTAGGTGAGGGTTTAAATGAGGTAATACACGTGCATTAGTTTCCTGTTGCTGCTATAACATATTACTGCAAAACTGGCAGCTCGAAACAACGCTAATGTATTCTCTTGCAGATCGTGAGGTCAGAAGTCTAAATTCAGCCCTATGGGGTTAAAATCAAGGTTCCTACTGGCAGCTGCAGGGTAAAAATCCACTCCTTGCCTTTCGCAGCTTCTAGCAGCCACCCACGTCCCCTGATCACAGCCAGCTCACTCCGATCTCTGCTGTTTTCTCTGCGTATCTCCAAGTCTGGCCCTCCTGCCTCCCTCTCCTGAGGACGCTTGCGATTACGTCATGGGGTTCACCCTGATAATCTGCGATAATCTCCCCATCTTGAGATCCTTAATCACAGCTGCAAAGTCCCTTTGCCGTGTAAGGTAACATATTCACAGGTTCCAGGGATTAGGATGTGGACATCTCAGGAGGGAGGGAGGATATTGCTCAGCCTAGCACGCCAGGTAAACTTGCAGCCTTGGCTGGCGCGTGGGAAGTCCACACTTTGCTACTCGTTGTTTAAACTGCAGTGTGGGAGGCTGGGGGGTGGGGGGTGACTGCCCTGCCCGCTCTGTCGGTGGGAGCAGCGGTGCCAGTTAAGGCTCAGACAGTGCGGCTCTGGCTTCTCACTCGAGTTTGACCATTCACGGATGGGATTCTTTGAGAGGCCAGCTCTGTGGGCAGAACCTGGATGTCCCCAGCCCACTTCTCAATTCCCAGCTTCCTTCGTCAGCCTGAATCTTTCGGTCATTTTTCTGGAGATATTTTTCGGGACCCAAAGGTCAAATGTTATGAAGGTTTCAAGGCGGCCAAACGCAGATCCGGCACCCCTCGCTCCGTTTACGCAGCATCCATTCTTGTTCAGATGCAGTTGCAGCGGTGTTTGCCGAGAGCAGTGTTCTTCATTTTGGGTGGAAGGGGTAAGGGAAGGGGAAATTTTTGTAAAAAGTCCAAAACAGAATTCCTCCATTGAAGTGGATGATGAGAAACGACATCACATGGTGAACCTCAAGCAAAAATATAATGGAGTCTGAGTTGAGCATTAATAATGTGTAAGGAATGACAGATGTCACTGGACAACAGAAAGACGCCGTGCAGACCCTAAAGAAATTATCGGTGGCTTTCTCTCCCCGTTCCTCTTGTGCCCTATCAGGCTAAGGATGAGAGGAATTCAGGGCTTTTATCTATATTATTTCGCTGAATTCTTGCTATAACTCATTTTGCAACAAACATGCTGGGGCTTAAAGAAGCTGTGATTTATCCGCAGTCCCACCGATGCTGAGTGGAGGAAGGTGGCCCAACTCCGTTAGATTTCGTGTTACCCTCGGCTCCCTGCCTCTCCCAGATGCTGTTTTTCTTTTATTTTCTCCCAAATTATTACATGAAAGCAGCAAATATGGGGCTGTGACAACATGATCTTCAAACGTATTCCCCAAACGCATCTATAAATACATCCTCCTTGCCATTAAACTATGTACATTTCCACCTCCTTTTTTTTCCTTGCCTTTCTGAGCGTTAATCAGATGCATGCCTTTCATAGAGCAGTCATATCTCGGGAACTTACAGCTTCTCATGGAGCATTTGGGGAGATCTGGAGCGGCCTGGTTTCCCTGAAAGAGTTTTCAACTTCACAGAGCTCCCGCCCCACCCCTTCTATCATCCTGTCAGTGTTGATCAGCCCCGACGCAGTGAGAAGCCAAACATCCCTTTGATTTAATGAGGCCCTTTTATGCAGAATGGAAGCCAAGAGCCTCTTCTTCCCAACAGCGCAGCATTTCCAGGAACGTCAAGATCAATGGTGTTGATAGACTGTTGACGAAGTGTCGCATAAGCCCATTAAACAGGATGTGAAACTGCCATTGTGGTCAAAGGGCCCCTCCTGAGATGGCCAGAAGACAGCAGGGCTGAGAAGGGAAAAAAAAAAAAAAAAGAAAGAAAAGAAAAGCCACCATCTCTGGGCTGTCCACTTTCATAGCATGAGGGTGGGCCTGGAAGGGAGCAGGGAAGTTTGAGAAATGTATTTTCCAAAAGCTTTTCCCAACCCTCTGGCAACAGTATCCATCCCCTTCTCACCCATCCCCTCTCCCCAAGAATTTTGAGCCCTTTTTCCTTTGGGGCACATTATGTTCTAATATTTTATTTATCGTTGCTTAATAAAACTCACCCCAAAGAGCGTGCTGAGCATTAGTCATTGCGTTTAAGCATCTCAAGAATCCAGTAGGTAGGTGCTATTTGTTATTATTCCCTGTTGAAACCGAAGTACCTGCTTTTGCTTTTAAAGTTACTCAATGGCAGAGCCAAAATCTAAACTTAGGTAGTGGGACAGAAATCCAGAACTCCTACCTCTGACTGTATTCGTTTGACTTGTTAGCTCTTCCCTTATTCTGTAACCTCCTCTGTCAGCTGGAGCTAAATTCAGTTGCTTCTAGTAGAAACTCTAATAAACAGTGACTTCAATAAGGTAAAAGTTTATCTGATGTAAAAGAGATCCAGAAACAGGCAGTCCTTGGTTAAGGACTCCTTCAATGTATTGGGGGCCCAGATCTCTGCTTCAAAACCCCTCAAGCATGGCTCTTATCCTCATGGTGCAAAATAGACTCTGGAGATCCAGCCGTCACTTCTATGTTCCAGGTGATAAGATGAATAAAGGGGCAAAGAAGGATGTACCCTCTTCCTTTAAGAGGACTTTCTAGAGCTCCCACATTAGAGATCTACTCATATATTATTGGCTGAAACAACACTCACCCTTTACGTATCCATTCTTGGCAATGTCCACACCTCATCAAGGCTAAGCTGTTGCAGTAGTTTCCTAACTTGTCTCCCTGACTGCAGTCTCTTTCTGTTCTATTAATAATTCTTACCCTGTGCTGCTGTCAGGACAGTTTTCTTTGAATAATGCTTTGTCACCCCAGTCCCCTGATCTGAAGCCTTCAGTTGGTTTTCTTTATCTATAAGATTAAATTCCATTTCCTGCCAAAAATGCCTACTTTCTTTCCCTATATGGGGCATGCCTATTCCCACCTCCTTTCTGCAATTCACTTCCTCCCTCTGACTAGAATGTCTTGGTCTCTGGTGGGGCCTTTTCCACTCCTACCTCATTCATTCATTCATTTATTCACTGAACAAGTGTTGTTTGTTATGACGTGTGAAGCACTCAGAGCCCTGGCTAACAGAGAATGGAAGGTGACCATTATTATTATTAAGAGTAATTACAGTGAAAGTAGCAGTAATATGTATGTCCTGCTCCCCAACCTCTGGATTAGGAATGGTATCACTCCCTTCTCAGTAATCTGGAAACTGGGGCATGGGAAGTGAAGGGTTTTAGAGGATGTTGCCTTGAGAAAATCTTATTCCTTTTTATTTGGTAGAGTTTATCTTTGGGGCTCCAGCCAGGGATCCAAGCTCACTATGATCTTTTAATCCTTGGGAAATAATGGCCTCCGCTCTAGTCCTGGATTTAGAAAGTGTTAACTTAATAAGATAGAATGAAGTTTTATTCATTTACAGTTGCATTGTGTATTGCTAATTGTAATATGTGAGTTAACATTTGAAAATGTATTTTTATGCATATAAGATACATCACAGCTTTGAAAAGACCCTTGGTAATAAGCTACGTGTTTATCTAAGAACGTTTTAGGTGCCCACATCAGTCAGGATAGGTTTGGTGATGCTGCCACATCAAGCCAGCCCCGAATCCAAACGGCTTAATGCCGAAAGGTTTGGTTCTTGCTCGCATCTCATGTGGGTGGGAGGTGGGGCTGATCCCAGGCGACAGAGTGGTTCTCATTCTCAGCATTGCCAGTCACTGGATGGAGAGAAAATGAAAGCTCTGGAGGTTATGCACTAGCTTTAAACAATCAGATTATACAAAGAAACAGAAAAAAAATCCTAAAATTTGAATGGAATCACAAAAGACCTTGAATCTTGAGCAATCTTGAGCAACCTGAAACCATAAAACTCCTTGAAAAAAAACATAAAAGAAAAACTCTTTGACATTGATCTTAGCAATAATTTTATGGATATGACACCAAAAAACACAGGCAACAAAAGCAAAAACAAACAAGTGAAACTACATCAAGCGCAAATGTTTCTGTATAGCAAAGGGAATCGTCAACACAATGAAAAGGCAGCCTATGGAATGGGAGAAAATATTTGCAATACATATATCTGATAAGTGGTTAATATCTAAAATACATAAGGAAATCATACAACTCAATAAAAAAACGGTTAAAATATGAACAAAAGACTCAAATAGACATTTTTTCCCCCAAAGAAGACATACAAATGACCAACAGGATTATGAAAAGGTGCTCAGCATCACTAATCATTAAAGAAATGCAAATCAGAACCATAACGGGCATCACCCCACACCTGTTAGGATGGCTATTATCAAAAAGTTGAAAGATAACAAGTGTCGGTGAGGATGTGGAGAAGAGAAAACCCTTATACACCGTAGGTGGGAATGTAAATCTGTACAGCCATTGTGGAAAATAGTATGGTGGTCTCTCAAAAAATTATAACTAGAACTACTGTATGATCCAACAATCCCCCTTCTGGGTACGTATCCAAAGGAAGTGAAGAGTGTCTGCTCGTCCATGTTCATTGAAGCACTATTCACAACAGCCGAGATACAGAAACAAGCCAAACGTTCACTGACGGATGAATGGAAAAAGAAAGTATGGTATATACACAGTGAGATACTATTGAGTCTTAAAAAAGAATGAAATTCTTCCATTTTCAACAATGTGGATGACTCTGGAAGTTGTTATGATTGAGGGAAATAAGCCAGACATAGAAAGACAAATACTGCCTGATTTCGCTTGTCCATAGACTCTAAAAACATCAGACCCATAGACACAGGATAGAATGGTGGGTGCCAGGAGCCTGGGGGAGGGTGGGAAAAATGGGAAGTCGTTGGCTGCAGAGTACGAACTTCCAGTTACAAGATGAATAAGTTCTGGAAACCTAATGCACAATATCACGGTATAGTGACTATAGTTATTAACAACAATGTATTATATGCTTGAAATTTGCTAAGAAAGTAGATCTGCTAAGAAAGTGTTCTTACCACAAAAAATGGTAACTACGTGAGGTGATTGATATGTTAATTAGCCTGATTATGGTAATGATTGCACAATGTATACATATATCAAAACATCACATTGCACATCTTCAATATATAAAATTTTTATTTCTCAACCGTATCTCAGTAAAACTGGGGTGGTAAGGGGTGGAAACCAATGAGACTGGAAGCAGCATGCTTCAGCTTGGCCGGAACTAAACACACAACCACACCTTCCATGACAGAATAATGAAGAAATGTCATTCCATGACGTGGTGAGAAGGCGAGAAGCCCCAGTTTTTTATGAGCACGACCAAGGAAATTTCTATTAAAAGGCAGCGTCGTGGTTGATGCGGGCACCCCTGCATCCCTAGACCCTGCCCCAATTCTGAGCTAAGCAGACTCTAGTTTTGCCTCTGAGGGAGGATGTTTTCAGGCTTCACGGGTTGGGTGGCCACTCTGAGTGTGGTGGGTGTAGGGACCAGACTCTCCTCGTCCTTCCTTCGGAGAGTTGAGTGCGCTACCGTGTTGACTTTCCGCGTCCACCCCCCTTTCCTCTCTGGGCTCACATCTCTGTGCATCAGCTGGTCCCTGAGAGACCCTCTGCAGCAGACCTGGATGTTGTCCACGTGGGTGTGAAATGTTGCAGCCAGGAAGCTGGTGTGTCTGCTACCCCTGACACTCTGCTCTTCACACTTCGCGTGGCAGTTTCCCCCACTCTCTGCGCTTTCTCAGCCAGAGCATTTCTAACTGTTCTTTAAGATTCACTGTGTTTTATTGAAGTTTAATATGCATCAAGAAAAGTGCACAAATTGTACATGCCTAGCTCAGGGAGTTTTTACAAGTTGACTATACTCATGAAACCACCATCGGTTCAGGAAATAAAACATCGCCAGCCCCCTGGAAGCCCGGAAGCATGCCTCCACCAACCACCTCTATCTCTTCTCCAAAAACAGCCTTTGTTCTGCTTCAAATCGCTGAAGATTCATTTTCTCCAGCCTAATATTGTTTGAAATGACCTGGTTAATTGTCTCTCTCCTGCTCAATCAGGGGTCAATAAACGATAGCCCTGGTCCAAATCCAGGTGCCACCTGTTTTTATAAATTAAGTTTGATGGGAGCACAGCCGTGACCACTCATTTATATATTGTCGACGGCTGCTTTTCTGCTAACAACAGCAGAGTTCAGTAGTTGCAGTGGAGGCCATCTGGCCCGCAAAGCCAAAAATATTTACTATTTGACCTTTTACAAAAAAAAGTTTGCCGGCCTCGGCCCTAGATCACAAGTCTGCAAGCCGTTTGAATCTAATAAGCGATAAAAGAGCGTGCCTCAGCCTGTGAATATTTATTTATAAAATGTACATATTATATAATGAAAATGTGGCTCTAGAGCCCTTTTGATATGACACTGGTAGTTTTGATAGCTTTTTTGCTATATCTGGTATGACAGAATGTTCCAGGCTCATTTTATACATTTCTTAACCCAGTATTGGAATCGGTAATTTCTCCAAGAAGCCCTGATTTGTTTTAGTGAGAAATGGTATTTTAAGACAATAATCTGAGTGCTAGGGATGCTCATTGTAACTGGGTTACTCCTCATTTCTAGACCTTCATAGGAGATAAAGCAAGGAAAACACACACGTGATTTAAAGTGAAAAGGATAAAATATATCGTGGGTTCATACTGATACTTCCAATTCAAATTTTGAGTACTGCAGGCCTTTTAACTAATCTCTCCTCTATTTCATCTGTCTCTCTTTATTCCACACTAAGAATCCTGGTTGTGAAGGACACAGGATATAACATACTTAGGATCGTCCCAAAGTGACCATGTATTTGGTCCCACAATATATACACGACAGTCTCGGCATCACAATACTAGTATTGCCACCGTCAATTATGATGTCTGAAAGCAGGTTTTGTGTTGGTTTTTGGGGTTTTGGTATTTTTGCATATGGTATCCTATTATCCCTCTGTTTTTCATGGTTGTGCTGTCTCTCCATCGTCAGATCCTACAGCTGTTACACATGATAACTTCGCTTTATTAACCCTCCGTTGGTCTTGGTTCTGCAAGTGACCTATAGTTAATGCTCACCACTCCTCCTCATGCCTGCATCTGTCTGGCTGTTTTCACTTTCCGAAGCTCATTCTCTTCCAGTAAACTCTTTTTTTTTTAAGAGTCAAGGTCTCCCTGTCACCCAGACCAGAGTGCAGTGGCATCATCATCCCTCACAGCAACCTCAAATTCCTGGCTCAAGCAATGCTCCTGCCCCAGCCTCCCCAGTAGCTGGGTCTACAGGCATGCACCACCACGCCTGGCTAATTTTTTTATTTTTTGTAGAGATGGGGTCTCACTATGTTGCCCAGGCTGGTCTCAAACTCCTGGCCTCAAGCGATCCTCCTGCCTTGGCCTCTCAAAGCTCTGGGATTACAGGCATGAGCCACCGTGCCTGGCTCTCTCCAGTAAATTCTTTAGGGAGGATTCACGAGGATTATGTTCCCTGAGTTGCTGCATGTTGTATACAGTTCGTACCCTTGCTGTGTGTGGGTCACTTGAGTCAGGTATCAATACTTGGCTCATGTTCTTTCTTTAAAGTGTCTTAAATATCATTACTGCATTTTCTTCTTGCTTAAAGTGATTCTGTCAAGCTGTATGAAAATAAGTATAATTTTCTTTCCCTTTAAATCATGTGTTCTTTTTTTTCCAAGTTGCCTGAAGGATTTTTTCCTTTAATGGCCAGTATGTTACTAGACTATTTCTTGACAGTATTTTCAGGTACACTGTTTATTCTTTTGATATATAATTCTAGTAATTTTTTTTTATTTTAGGAAAGTTTCCTTGAAATAGAATTTTTAGTATTTCTTCTTTTCTCCTGTTTTTCTCTTTCAAGGACTCTCTTATCTATATTTCATGTTTCTTTGCCTATCTTTAAAATGTGTTATTTACTTTTGAAACTTTTTAAAAATTTCTCTTTTTAACGGCTTGGTTTAGACACCATAAGATTTACCTTTTGTGAGTGTACTGTTTACATTTCCTCTGTTACACTTTTCATTTACATATTTATTTGCCCTTATGTTTTTCTCTTAATAGTTTATTCTTTATGACTAAAATATTTTTTTCTCTCATTTATAATTCTTTCATTCTGTCTCCTCATTTCTCAGCTGTTCTAATTCGCATTAATATTGTTTTCCACCTCTTGCATCCCTTTTCCTTAATACCTTTTGGCACGTTTGAAATAGGATGTCGCTTCGCTGATCTTATATTTGACAGTGTGTATCTGGGGTGCTTTTGTCTGTGTACCTACAGGGATTTTGTTCTGTTCCTTATCGTATTTTTCATAATAAATTTGCATGAAATCTGCCTGCAATTCTTTTCTGTTGCTCATTTTTAAGTGTTATCCTATTTCATAAAACTTTAGGTCACTTAGTTCACAGAGCTCCCTCTTCTCTTGTTTTTACCTTTTTTCTCCATGTTGTTAAAAAAAAAATTGTGGCTTGCCGTCTATGATTTGCTGGTTCATTTTGCCTGCCTCAGTTTTCTCTGGGCTTTGTTCTTTCTATATTTCTTTCTCTGCTGACTTCCGGCAATGTCTTCTCAGCATGGGACGGTTGTAGAAGCAACCGTGACGGGTCAGTTTTGGGAATTTTCAGGAGTAGACAGCTCTAGCCCCTTCGTGTCTCACTGGGGGTAGCTTGTATTGCCGTTGAGTTGGGAAATATTTTTCCTAGTTCCAGGTGCTGTTTTCAAGTTGTCATTCCACACATCCCTGTGCCTGCCTGCTGGTCATGTTGGGGTTCTCCTGTTGCAAAGTCTGCCAAATGACCTGCTTCTTTCTGCTTCCTTCCACGCAGCCAGTAGCACATGAATCGTGGAGGTGTTGAGGGTGGCCCTCGCCCATAGTATCCTCATCAGGATACTGAGTGTATCCTGACACTCACAGAGACACATCATTGGCCACAGATGTTTCTGTTTTCTAATTTTGTTCATTGGTCACTCTATTTTTAGTGTGGGGATTTTGGAAGAATCAGACACTATGTGGCCACCATATTTCCAGAATTCTAAATAATATTAACCGCATGTTTCTGATGGGGACCTGAAACCCCAAGGGCGAGTAGCTTACTCATCGTCACTCATCTGGGATTGAAACCGAGGCAGGCTTCTCTCTTGACTGTAATGGCATATTTCTGCCACAAATAAGGAACACTCTCCAGGTTTTAACCCAGAAACATAGGCATGCCAATCACAAGTCCAACCTTGACCAATGGGCTGCTAAAGGGTGAATAAGATAGAAACACTGTCCCTGAGTAATTTTATAGTTTGTGAAGAAGACAGACTTTGGAATAACCATGTCAAGTTGGTAATAAGAGAGAATGCAGGATTTGGACCTGGATTACTTATGTGGAGCTCTTGCCTGTTTTTTAGGGGAAAGAGCCTACCAAATTGACTGAAAGGGCAATAATGACAGCAAAATCGTTACTTCCACGACAATATAGCCATGTTTTCATTGAACAGCAAGGTATGCCGCGAGTCAGTATTCCTGTTGTCAGGTATGCATTTTTCATTCTAAGATTGGTTGCACCATCATATGCAAGTACAGTCACTGTTTTCAAGCATGTTATCAGTGCACCCTAAACCACATATCTTGAACTATTTTATACCCAGATGTTTTTTCCGGGACCATCTTGTCCCACAAGGAGACCTCTCTGTCCTGACTTGCTATGTGTCTGTACCAAAGGAGGCTCCCTGTGTGAGCTGACATAGCCACTTGCCTTTCCCCTTTAGCTAGTTATCCTCTCAACTCCCCTGTCCAGTTGTCCACCAGTCAACACCTTTATTGAGGGCCTACTATGTGCTAGGCATTGTGCTGGCTCTGGGGATAGAATAGTGAACCAAAGTAGCCAAATATTTTTCCTCAAGGAATTTAGTGGCCAGGGCAAAAGGCCTCAGGACATATATCTGAGCTGACTCTGAGTCAAGGCAATTTAGGGTCCGGCAGCAGAACTCATCATGGGACGGGAAAGGACATAGTGTCTAGAAGTTCTCCCAGGAGCAGGAAGGCTCAGTGTTCGTATAGAGGAGGTTTAAGGGTGGAGAATCAGGATGTACTGCATCTGGGGACCTTAGATCTCAGGAGATTTCAAGGATTTAAAAAATGCAATTTGGTTTTTCCCTCCAGGTCCAAATTATCTGTCATTCTGGGGTGTCAAGTTTTTCATGATATAGAATCATTATGTTTTAAGGAAAGCAAAGAATCAGAACAGAATTGTAAGTTAGACTGATGCTAATGTACTACTTCTAGTGCCTTTGGATGAGTCACTTAATCAAACTCTTTAAGCCAGTAAAATGGTGATAGTGATGCCTACCCTAGGTCAGAGTCAGAAGAGAGTGGATACGAAGGGCCATTCTAGACCATTTTGGATTTGTTACTTTTGTTATTGTTATATTGCTGTGATGGTAAATGTACGTGTCAACTCGACTGGGCCACTGGGTGCCCAGATATTTGATCAAATATTATTCTGTATGTTTCTGTCGCAGTGTTTTTAGATGAAATTGATATTTATATTGATAGACTAATGCAGATTGCTCTCTGTAATGTGCAGGGACCTCCTCCAGTCGGTTGAAGGCCTGCATAGAACTAAAAGGCTCACCTCCCCCTGAGTAAGAGTGAATTCCTCCTGCCTTAATGATTGCAAGCTAGGACACTGGCTTTTTTGTTGCCTTCAGACTCAAACTGAAGCATTATCTCTTCCTGGGTCTGAAGCTTACCAGCCTCAGGCCGAAACTGCACCATCAATCCTCCCGGGTCTCTAGATTGCTGACATGCCCTGCTGTGCTTGGAGCTTGTCAGCCTCCTTAATTGTGTGGGCCAATTCCTTATGATAAATATACACCTCCTGTCTGTTGTGATCCTCCACAGAACCCTGACTAATACAGTTGCTAAGTGGATCCCTAGAATAAACATTATTTCCATTGGTTATCAATGGAAGACAAATTCCAGAATTAGCCTTATCCCTAGACAATGTGGCCGACCATCAGTAGTGCATGATCTGAACCTGCGAGGGACAGGGTCCTCTGTTTTGAAATCTGCCTCTCATTGCCTGTCCAATGCCTGAGAACCCACCATTCATTCCAGCAAGTATTCCAGAGTCCCCTCTTAAAATGAGAACACTTCTGGGAAAGTGAGAGGGTGTTGGCCTTCGTGGTTAACCCCTTAGCTAAGAGTAACTCTGCTGCAGGGAGGAGGGATGAGATGAGACATCAGAGTCATTGGCTGCAGGGAATCAGGCAAGGCACAGGTGGCAGCCGACCAGGAGGTGGGGAAGGGTCCTGTTCACCATTCGACCTTCCACTGGTTCAAGACCTGCCTGCCTCGTGCTAGTGCTCTAGGGCTCTCCCGTGGGAGCCCCACGCTGTCCTCAGCTTCTCCACTCTGGAGGACCTGCTGTTTGTCACCCTCCTGGGCACCACTCACCTTGGCTGTTTAGATTCCTGAGTAGCAGAAGAGGTTAATCTTATCTTCAGGATGAGCTTTGAATGCTTGAAGGAGTTCCTGCAAACCATGGTTTCCCCAGCTCTTGCACAGACAAATACAAGGTTTTGCATGAGTCACTGCTCCCGTCGGGTCCTGTATATATATGGAAAGTGTGAGAATGGATGAAACATGCGTGCCTGGCAGGGTCTCAAACATTTCAGCTGGCCTGAGAGGCATCCGGGGTGTGAGACAGCAGGTTAAAGAGTCAGTCGACTGTCCCCTGTGAAGAGACAGGGCTAAAAATACTGTTTTCTCCTTTATGCTATTGACAAATGTGACTGCCTATATTTAGGAGTGGTGGGAGAACTTGACTCATCCTTATAAATATTGGGCATGTGCATGAAAGAAGGGGAGCATTGGAAAATGTATGAATGGACACTGAGATCTGCATGCTGATTAAAATCTCACGTCTTTGATGGTTCACGGCAATAAGATCTGCATCACAAAGGAACTCTGCTCCCTGACCACTGTTCATCAACTTGCTATTTCCTGAAACATTGTTTCCTTCAAAATTATTACGGTTAGTATGGTTTTCAGGTTTGTGCATATGCTCGTTTGTTCCTTTGTTCATTCATTCATTTGGAGAAATGACAGTTCTTTCTCTAGAGTTACATTCCATGCACACGGAGCTTATCCAGTCTTATTCATGACTGAATCTCTCATACCTTGCACTTAGTAGGGCTCAGAGAATACTTACTGAATGGACTCTGGCATCAAGCAGACTTGTATTTTAATTTTTAGTTCACCTGATGACTATGAAACCTTAGTTAATTCAGTTTAACATCCTTAAAACCTAATTTCCTCACTTGTGAAGTAGAGACGAGAGTGGTATCTAATCAAAGAGTTACGATGCAGATGAAATGAGATAATGGGTATAAAGGGATCAGTACAGTGAGAATACATTCTTGTCTTTTTCTCTGTGGACATTCTTTTGCCTCTGATGTGCAGCAGGTAATACCGGATACAACTCTGTCTGGCTCTTAGCTGTTGCCGTTGTTCCTGATGCAGGGGGGCTGCAGAAAGAAGTAGAGTCTCGTGAGTGACTTGATAAAGTCTATTTCCCTTCGCAGAGAGAAACATACACATTTAAAAGTGATTTGTCCCCAACTCACATCTTATCTTTAGTTTAGGGATTTCATTAATCATAAGTATTTGTGTAGAGGAACTTTACTGTTTAAAAGTAAAGAACTAAGACTACCCCCCAAAAGTTGTCTTTCCTTCTTTTTTATTAAGTTAAGCCAAAACAACAACAACAAAAGTGCCTTTGATGCCTTTGTTGTTTAGTACATAATAAATCATGGCACATAATTATGTTGATAAATTCCAACAGCCTAGCTGACTCCTCATTCCCGATGCTGGCTCAGTGCGTCCCTGATAAATCGATCTCGACTTTCTAACCGCATCACTATCCTGAGTGGAATCTGCTTTGCTCCTCTATTGCGGGGTGTTGGGCAATACATCACCCAAGCGCTTCAGCCTTCTTCCATATCGTTAGAGCAACAGCTGGTTCTGATAATGCGCTAAGGCGATACATCATGGAACTGGCACCTGGCTGCGGCATTACTCAAAAACTAACATGACAGAGAAGGAAAAACCTAGTGTGCCGATAACTCCAAAAGCTGGGCTTTGTTTTATAGTTTGGGTTCAGTTTTGCTTGGCACCTGAAACTTCAGTGTCCAGATTTTTCCCCTTTACAATCCGTTTTTGCATGCTCTGGTAAGTTGGTTCTTCCTAAACCAGTCTGTTCCTCTTTCCTGAGTTCAGAAAGTTTATCTGTGATCAGTTCTGGACTCAAGGCCCCAGTATTACATACAGTCTCTGCTCTTGCTGATGTTTGAGAACCTCCTAGCATAACTTAATGCACTGACTGCCACACTAGGAAAAAGATTTTTTCCGTGGGGTCACAGTGTCTTACTATAAAAATAAAATAAAAAATTCAAAAACAAAATGATCCTAATTTAATAAAAAATTTAATGAAAAACAAAATTTATTGACCTCTATTCATTTAATCCATGTTTTTAGAATTAATTTGTCACTATTAATTGTAACATTAAGAACATCGACGAGTAAGATTTTTCATGAACCAACTGCAGGGTTTTGCCCAGATCTTGCTTCACGAGGCCCCGGGCTCAAGCCAGTGTGAGTGAACCTACAACTCACCTGGCAGTTAATGTGTTAAGGTACACGTCAGAATGCTTAGGTTGGAGTCCAGGTTGTGCCCTTTGCCAGTTATGCTGCTTTGGGCAGGGCGGTCGTAGGATTCAGTGAGATAATGAACGGGAAGTGCTTCACACATAGTGGTAACTCAATGGAAATCATTAATATTTATTATTATCTCCTATCCCACCATTTATTAGTTAGGGATCCCAGGAGATTGTAAGTAACAAGTAGTATACAAGAGAAAACAAACCAACAAACAAAATTAAAAAAACCCACGGAGTCCTGTGGGCACATAAGTTAGAAAAACACTGGGTTGAAGAACCCACGTAGGCACTTTCACTGCAGGACTTAGTTTCTAACATGCTAAAACAATTTATGTGTATCCTAGAGAAGGATGGAATAAATACTGGTTCCCAAACTATTTGACTTCCAAATCCTTTTTTGTTTTTTTTTTTTTGAAGGGTGGCAGGGCAGAGAGAGTGATGTTCCTCAGAATACGATTAAGAAATTCCAAGGTGGTCTCATTCCCTGACTAAGATCCCGGAGGTCTTGGGCAAGGTGATGCAGCAAAGGAGACGCAGAGTCGGGGCTAGACCTCGGGAAGTGCGGGTGCACCTGCTCTTCTCAGTGTGACCCGTGAGCCACCTGTACCGAGATGGCCTGGGGAGGGGTGGGTAGGAGCACAGACCTAGTGCGTCAGAGTCTGTGGCATCAGAGCCCAGGAATCTTCATGGTGACAAGTCTTCTGGGTGACTTTCTTGTAAGCTGAAGTCTGGAAACCACTGCACTCGGTCATCCTTCCCTGCAGCTGCGCTGTGTGGGCCGTACGAATGCGATTGCACCTTCCGAAAATGCCAGTGACTTTGGAAAATGGTTGATGCTGGCTCCTCAGGCCACGTGACTCTGGAGAAGGTCTGTGTCTCAGGAGAATGCTGGGTTTTCACATAGACCCCTTTTCCTGCCCTCTCTGGTCCCTGCGAGAGCCACCACGTCACCGTGATCCCTGGCAATGCTCCTCCAGGGAAATGTATGTGTGGGGAGAAGATTAGTCTGAAACAGAGAGACACGTACTCCCAGCCTTGCCAAGTCACTCTGGAGAGAGCATGACAATGCTTCGGTTTCCATAGCGACCAGGTGACTGTAAGCTCACCTTTGGCCCTGGAAACAGCCTCCAGCTTCTGGGAACAACTGCAAGGCTGTGGCTGATTATGAGAAGGGAGGACACCAAGGGAGAAGAGGAAACCAACCACTGACCGGGAAATAGGCTCAGCTGCGCATTCTGAGCTGAAAGGAAAGTTAGAAGAGACCCCCAAAACAAAGATACAGAAGGTCAGGCAGGACCTCCAGCCAAGAGAGGCGGATATGGGGCAGGCAGTAACCCCATCGTCCTCATTTGTATTAGCAGCCACCACTGATAGGGCGACCCCCTTCTCTAGGTTAACCCCAATTTTTTGGCTCCTTTAAAATAGGCATTGAGTAGAAATTTACAGACATCACAGGCTTAGACAGCTTTTTAACTGCTCGTTTATTTTCTACTGAACTTGCTATTCCATGATACAGGTTGCCATGCCGGCTTCAGCTGCCACCTTGCCCTGTGTCCGTTCTTCCTCTCTCATATATCTGAGCCGAGATGGAGACCTCCCTACCCCCCAATATTTTAAGTCAGCTTTGTATTGGGGGTTAACTTGGACTTACAGAAATGTTGCCAAGTTAGCACAGAGAGTTCCTGTCTACCTTCACCCGGTGTACCCCACTGTTAACATCAGCAGGTACGTTTGTCATAATTAAGGGACCAACATTGATATGTTACTATTAACTCCACACTTTATTTGGGTTTCACATTTTTTTCCCCATTTATGACCTGTTTCCATTCCAGAATCCAATCCAGGGTACCGTGTTGCATTTAGTTGTCATGTCTCCCTGGTCTCCTCTGGTCTGGGACAACGTCTCAGTGTTTCCTTTTATTAAATTACTTTGACAGTTTTGAGGGTACCTGGCAGGTGTTCCACGCCATGTCCTCGATCTGGGTTCGTCTTATGTGTTTCTCACGATTAGCCTGGGGTTTGAGGTTTTTAGAAAGAGGGCCACATGCCCTTCTTGTCAGCGTATGGGGGGTGCACACCCAGTGCTATTTTTCATGGTGTGACCTTGACCACCCGGCTGAGGTGGCATTTGGCGGCTTCTCTGCGGCAAAGCTACTGTTTCCCTTTTTGTACTCTATTCTTTGTTACTAAGTTGACAAGTTACGGCACTAAGAAAGTTACTGGATCTAGACCCCCTCCCAACCTCTCCCCCATTTTTGAAGAACCTTGGAAGATGGTTTCACAGCAAATGGAAACGTGCTTTCAAGGGGGCAGCTGCTTTCTCTTGGGGCAGACAAGACTGGAACTGACGGCTTCTAATTAAAACTCCTTTACCTGCCTGAGGTGGGCCCCAAGGATGCCCCTGCTCGGTCTCGGGTGGTAAACACCAGCACAGTTCTGGAATGGAGGATTTTTCTCCTGATCTGGCCAACGCGAGATGCAGCATTTGTTGCAGTGATGTGAAACGTATCTTTCTGAAAAGGAACGATACACTCAGATTTTAATGTAGCCCTCTTGACAGCCATGGTCAGCAGTCAAAATGTCATCTTGTTATTTCCTTCTTTTTACCTCAAGAGAGGAAATGTTCCTTCAGTATGTGATTAGCGTCTGTTGAGGGGCTTAACACCATGATAACTAATTAACTGAGCATTTACTATGTGATGGTTGCTTTATGTGTATTTCTCCCCACTTAATCCTCCCATTCTTTTTTTTTTTTTTTGAGACAAAGTCTTGCTTTGGTTGCCCAGGCTGGAGTGCAGTGGTGTTACCATGGCTCACTGCAACCTCCAACTCCTGGGCTCAAGAGATCCTCCTGCCTCGGTCTCCCAAGTAGCTGAGACTACAGGCACATACCACCACACCTGGCTAATTTTTCTATTTTTAGTAGAGAAGGGGTCTTGCTCTTGCTCAGGCTGGTCTCGAACTCCTGAGCTCAAGCGATCTACCTTCCTCAGCCTCCCAGAGTGCTGGGATTACAGGCATGAGCCACCGCGCCCAGCCCCTCACATTCTTTTGGTTAAGTTTTACCACAAGGAAAGGAAGGTGCAGGGAGGCGAAGTTACTCCCCCATGGTCACACACACAGGTGGCAACAGGTGGCACTGGGGTTTGAACCCAGACTGACACTGGAGCCCAGACTCTTGCCTGTTGGGGTTACTGCGCTGGGGAATTTGACCAACAGGCCCTTGAAAAATGTCCCAATCTGCTCTGCACTCACACCTCTCTCTAGGAACTTTGGCTTCTTTCTACCAACAGCCATTCTTCTCTGGAAGGCAGGAAACTGCAGTCTCAGCCATCGTAAACAATTCTGTTTATTTAGCTTGGGACATAAAGGTCAAGTGTTAAAATGCTTTAATGCCTCCTACTACTGTTTGCACCTCCCCTGGCTGAGTGATTGCCGTCTCCAAATCGACTTCTCCCCTCCAGCAGGCTCTGGTGACCAGGGTACAGCTTGCAGAGAGACGGGCAGATGGTAATGACCTCCCTGGCAGGTGGAACTTGTCCTAGTGAAATTGGAGGAAGACACAGACGGCATCAAAGGGGTGGGGAGCCTCGGGGTGTCCCCGCATCCTGCAGGAGGCCACATTCTCGCTGTGGTCCTGGTGGCAGACAGCAGACCTGAGAGCTGTTCCCGGCTTCTTTCTGCTCCCTGTGGGGCAATGAGCACTGGTCCTCCACCCGCTCAGAACTCAAGTGGGGACAATTGGGTTCGATCGGTATTTCCCAGGGTGAGTGGTCTGCAGGGTGATTTTAGAAGGTGTTTGTGATAATTTTAGATGAGACATAGACCCGGCGTTAAATAACATTAAGTGATATCATGAGAGGATTTCATTCCTTTTCAGTTCTTCTGATGGCCTGGAGGAGGGAATAGCAGTTTGGGTTCTGTGTGTGTGTGTGTATGTGTGCACGCACGCGTGTGCGTGTGTGCATGTGTGTGAGTGCGCATGCGCTTAATGCCTCTTAAATCCTTCTGACAACCCCTTCTAGCACCAAAGGGTGCAGACCTCAGGCTTGGAGCCTTGGCAGGCAACAGCCTCTCCCTGCAATTTATCATGGCTTTGTTTTCACTGCGCCTGCTTTTTATAACTACCTTCTATGTTCCACGAGTAGGGTTTCCATTTCTGGAGGTGATGTCGAGTTTCAGAAGTCACAGTGCAATCTGCAAGCCAGCAGCAGCCCTGGGAGCTCGTAGGAAAAGCAAATCAGGCCCCATCCCAGGCTACATGCATGTTAACAGGATGCCCGGGGTTCCTACACCTTTGGTATCAGTTTGGGAACTACTGATACAGAGTTTCCCTTTTTAGAATCACTATTTCAGTAAAAGAAATAGACCGGTTTAAGGAGACATCTGATTAAATAACAGCATGGGTGCTGCACCTTAGCAGCAGCAACATGAAGGGTCAACAGGGAAGACAGGCAGTGGAGAGGGACCGGGCTGATCTTTGGGGTGTACACCTGTTATCTAAGGCCAACAGTGCTGAGCATAAAAAGCCCGATCTAAAGGGATATTTTTGTTATCCGGGGAGTCCAAGCACAGATTGACGAGTGTGTCAAAATAGCAGCTCCTATCACACCTCTGCTCCAAACCCTCCAGTTTCCACCTCGTGGAGCAAACAAGCCAGGGGCCCTGCAGTGGCTTGCGAGCTTCCTCGGCGCCTGGCCCCGTTCTCCCCGACTCCATCTTATCCTGCTGCCGTCACCCGTTACACCCAGATCCAGACCCCATGGCCTCCAAGTTGTTTTGGAATAGTCCAAGTATGCCCCTGCTTCAGGGCCTTTGCATGTCATTCAAAAAAATGAAAAAATGAAAGAAGCCCTTCCTACCCAGAGCTCCCATTCTTATCCATTCTCTTCAAATGGGCTCTGCTCCAATCTCATCTCACCACTAAGGCGTTTCCTGACACTGCTCTTCACCTCTCTCTACTTAGTTTGTTATGTTTTTCCTTAGAGAATTTACCACTCGAAATACACGTTTATGTCCTGTTTCCTGCTACTGGAAGGCAAGTACCAGGCGTGTGGAGACATTGCTGTGTTCACCGTCCTACCCAAGTGGTAGCAGTGTCTGGCAAATGAATGCTTTGAGTGAATGAATGAGTGGGTGAATACATGAATACCTGGATTATAGTCCCGGATGGGCTAATGTCCAGTGACCCCTCCCTCTTTGCCTCAGTTTCCTCCTCTGTCCGGTGCGAGGGTCCCACGGGCCACCTCTGAGGTCATTCCAGCTCCTGCGTCTGTGGCTCCGACTCCAGAGGGCGAGGACTTCCACGCGCACCGGCCTCCCGGCCTCTCTGATTAGCTCCCACCCCCCATTACCCCAGATGCCTCTGTCAGCGCCGAGAGGCCCCAGGGAATTAGGGATGTCAGGAATCCTCAGAAAGTGGCAGATCCATTGTGTGCGCCACTGAATTGGGTAATTAGGGAGGGTGGCACTTCAGTCGCTTTAAAAGCTTAGTGGGTGGGGAGAAGAGATACTCCTGACAGCTTCTGCACATCCACTCAGACTTGGAGCTTCTCCGTGGGACAATCTGCTTTTGTCACCAAAGTTGTGCTTTATGGGTCTCCCAAGGCGTGTGTGAAGAAGAGGAGATAAGGGCTGGGGCCTGGCACCGTCGCATGGACCCTCTGTGTGGAGAGAGGAGGGCGGTGGGGTAGGAGGGGGTGAAGCTTATGGCCCAGCTCGGGGTGACCACTCCGTGGCATAAGAAATGCCAGCATTGTGGGCACAGGGACAGGTCCCCAAGCTCAAGTGTGCAGGAAACACCTTTGTTCTTTATAACCAACTTCATTTCTGACTCCTAATTGTCATTCTGCTGGACCAAAGGAAACTGAACCTCCATCCCGCTTGGGGGTTCCCCTATACCCAAGGGGGTGTCAAGTTCAGAATTAGATTGTATTAGATTGTTTCTTCCCCTCTTGGAGTCATGTGTGTTCTGAACAGGGGTTCCTAAGAGGGCCAGGCTTTGGGGGTGTCGAGTCTGGCTGCTCTGGGGTCCTCAGGCATTCCTGCCTCCCCTCCTCCTCATCCTCCCCCAAACTTATCACCAAGCCAGGGACATCTGCTTCTCATGGGAGGAGGATGGAAGCCCCCGTTTCTTTCCTGCTGCCTCAGTATGCTTCTCCTGTCTTCCTACTGGGGCTTATGCTTTAGAGACAAAAGACAGATAAGGACGTCTTTGCAGTGACTTTAGCTTCTCTGAAGCAATGAGCTACCTGAACAGAGGAAATGAAGAAGGAAAACTGTCGGGAGATGGGGAATGCATCCATTAATTTCTCAAGTTACTATCCAGCCACAGCGATAATAATGAACTGTCATGTACTGAGCATTCTCTGTGTGGCAGGCACAGCACGAAAGGTTCCATTGACATGAATTACTTCTCTGACCCTTGGAATAATCTTATGAGATGATAGTGATGGCACAGTCTTGTACCATCTTAGTGTTGGTCAGCACAGGGCTGAGCGCTTTACCTACGGCGTCATGTGTCATTTAAGATGATACGTTTTGCAAAATGCACCATTAGGTGACTTTGTTGTTGTCAAGCATCACAGAGTGTCATTATGCAAACCTAGGTGGTGCAGTGTACCAGGCACCTAGAGGGTACAGCCCAGTGCTCGTGGGCTACAAACCTGTACAGCAGGTCTCTGTACTGAATGCTGCTGGCAGCTGTAACACGATGGGGGGTATGTGTGTGTCTAAACATATCTAAACATAGAAAAGATGCACTAAAAATATGATACAGCCAGGCATGAGGCGTGCCTGTAATCCCAGCTACTCATAGGCTAAGCTGGGAGGATCCCCTGTGGCCCGGAGTTCGAGACCAGACTAGGCAACATAGTGAGACCCTCTCTTTAAAAAAACGGTTAAAAAAATACAGGTAGTCCCCAGGTTACAGCCGAGATATGTTCCTGAGAATGTCTTTAGGTCGGATTTGTATGTTACTCAGATCCCTGACAAACAGCACATGTAATAATAATAATAATAATAATAATAATAATAAAATGCTATAGTGACTCATACGTGATAATAATAATGCAGTGTAATACTGTAATAATAATAATATCCCAGTACTGTAATAATAAGTTATAGAAACTATTGTGCTTTTCCTTTTAATTCAAACAGAGCACAAAAACAAACTCATGTAAAAAGTTTAGATGGAGACAGGAGAAATTTCGAAAGAAGACTGTGAAAGGTGAGCGCTCACCTACTGTCGCGCCCGTGCTTTGCTCGGTGGAGGGCGTCCCTGAGGCGAGAGGTCGCTGGTGTTCCCGGGAAGATGACCACGGAGCCGGAGCTGCAGACTCAGGGCTTGATCCTCTTGCTGGAGGAGGGAGCTCACCACTGAAGTCGGTTCCTTGAAAAAGAGAATCCAGGGCTGTTCGCACAGCCTTTTCTCTTTTATTCGTCATAAATGGCCGTGCAGCAGCCGATGCTCTCACCACCTGCACGGTAGACCTTTGCAGACTGCTCAGCGTTAGCTCTCGCTCCTCAAGCTCTGCAAACCCTGCTTCGGTGAGACGAGAGGCTCCAGCTGAATCCTTCGTCGTGAACTTTCTTGGCTCTGGATCTTCTCATTCTTCGCGTTCTTGTGTTTCTATCGGATGCTTCTCTGTCCGTGAGCCTAGTGCCAGCGCGAAGATGCTACACCAATGGACCGCTTATGCCACGCGGGTTTGTTTACTTGTGCGGGAAGAAGCTAGCTCCCGAATTGTGAATTTAATTATTTAATTGTAAGTTATCCTCATGGGGAGACTCTGGAGCTGGTTCGTAAGTACGGAACGCCGTAAGTCAGGTTGTCCGTAACCAGGGGCCTCCCTGTACGGTATAAAAATGGCACGTGTGTATAGGGTAGCTCCGCTATAGTCTCACGGGACCACTGTCATATATGCGGTGCGGGACTTTATCTATTCAGTCAGTTCTCTCCACAATCCTCTAAGCTAGTTGCTATTATGATTCCCATTTTACAGATGAGGAAAAATGAGGCACAGAGGATTTAAATGACATGCCCTAGGCCACGCAAGCTGGCAAGGAGCAGAGGGAAGGTTCACACGCAGGCAGCCTGGCTCCAACGCTAGAGTACAGGACTGCCCCAGCGGTCCCCCAGGTGAAGTGGAGTATGTGTCTTCCCTGAGATGCTCCCAGTAGCGCCCTCCTTCTCTCTTGTCCGTGGGGAAGCTGTTTTTGACTTCTAGGCAGTTGTGCACACCTGGCGCCTGGGAGCAAGCTGGCCACAAAGGCAAGAATCCAGTGTATGGTTGGCTATCTGCAACTATTTGATGGAGAAAATAAAACAGCTGGCGCTGGCTGCTTCTGGAGAGCACCCAGAGGGCCAGATGCACCACGGTCTGAGCAAGGGTGGTTCAGCAGGAGCACTTATGTCTGGGAACCACAGGTCAAGGCAAACCTGTGCTGCTGTTCCACGTGGACTTAGGAATCAATTAGCATCCACCAATATTCGATCCATAGGGGCATTCTTTTGGCACCAGAAAACCCTCTTTATTTTTCAATATAATTTTTTATTGAGATAATTGTACCTCCCCATGCAATTTTCATTTTAAAAAGGAGAGATACCACGTATACTTTACCCAGTTTATTTCGGTGTTAACATTTTGCAAAACTATAGCGTAATGTCTTAAGACACTGAATTGTTCAATCGCCACGAGTGTCCCCTTGGGACCGCTATCCACCTCCCTCTCCCTGCCTCCCTTCCTAATCCCTGGCAACCGCTCATCTGTTGCCCACTTCTAACATCTTCTCTTTTCAAAAATGTTATGCAAATAGAATCGTACAGCATGTAACCTTGTAGGATCGGCTTTTTTCACTCAGCATAATTCCCTGGAGATTCACCCAAGTTGCATTAACAATATTTCATTTATTTTCATTGCTGAATAGTATTCCATGGCATAGATATAGCATAGTTTAACTATTCACTTGAAGAAGGACGTCTGGGCTGTTTGGGGGTTTTATGATTAAAGTTGCTATGGACATTTGTGTACAGGTTTTCGTGTGAACGTACACTTTTCATTTCTTTGGGATAAATGCCAAGGGTTACAATGGCTGGATCATATGGTAATTGGACGTGTAATTGATAAGACACTGAGAGGCTGTGCCATTTTACATTCCCACTGGTGATATATGAGTGATCCACTTTCTAAGCATCCTCACCAGCATCTGGCATTGTCATTATTAGTATTATTAATTTTTTTGCCATTCTTATAGGTTATAGCGATATCCCATGATGGTTTTAATGTGCATTTACCTGATGGCTAACGATGCTGAACACCTTCTCATACTCTTATTTACGCTCTACATATCTGCTTTGGTGAAATGTCTGTTTACGTCTTTTGCACGTTGTGTAATTGGATTGCTTTTTTGTTTCCTGTTGAGTTCTGAAAGTACTTCGTATATCCTGTGTATTATTCCTTTGTTGGATATGTGGTTTGCAAATGTTTCCCCCCCAGTCTGTAGTTTGTCGCCTCATCTTCTCTCCAGGGCTTTTTGCAGAACAAAAATTTTTAATTTTGATGAGGTTCAGTTTATCAATTTTTTGTTTTATGGATCACATTTCTGGTGTTAAGTCTGTAAGTTCTTTGTGTAGCCCCAGATCCCAACGATTTTCTTCTGTATTTTTCAAAACAATTTGTAGTTTTACATTTTATACTTAAGTTTATTTAAGTTATATATATAAAACTTTAAAGTTAATTTTTTTGCCTATGGATGTCCAATTGCTCCAGCACTGTTTGTTGAAAAGTATAGCTAATGTTTGAACGTTAACTATGTGCCTGACACTTAGCTAAGCACTTTTAAGTAGCATTTTATATCATCCCCGCAATTACCCTATGAAGTGGAACTGTATTATGATTTTTATAGATATGGAGACTTAACATCAGAGAGGTGGCATGATTTTCCAGAAGTCACACAGCCACAGCCAAGCACAAATCTCTGTCTGACTCTAACCCTCAGCCCTGCATCACCTCTAGTTTTGTCTCTGAGCGACTGTCTCTATATTTGTGCTCCGCCTGTCATCGTGACAAATTCAGACTGGCTTCAAATCAGTGCCTGTCTTGGGACCTCTCTTTGGGCTATGGCTAAATCAAATTTTCAGGAGGTGCAAGTGTAATGTAATATGAAATATCTGTTCATCATTTAACTCAGGGAAGTCTTTCCCCCTCACTAATATCCATGATAAAGCATATGCAAATGTCTGTAATTGAACATAATTAAAATAATGAGAGTTGAAAGAATGTGATATTCAAAATAAATGCAATAAGGAGTTGGACACAGCCATTATCCTAATTCAGAGTGATTACTTTATGATTACATTATCAGAGCCTCTAATATTTCTGTCTTTAATATAATTTTATTTACTTTGGGGAGGCAGATACTCTCTGATTAGGATGGACTCCTGTCCTGGGTCTGGTTACCTGTTCTTCCAGACTACTCCTCGGAGGAAAGCTGGTGACATTTTGACCAGCGCCTTGTGCCTTTTCCCCCTCCCTGCCACCCTGCTCAGCCATAACTCCTCACAAGGACAACTGAGACAGGGAGATGACATGACAGTCTGGTATCCCGTGACACATCTAAACGCCGCCTGAGAGTGAATAAGCCGGAGGCATCAAACGCCAGGGGCTGCATCCCATGGCGCGTGCCAGGGTTGCCAGCCATGCGTATTTGTGACCTGAGTGACTCAGGGAGATTTGCTTTCTCTGCCCTTTCTCATTTTTTTTTTTTTTTTAAATCTAAAACTCAGCTTAGATGCACAGTCACCTGTTACAGGGATTCAGAGAGTGAGGAATGCTGCGCTCCGGTGGGCAAGGGTAGCGTATAGCACAGAGAACACCACCGTGGCTGTGCTCCAGATCTTACCTCTGCTGTGTGTCAGCTGTGTGATCCAGGGTGAGTCCCTTACCCTCTCTGGGCTTCAGTTTGCTTGTCTTTAAATGGGAAGATAAAACCTGCACTTACAGGGGTCTTCCCCGTAACATGAGAGGATGTGTATGAAGCGCTCAGTGTTAAAAGATGCTTAACAGATGTTAGATGTTGAATGTCACAGGAAAGGGAGACAATTTGTAATGTTTTGTTCAAGGTTAGTTAGTGTAAGAGATGGGATTTGGGGACAAGAACCTGAGATTGTGGGCTCCTGGTACAGCAAAGTCTCCCCGACTTTGGGCAGGCACTGTTGGCAGGGGGTGTGGGCAGAAAACTTGCCCATCCTTCCCTGCCCGGCCCCTCCTCCCATCAGCAGGTGGCGGCATCCCAAGTTGAGCTTAAATTTCTCTGGGGGTGGCAAAAACGACCTCACTCTCTTGTCCTGCTCCTGGGCTCTGGTCTTATCTTGATCATGAGGGTGACCCTGTGTGAAGTCATCCAGCTAGAGACTGACACCCCCAGATCCTTTATGAGAAGCGAGAGACCACACACTTTGCTGATTTAGAACAGATGGGACCACCTGGGATGGTCCAGGGGCTAAACACAGAAAAAGCCAGTGGGATTTGATGTATCTTCCTTGGAGAATCCCCTGCACCAGCTTATGTGAAGATTTTCACTGGCCACAATCAAAGAAATCAGCTGGCCTTGGGCCATGACCTATAACCACGTTCTACACCTTTGGCATTTCGTGTATGCGCTGTGACCAAACTTACTCGCATTTGAGGATCCCCAGCTTCTGTGCCCAACAGATGGATTCCGGCTTGACCTGTTCGACTTCCTCCTTCCCCCTGCCCTCCCAGGAGATTTCTGCTGCAGCCCCCCTGGTTCTGTAGGCTGCAGCAACAGGAGGACAAAGGGAAGGACAGGCACGTGGGCTACAGCCTTACCCGAGACAGGCATGGAAATAGTTGCCATGCGTGAGGGAAGAGGGCGGGAAGGAGGCTTGTGAGAAGTAGTGCATTTGGTTGTGCCTCCCATCAGGGTTCTCACAAAACAAAGAGAGATACTCAGTGTATTTTGCAAACATTTCCTGTGTACTTGACGACCCACCATTACTGAGGTTGGACTATTTGGGGGTGACTGCAGGATTACACTTCACCATATTATTGCATATGGACCCTCACAGCAACCCCTCCAGGGCGATCTGAATGTTCCACATTTGCAGAGGAGCACCAGGCTCCGGCCCAAGACCGCACAGTCAGGAGGTGGAGGCCCATCGTTTGCATCCGGGTCTCCCTGGTGCAGTTGCCTGCTAGTGAGCTGCAGCTCACAGAGAGCAGAGCAGAGCGCCCTGGGCTGTGAGCACGTAGGAAGAATTAAAGAATAATCATCGCTGCAGCTCTGTGCTGGGAAATGGCAATTAGCCTCTGGTTTGTTTGGATTAATATCTCTGGAGACCTTCGCTGAAGTATTATTTATTGATAAGGAACACGCGCAATAGCTGGATGGGAGCTGGGAGTCGTGCACTCGGTGATCTTGGTGGAGCAACTGCAGGAGAAACTCTCTCCTCATCCAAAAGATGTTGCTCTTTTGTTTGGGAAATTATTATGCAGTTTCTGAGGGTTTTTTTTTTTGTTTTTGTTATTGCTTTGGAAATCCTGTAACTTCTGTGGGGAGTTTTGCTCCGTTAAATGAGCCTGCCTTAGGAGCTAAACAGACCTGGGCCAATCCCAGCCTTGCCCATAATCAACAGCGTTTCCTTGAGTAGGTAAAGCTTTTAACTTCCCGAACGCTTAGTCCCTGCCTGGGTGCATGGCTGGGCAATTGGATACGATGAGTAGGGTGCTGTAGCACATGAGGTATGGAAATTATTTACAAGCAATAATTCTTACGCACACAACACCCCTGCTGTAGAAAAGATGGGCCCGACCACCTAGGATGGCTCAGGGGCTAAACACAGAAAAAGCCATCGGAATTTGGTGTATCTTCCTTGGAGAATTTCCCCACCCTGGCTTATATGAAGATTTCCACTGGCCACGATGGAAGGAACCATCTGGACTTGGGCAATGGCCTATAACCACATTCTATCCCTTAGCATTTAAGAGCAATAATTCTTACCATCACAATGCTGAAGATCCGAATACATGTGAACATGAATTGCCAAGTACACACATTAGGGTGAACCAGGTGGTGAGAAAAAAATGCTGAGATAAAAAAACTGAAAATGAATTATACACAAAGTAGATGCTCTCACGCTGTTATGGGTTAAGCTTAAATATAAAGAGTGGTCAGCTGTAAAAATCTTGCACCACGTTGTGATTTGTTAGGAAGTGAATGAGGCTGAATTTACGTTGACACAGAATATTAAAAATCCTTAAAGAAAATAAAAAAGAAGAGAAATGCAGAGAATAGCTTCCTTCTTCAAAGAACAAAACGTTTTCAAGTCCTTCGGAAGGCTCCGTTTAAGTGAAAGGATGCAGCTGCAGCGTGGATCGCAGGGGATGGGGAAAGGTTGGCGTTGCTTAGGCGACTCCCACAGAAGCTACTTCTGCAATTGACTCAAATTTTATCTGTTCATTAAAGTGAGACCACTAATGGGTAACCCTTGCTCAGCCATAACTAAGTAGTGAGTCTGCTTTCCTCTGAACAGGAGCCGCAACTTAGATCTCGCGGGTTTTTAGAGGACCTGCGTGCCATCGGAGTGAGTCACCGAGCCTTCATGTGTGTGTGTGAGTGTGTGTGTGTGTGTGTGTGTGTGTGTGTGTGTGTGTGTGTGTGTGTGTTGGGGTTTTCATTGTTGTTTCTCTAGGAATCCAATGAGAAGCTAAAATTCCCCGACAGGAGACACTATTAAGACTCACAAGACAGCAGCAGGCATTGCCGACCTCAGTCAAAAGGAGGACTCAGCAGCCCCAGCCGGGGGGACGCCGGGCGGGGGCGTTCTCTTGCCCCCTTCTCACCCCCAGGCCCTCTTGGACCCACAAGGACCATCCTACCTAGAACTGAGATGGGTACAGAATATGCCATGCCTACAAGGTTGACCCCGTGACCTGTTTTCTGTCCACTTACATGACAAATAAGTAGCGGTTGTCGACACGGGGACCTCGGCGTAACTGTTCCTCGCTGGGCTTCGAGCCACATAAACCCATCTATTCCTCTTTCTTTTTGCAGCATGTATATGAAAACCACAAGAGAGAAAGTGCCTGTCTGCCTGTTTGAAAATGCTGTGTGTGTACGTGAGAGAGAGAGACAAAGAGAAGGAGACACAGAGACTTTCAAGTCTGTTTTTTTTGTTTTTTTTAAAGGAAGCACTCAGTAAACCCGGTGAAGGAAGCAGAAGACAGCCATGTCTGTAGAACTCGCCTTCTTACCCAGCAAGCTCGAGTCTGGGTTCATTGAAATGTTGGCCATTATTCTATTTGACTCCTCGGATGTTCTCAGGTTGATATGTTTAAGATTAATGAGGCATTAGTTCTCAATCAAGGAGCCATAATCAAGAATACCCATTTAGCTGCAGCGAGTTGTGTCGCTGCATTAATTAATATCGTTTGACCTTTGTATTTGGGGTGGGATGATGTATCGCTGCATTTTCCTGAGCAGTGCCATAAAATTGATAGCTCGAATATTGCCGTTCGTATGGCCCAGTGGTTCGTTTAAGTTAAATGCTGTGCTTGTAATTAATATAGGATAGGTACGTCTGGGAAGATGATGTATATTAATTCTTATTTGGTGAAGCAGGCCCTGCTGGGTGGGAGATTCAGGGCTTGGATTGCCTCATCTGAAGCACTTTGCTCCTGGGGATGTTGGCGCTTGTGGGAAAATTCTCCTTGAAGGTATCTCATAAGAAGTCTTTTTCTAACTCAGAGGTGGTGTCTACACAAACAGTTAAATAATACAAAGTGGGAATGGCTCTATGGGGCTCAGTTAACTTGCCATGTTACTGTTTCTCCAACTGTGATGGGTGTATTGCTCCAGCACAGACTCCAGCTTGTTAGGTCTTGGGCAAAATGAAATTTTTGGATTTCTCCAGGTGATGGTGATGCCGCGGTCCAGGTAACACAATTGTAGTAGCAGTTGTCTACACCAGGGGCTGGCAAACCTTGTCTGTAAATGTTCAGAGAATTAAGATTTTTGGCTCTGTAGGCCAGAGGGTCTCTGTTGCAACTACTCAACTCTGCCCTGTAGTGGGGAAACAGCCATAGATCATATGTCAGTGAATGGGCATGGCTGTGTTCCAATAAAACTTTATTTACAAAACCAGGCAGCAGGCTGGATTTAGCCCATGGGCAATAGTTTGCTGGCCCCTGCTCTGGACCACACATTCCACATAGGCAGGGCTATGTTTTCTTCACCACTGTATTTTAGGGCCTAGCAAAGTGCCAAGTGCATAATAGGAAATGCAAGGATATCTAAGGTTGAGTGATTCAGTTTTCACATCCAACGGCATGAACGTGTCCACTGGCCCACAGCATACGTTACATTCACTGATGCAGGGACCAAAAGCCCCAGCCCCAGACTCCAGTTGCCTCTGGCTGGCTGTGAGCCTTGGAGGAGAGGATGAAGGGGGTTCCCCACTTTGACCCAGCCATTCATTCACTGGTCATGAGTGAGTTCCACACTGATGAGTTCTGCTCGGTCTTCCTGAAGTACTTTCTTCACTGCACACTGTAGCCTGCTTTGAAATTGTAACAGTATTTTAAAAACATCTTTCCACATCATTAAATATTCTTTACACCATTATTTTTATTGACTGTACAATATTCCATACTTTAAGCAATATTCTGTGGGAGGGCATTTGTGTTGCTTTCTTTTTTTCTAATTGCAAAGTGCTAAACACTGTGGCACATATACCTTAGAGCCCAAATCCACATCTTATCTTGGAATAAATACCTGAATAGGGGATTTCTGTGTGGAAAGGCAAGCACATTAAGACAGATTGTGTTGTGTGACTTCTAGAGTCCTGCCAGGAGTGCATGATAGTAACTGCTTTTGTAAAAGGTTTTTGAGGAGGAATTTAGAAAGAGAGAAAAAGAAAAATCAAACCTGTTTAAGGATGATTGTTATGCTGAGTGGAATAAGGGCATAGAAATGTGAGAGGGGACAAGGAAATCTTGGTGTTACCTAACTGTTGCCATGAGGACTTAACTTTAGGGTTAAGTTTCCTAAAATAGAATGGACAGAGAGAACCCCTGATGCTCCGAGCCAACACTTTGCTTCCTTATAGGCACTGATTGTGTTCAAGCTTGGTGGGCAACCTTTGACCCGGACAGAAGGAGAATTCCTGGGACTATTAGATCAAACGGATGTACACAGTACCACAGTGGGAACGGCGCAGAATGGAGTCTCACCATTTCATTATAAGGAAAGTGTCTTAGTACATTTGGGCTGCTGTGACAAAATACCATAAACTAGGTATCTTATAAACAACAGAGATTTATTTCTCACAGTTCTGGGGCCTGGGAAGTCCAAGATCAAGGCAGATTCAGTGGGTGGTGATGGCCCGTGTTCTGGTTCATAGATGGCCCCTTCTTGCTGTGCTTTCACATGGAGGAAGAGGAGGAAGGGCTCTCTGGGGCCTCTTTGTACAATAGCACTAGTCCTGTTCTTGAGGGCTCCACCCTCACGACCTAATCACCTCCCAGAGGCCCTACGTCCTAATACCTTCACCTTGGGAGTTAGGATTTCAACGTATGAATTTGAGGCGGGGATAGAAACATTCATTCCATAGCAGAAAGAGACCCTGAACTGAAACAATGGTCATTTTCCCAAGGGCTGCAGGAGCTCTGCAGAAGGGGAGTTTTCTATACATCTTCACCCTGGCATTCATCTCACCATCGGATACAGACCCCACAGAAGCCATGCTTCTCGGCTGAAAACCCTGAGAACTCAGGGCAGGACAGTTATTTGGGACAAGCATTGAGTTTCTTTAATGACAGATTCAACACTGGCTTTGCAGTGAAGTTGGAGAAGTTCAGGAAGGTGTGAGGGTGATTTTTTTTTTTCTCTCAAGGAGGAATGAGAATTTTGGCCTGTGTATTAGTGGAAGAAATAGGGAGTGTATGCAAACTGGGTAACTTGAAGTGAGCAACTACCTATAAAAGCATGGGCAGGGAATCTGAAACAACAAGGGGAAATTCTGTACTCTGGGGCTAGTTACAAGGCATCTAATATCCCACAGTTTGAAGGGGTAAGAGACGGAGCAGTTATGGGACCTGCAGGCAGAGAAACTGTGGGGTTTCAGTGAGGGGCACAGCCAGTTCACAGCTACCCTGCAGGGAGAGAGTCTGAAGGGTCCACATCCCAGCTTCACTCTCCTGCCTCCCTCCATCTCTGCTGGTGTTACCCGTCGGCCAAATCCACCAGGCAGCCAGAGGGAAGGACGCCTGTTGATGTGGTTTGTCTAGATCAGCCTCCTGCCCGAGGGCAGAGCAGCGTGGAGATGGTGGAGCTTGGAGCTCTCTGGGTAAACAGAAGGTAAACAGCCCCGTGTGGCCATGTGGATTATTTAATCACACTCTGTTTTCCAGGGCAAGGTGCTTTGGTTTAGGCTTGGAACTGAGAGCATCATGAATTTGTAGCCACATGCTATGGTTGATGGCATGATTAAAAGAAAACATAGAGCCTAGTCACATGCCAACTCTGGGATATTAAGATGGGGTTTTTGTGACTGCGTGGCAGGTGAGATGGCACCCACCTGCTCTTTATCTGACATATTTCTTCTGGGTACCTTCAAGAGCTCTGTGAAGAATAACCAAATCTCAAGACCGAAGGAACGCTCAAATTATGTTTCCTGGGTTCCAGATGATAAATGAATTATGCCAAGAAAACCAAAATATTGACTTCAGTTTAAAAGAGAGAAGAGAAATGGTTTTCACATTTGCCCAAGGCAACCCATCCAAGAGCAAAATAAGCCTCATTTCCAAAACGTTCTCCCTTAAATATAACTCAACTAGCCAGAGCATCAAATTCAATATATAAATCTATTTGCTTGTGTCTCACGTAGTTTTATGTCTGTAAATTTAGTTTAGTTTCTCTCTCTCCCTCTTTTTTTTTTTTTTTGCTTATTTGGCATCATTGGATGATTTTCAAGATGTTAGAATATATAACATGAAATCTAAATTCTGACTTGAAAATGTGAAAATTTGACAATATTGAGCTTTTATTCCCGTATAGGAAAAACAATAACATTGGAGCTTCCCATGGGTTTCTCTCTTCAGCTGGTGCCTTACCAGGTACTCCCAGTCATTGTTCGTGCCTGTGTGACAAGGTGTTTGAGTTTCCGGTCTCTATGAACCCACCAAGTCCCTGTAGAGAGGTCATATTCCCAATCCGTTTTCCTTTGTTCTGTTCTGGGGACCATCTTCAGATGTGGAAGCTTTTTCCTGGGGTGACATAGGTCTCTTTGAAAGTCTCCAATGTTCTCAGAGTTGCACTGATAGGTCTAATTGCAGTAGCAATTCTTCCAATTTGGGGGAAATCAAAATAGGCTACACTGATATTTACATTCGCATTGTCTATAACGAAAGAAAGTAAAGAGTCATCAAAAACACATAGTAGTATAAGTAAGATACTTGGTCGGGCGGCGGGGGGAGCGGGGTGGTGGCATATGGGCAGTTATCAGGGAACCTCAGTTGAATCTTGAGTGTTAAGAATTCAAAGAAGCTTTGGACATACCTAGGGCTTATGTCTTTTCAACAAGGTGATAAAATTCTCTTTCTTTGAATGAAACATATGTGGATGCCTAACATGTCAAACAGGTCAAAGCTGAAGGGCTTTCACCGAAGCAAGGTTGTGGGGTGGATAGAAAGCCACATCCCTCACCCTTCCCCAAATTTCTATCCTGGTGATGGAATGAGCAGTCCCCATGGCACTGCCATAGTGTCCCCAGTGCGCTGGTGTTGTCCTCCTGTCCTAATGACCTTTCTGTTTAAAGCACACGAGGACCTTGCCAAATATCTGGCTGTCCCTAATGTGCAAATGGCATTTTTTGGATACCCCTAGTCTTTCAGCGTCTTCTTGGCTCCCATGTTTGATGTTACATTTGATGTTGCATGACATTCTTATGTCATGTTGCAAAGAGACTTTGGATTCCTATTGGCAACACCCTGAGTTCATCAGAATTTTTTTTTCTGACTTTTTCTGATCTATGAAACATCTTTCTATGAAAGACATTGGTTTATCTGCATTTCCAAGTCCAGAAAAACCTAAGTTAATGAATTGCTATGGGAAACATTTATCCTGAATCCTCTGAATACTCCATTAATCACAAACTGCCTCAGACCCCTGCTCAAGGAGCATGACGGAGTTCTTGAGTGAAGAAGGAGGCTCAGGAATCTTTAGTAATTCATTAGTGGCGCCACTCTGAATGGTCCTCTGCGTCATCACTCCTCAGAGTTTATGTCTAGCCTCCTGCCAACACTGCCCTTCCGGCACTCGCTCGACTCTCCCCTCCTCCTACCTTGTCTCTACCCCGGGGCTTTGCAAATACTTTTCTAACTGCCCAGAATGCTCCTTTGCACTTCGTCCTGAATCAATTAACTCTGACTCTTCCTCTATCTCAGTTCAAGCACCACTTCTGCAAGCGAAGCCTTACCTGAATCTCTGGACCTGGTCAAACTCTTGCCCCGCGCTGAAGGCTCTCATAGCAGCTTGTAAATCTTTACTTATTTGTATGGTTGTCTGAGGCATTTTTTTTAAGTTTCCTTAAAAATCAGATCCTGAGACAAAACTGACATGCTAAGGCTTTATAGAGAGATATGATACCAGGACAGGAAGAATGAAGGAAGAAGGAAGCGAGGCAGGGAGGAAAGGCAGGTGTATACAAGATGGTCTGTTCCTGGTGTTACTGAGCCAACCATGGCTTTACAAGGCACAGCAGTGGGTTGCTCATTACATGGGATGTCTTTTATACACGTTGTGTGGGACCTCTGTACCCTGGAATAGTGTGTTGGACTGGGCAAGGATGTGCCTGCCAACGTCTTACCACCTCCTATTATCCTGTTGGGCAAATTCACCCCATGGGAGAATTAAGTCACCTACATTTACAGGATGCATTTCCTGGCCCCTTAGGGCAGTGCCTGGGGAAGCCAGATCCCACGCCTCATGGTGTGACACCTCTGAACCTGGAAGCAGTGGAAGAACCATAGCCTTCATGAGTCTGGTTGGGTTGAACTTTGGTTGTGAAGCCACAATGAAGGTGTGACGCCAAAGCCAGCCTTCACCTAGGGGCAGCAGTAACGTCTGGATGATGTTAGCGTATGAAGCACCACAGGGATAGCCAGAATTTCCTTCAAGGAAAGGGGCATGTCCCAGGGGACAGGGAAACCTGGGGACTATAAAAACTGGATTCCATGCATGCCTCCTTGTGTCTCCCACTGTCTTGGAGGCTCCATGAGGGGAAGAACTGCTGTTGTGTTACTCTGCCCAATATTGTACAACCAGCCCCTGCAACAGAGCCTGGAAATAGTTACTCAGATATTTGTGGAATGAATGCATAGGTGGATGGATGGGTGGGTGGGTGGATGGGTGAAGAGATGGATGAACATCTCGGTGTTAAGTAAAATCTCCTATCCTCTGCTCCCCTTCTTAGAACTTACAGATAGATTCTCATTAGCTAGTGGCTGCAATATTAACCAACTGCAGAACCATCTGCATGGCATGGAAACCCCACTCTCTGCCAAATGGGAGTCTGGAGCTCTCCAGGGGCCGGGTACGTACTAGAATTCTGAGAATCTCCAAGAAGATATGTTTTCTCTAGATTGTCACCATTCTCTCCAATTTAAGAGTTATTGGTATATAGACACTAGGGTCTCGTGATCTAGGAAACCACAATGGCGTGGCTTGTGGAGCTCTAAAACGTAACATTTCACAGGTGCCTTCCACGGGCCAATTGTGGTGTTGAGCACTCGGCATGAATTGTTTTATTTAATCCTCAGCAAAATTGTATGAGGCAAATCCTCCTGAGCTGTGGAATTGGGACATCAAACTTCATCACGTCTAACTCCAGAGTCCATGCTTTTAACAATATTTTCCCAAAATATGTTTGTGTATTATTAAAGATATACAAGGTGGGTTTTAGATGCTACACAGATAAGATTATTAACTTTAATATGTGCTTAAATATGTATTGGAACAACACTAGTTTTTAATTAGGATAGGAATGCTTGCATTTTAAGATACATTAATTTAAATAAAGAAATGAACAATTTAAGAAAAATATTGAATATATAATGCTGCAGCTGGTACAAATATGTGACAAAAATCATGAGGGTGGCACATGAATGAAGTTTGGGAAACGTTGCGTTTTGCCAAACGAAGGATCCAAAGACCCCTCCTCCATTTCTCCCCTCCCCGTTCTTTGCTCCTGTATCTACTGTAGGGCTGGAAATTTTCCCTTCAAGCCTGAATGACCCATAGATCTTAAGTCATTTTTAACTTATGTTTGCCCTTTACGTCTCTTTTTCGTCCTAGATCAACAGGCTAATCAACTGCCAAGAGCTGAGGGAGCAGTGCCCGAGAAATAGGGGTTTTGGCATGGACAGCCAGAGGAAGAGTAGCGATAAATAGCTGAGCTAGTTAGCAGGACTCATAGGCAGCGCCTGGGCGCTCTCTTCTCTTTTACTATTCGTGCACATTTAGGGGTACACGAGAAATCATGTAACACATATATCATACGTAGCGACCAAGTCAGGGGATTCAGGGCGTTACAGTGCATTTTTGCTAAGTATAGTCATTCTGCTCTGCTAGCAAACGCTGAACTTATTCCTTCCATCTTACTGTGTGTTTGCACCCTTCAGCTCACTTCTCTTCATCCTCCTGTCTCCCCCAACTCACCCGTTCTGATCTCTGTTATCTGTTCTTCCTATCTCTACCCCCATGTGTTCAAATTTTTTAGCTGCCACATATAAGTGAGAACATACAATATTTGCATTTTTGTCTCTGGTTTATTTCACCGAAGATAATGACAGTTCCATCTACGTTGCTGCACATGCCATGATTTCATCCTTTTTATGGCTGAATAGTATTCCATTGTGTATATACACCACGTTTTCTTTCTCCATTCATCCACTGATAGACACTGAGGTTGATTCCATATCTGTGCTGTTGTGAATAGTGCTGTGACGGACCTGTGAGTGCCCATGTCCCTTTGGTATATTGATTTCTTTTCCTTTGGGTATATACGCAACAGTGGGATTGCTGGATTGAATGGCAATTCTACTTTTAGTTCTTTGAGAAAGCTCCATACTGTTTCCACAGTGGCTGTACTAGTTACATTCCCACCAACAGTGGATAAAGAGTTTCCTTTTCTCCACATTCTCACCAATGTCTGTTACTTTTTGTCTTTTTAATAATAGCCATTCTGACTGGGGTAAGATGATATCTCATTGTGGTTTTGATTTGCATTTCTCTGATGATTAGTCAGGTTGAGGCACCTCTGCATTTCCAACTCATTTTGGTTCCCTTTCTTTTAAAACAGGATGTCTTGTTTGCCCATGAGTCTGAACGAAAGGTTGAAGAAGGTTGCAGCACGGTAGCATGACCTGACCCCATACTTGAGAGAAGAGGATTGCTAAGACCTCTGCCACCCTTGGGTTCCCCTCCCCTCTGTGTTTCTAGAGAGGGCACAGTTTCTAGCACATGGTAGGCACTTAGAAAAATGAGTGAATCTATGTAAAGTTCCAAGAGTAGTGGTTGGCACATCTTAAGCACCATATTTATGTGTGCTATTATCTTTAGTATTGTTATGGTAGTAAATTGAGTGAGTTAGAGCAAGTGAAGTGGGAAAAGTACCGTTTTTGGAGTCCGACAGGAGTTGCGTGTTGGGTATCTTCTGTGTTACCTGAGATGTGCATTCGCCCCCAGCCCCATCCTGTTCTCTGCCCCTTATCAGCAGGGTTCTGGGTCCTCTGACAGCTGCTTGGGTTTGCCTGGTCAGGGGCACCCTGGCAAGAAACGAGGGGGAAGGAGTGGAGTGAGATCAGGATGTGAGCCCCCTGGCTCCCTCCCTGTGAGTTTTCCCATGTCCCTCACCTGCAGGTCTCTGTCCCTCATCTCAAAGCACCTGCTCTCAACAGTTCTCTTCTTCTGAGTTCTGTTTACAACTCCCTGCCCTGATTCCTGGAGACCTAGGGGTAATGACAGCTTCACTGACATTAATCTATGATTATTGCCCGACACCTGCCACACCTCTGTCACTAGCACCTTCTTAAATAAAGGGACAGCTCCTTCATAGCCTCAATTCGAGCATGCCAGGTCTTCTCCATTGGGATCCTGCCAAGTTCAAATCCAGCCTCTGCTGTTCAGTAGCTCTGGGGCCTTGGCCAAGGTCCTTAACATCTTTTGGGTTCAGTGTCTTCGTCTACAGAACAGCTATGCCAGGGTCTCAGACTCAAATGCCTCAGGCGCCACCCAAGTGGTCAAATGAGTGAGGGGGTCTGCACCTCCCCCACCACCCCCTGCAAGAAGGTGGGCCCAGGTGGCCAGATGTTTTGATTTGTCAAGAGAATCCATAAATCCAGCTTCTCTGTGAATCCTGATTTTGAAATTCTAATTTTAGAAATGTTGAGCAGACTAAACTTTGGGTTTAGAGTTCATCGAGAGGACTAGAAGTAATGCATGCAAGGTTGTGTTGCACAGTGGGTAGGGACCACCTGACTTTGCATGAAGGCTTTGCTGCTTACTAGCTGGGCAACCTTGGACATTTTACTATTCTCTGAACTCAGTCTCCTTCTCTGCAAAATGGGGATAATGCTATACCCATTTCACAGGGTCATAATGATGATATAAACAGTTACATTTGTAAAGATTTAGGGGAATGCACATAAACAGCACAATAAGTGTTTATTTGCAAAAACTGAGCAAATGTGATATGCCTAATACAGTGCTTGGCCTATTGGAGACTTTCAATTTACAGGAGTTTAAAGAATGGATGTCTGGAGGTGTCTAGAAGGTTTTAACTATGAGAATATAAACACCAATTTCTCCAGCTTCTTATCTGTTATTCGGTTACCACGAACTCTCAAAATAATGGAAGCTTTAGATTTTATTTCTCCCTCCAGAATGGTCTATTTAATGCCACTTGCCTGGAGATGGTGTCTGGCTTCAGAGGTTCTCATCAGGGTGCATTGATACTCAGCCCTGAGATTGTTCTAATAAGCTTTATTGACTTGGTGGACCTCGGAGTACTTTTTATTGACATGCAGTGTAAATCATTCCATCTGACATTTGAATGTCCTTTCTGAGAAACGTGTTAGACCTCACATGGCATACTGAGCTTCTGGCAACGTGCGCCTTCCTTAGTCAAGCATGCAATGGCTTAGATGAAGATATCATATGCACAGCCTTGTTTTAAACCAAAATTGGATGGGGGGAAAGGGTCATGTAATGTTGTCTTGTTGTAAAAAAAAATCAGGGGAACTATAAGAGAGGTGTATATTTTAATGGAAGTATAGCTCTTTCCTCTGTCTTTAGAAATGACAAAATCCAAGAGGACATTTATTAATAACCAGTAATACGGGCCACACAGATAGCAATAGATGTACAGAGAAAGTCACGTGACTTCAAATTCGGAAGTTTACATTTTGTTCAAGTTTATTCTTGGAAAGGGAGGAAAAACACTTTGCAGCTGAAATTTTCTAATACAATGGCCATTTAAGGAAGCATCATGCCTTCCAGGAACTCAGTTTCTTGGATAACGTTTCAGAAGCCCATCTGGCCAGTCATTCTCTGACGCAGTCACTCTGCCAATGTTTGTTGAGCATCTGCTATGGGCCAGGCACCTGCTCGAGCCGGGAGTACATTGACAAATGCAACAGTGTCCCCGCCCCTGAGGAGCTCATGGTCTAGTTGGCAAGATATAAAATTGATAATTATAATACAAGGCATTAAATGTTACATGAGACAGGGATTTTCAACGGTGGCATTGTTGACGTTCTGAGCTGGATCCTTTTTGGTTTGGGGGGCGCTGCCTGCACACAGTAGGATGTCGAGCAGCATCCCTGGCCTCTACTCACTAGATGCCGGAAGCACCCCCTCTCTAGTCATGACAACCAAAAATACCTCTAGACATTGCCAAACGTCCCCTGGGGGACAGCACTGCCCTGTTGAGAACCACTGTTAAACAGAGATGTTTACAAGATTTCTTGGTAAAGGAGCAGCTGGTTGATCCAGGAGAAGTTGGGTGGATTCCTCAGTAGAATGACAGCATTTGACCTGAGTCTTGAGACAGGTGATGGCTCAACAGGTGGCCAAGTAGAAATTCAGCACTCCAGGAAAGGGGGATGCAGGGGTGGGACAGAACACAGACTAGAGACGAATGTGTATTTCTTTGTGAGTGAAATCAGAATGCATGGCGGATAAGACTAGGAAGGCAGGCTTGGACCAATTGATGGAGAGTCTTGTATGCTAAGCAAAGATGCTTGAACTTTACCCTATAGGGAATGAGGTTATTAATTAGATAAGTGATGTGTTAACATTTGTGTTTTATTACCTGTCTGACTATTTGACTGTTCAGAATTTGGAATACCCTTCTGGTATTAGCTTTCTAGTTTCCTTTGGGGGAAGTCACTTGTTCACCATTCTCAGACCAGGTAGTTCGGGGGCGTTGACTCCATACTCTGGTTCCACAGATGCGGCCAGTCAGAGCACTGTGTCCACCTGGTCACCATGATGGTTCAGTGATGGGTATGTGATCCCATCTGGGCCAGGTAGTGCACACTCCCGGAATGTTTATAATACTACTGTAGAATAACCCTTTCTGCTGGAGTTATGAATTTGGTGAATATGATATGTGAGTCTGTGGCTATTGTAGGGCATCTTTGACACAGTAACCAAATAGCCTTTTGAAGAGAACCCCAATGCAAAAGAAAGTAGAAAGAAGAGAGAAAAAAGGTCCCCCGTTGTTTGAGCATGTGGTTCCATCAATGCCTAAAACCAGTGTCCTTTGGAATTATTACCCACATGTGTCCATAAATCCCATTTCTAGCTTAAACTAGTTTGAGGGGAGTTTCTGTTGCTTGGAAGAGAGAGAGAGCTGCAATTATTTTAAAAATTGTTCTTGGATGTGTGCAGAATGGATTGAGGGGAGGGGAGGGCTTTTCACAAGACCAACTAAGAGGCTGCTGTTCTAGGCCAGACAAGAGATGATAAGATGCAATGGGTGGAAATGAAGGGAACCTAAGAGGACTGAAGGAGGAAAATGAAAGTTTAATTAGAGACATGTTGAGTCGCGTAGATGGCAGGCAATCTCCTTCATAACATGGATCCATCCTCTCTCCCCACCCTCTCTTCCCATGTCTCTGCCATGCACTTAGGATTATGTCTTACTGGAACCAAACTTTCTGGGAATGGGGATGTGATAGCTGCTCAGTTGGCACTAAATGATCCCTTTCTCCTGGTATCCAGGCTCTTGCATGACCTCCTCCCTTGGGGTGTGGGCTGGACATGTTGATTCACTTCCAGTGAATGGAATATCACTTCCAAAATTGAGTCATAAAAAGACATCGGCTTCCCTCTTGGGTGCTTGCTCTCTTGCTCTAAATGAATCCACTGCCTGAGCTGCCCATTGAAGAGGCCCCTGTGACCAGGAACTGCGGGTAACCAACAGCCAGGGGCCGCTGAGGAGCTGAATCCTGCCAACCAGAACGGATCCTTCTCTAGTCGAGTCTTGAGATCCAACTGCAGCCACAGCTGACACATTGATTTCAGCCTTACTAGAGACCTTGAACCAGTGGCACCCAGCTAAGCTGTGCCACATCCTGCCCCATAGACACTGAGAGTTAATGCTTGTTTTATTGAGCTGCTAAGTTTTTCAGTAAATATTTATACTAGCAAGAGATAACCAATACAATGGATTTCTGTTTCTATTTTTGCATAAATAGTAGGCACTCAATAAATATTTATCAAATGAGTGAATAGATTGGTTATAAACAGTAACCCCAGATGCCTGGCAGATAGCCAGCTGATGATGGTGTATTTTGAGTCAGAGATAAGGGGATGGGAACTTTAGCCAAGAGGTGAAGAGTACACAGAGCTTTGGGATCTAGCTGTGGGGGCATAGATGACATCTGTAGGAGGTGATGTAAGGGGAATGTGTGCAGAGTGGGATGCTAAGGAACGTGATTTAGGAAGGGTGGTGTCCAGGCAGAGTAGACAGAGAGGTCAGAATGGAGAGTTCAGAGGCAGGAAGATGGGCGGGAGTGTGGTGCTTCTCAATCACAGAGAGTTGCCAGGATGACGAAGAGACAGCAATTGGGATCATGGATTGAACATGTGTGGGACCAGGAGGAGTCGTCAGTGAAGGAGGTGCTAAGACAGTAGCTTCAGTAGAGTGTTGTAAACAGTGAAACCAGATTGCAGGAGGTCATCAGAGAGGTGGTAAACATGGATTAGCTCTCTCTGAAGAACTTGGCGGCTAGAGGTAGACCCAAACCAGCAGTGCAGTTAAGGTGCAGGGAGAGTCGAAGTAGGAGGATTAACAGAAGAGAGCTTCAGCATGTTTATATCCCGACAGCCAGGAGAGTTTGAAGATGCAGCAGAGGGAAGAATTAACTGTTGGAAAAAAGTCCCAGAGGAGGGATGGAGAGATGGAAGCCAGCTCTCTGGCGGATCATTTAGCCTTGGCACTGAGGAGTGTGTTCAGAGAAGCACTTACGTTTTGGTTCAACATCTGTCCTGTGCTGTTCTGTGTTCTCTGTGAAATACTCCAGAAAAAATGGGATTGCTTTTATTGCCAAGTTGCTTAATTGCCTTACAGAATAATGGCAAGCAAGCTAGTCTTAGAGCTTTTGAACACAGAGACAAGTCAAAGCAGGAAAAGCAGAGAAATCAAATAGACCGATGGCCTTCTCACTGACAGTCTCTCAAGTTGGTTACCCCTTGCTTTTGTCAGTCTGTTAGTGGCTGCTGGCATCTGTGAAATACCTTTTAGACTATAATAAAAATGGAAAGGGATGCAAGACAACCCTACCTGCCATCATAAGGCATACGGTGTGTGCTTTACTTTTTACTCTCTCTTGTCCATTATAAAGGAACTTCTTGAGCAAATGCCAGGTCCGTGACATTCTTGGACAGTGATTCCAGAATTCCTGGCACTTCATTCTCTCTAAAAAAGACCTACCAAAAAGCAATGATGGTACCTCACTCAATTTGTCTGTCACCTATACCTGCCAACTCATTTTCACCGCACTTTATCATCACACCTGTGAGTCAAGCAGGGCTCTGATGCAAAGAAATTGGCTCAGCAAGGTCTGGTCACCTCCGTGTTGCCTGCCTGGGATAAGAACTTGGGAAGCTTAATTTGTTTATTCTTCCTACTACATTACCTCACTATTTCTTAGTCCTCGTGATGGCTCTGGGGACTTCAAAATGGCACTTCCTGAGTGTTCCCATGAGTTCTCTGCAAAATACCTGTAGATTTTAATATATTCTTGGTGCATAATCAGTGCTTCAGAAAGAACCCTGCTAACAATTACCTCCTTTCTGAGAGTTGGAGAGCACAGCAAGCCGTCGTGTTTTCAAAGAGAAGAGAAATATCCACACACAAAGCCCTCAGATCTTAAAAACATATTAAACTCCCACCTCCTCCCACTCCCAGCCCTATCCACAAGCCATTCTGCTGTTGGGCTAAACACACTGGTATTCCACATCAGGTACTTGGAACACCTGTGACATGGTGTATGTGTTTGTGTGCACATGCGTGTGTAGTGGGATTTGAAGATTCACATTCTCATACTCATCCCAGACTTCCTGCATCAGAATCTCTAGGGGGGAGCCCAGGGTCTGAATTTTGATGAGCATTGCAGATGAGTCTTACATACGCTGCGGTTTGACAGCCACAGGACACTTTGATGTTCTGTCAGCGGAGCTTCACAGGTGATGAGAGATGCTGTGGTTTTTCATTCCTACAGGCACAAGACTTCACTGCTCCTGCAAAGCTCACCTTTTCCCTCTTTCTTCATGGGGATATTGAGAATGCAGAAGATGCTGCATTGCCTCACAGCCCCTGTCCCTAGGTGTTTGCCACTAACACACACGCAGTGTGGACTTCCAAATGCCAGTGCATGCAGCTGCTTGCCTGAGGACTTTCTAACTGACAATTCCACTGTAGCTGTGACCAAGAAAGTGGCATGGGACTAACAACCCTGCCCCCCACCCCCCAACTAACCCTTATCCAATGACTGATGGAAATTGATGAGTGAATATTCAAGCTTCCTTGTCCCTGGGTGGGTAGCTCTGGGGGTGGGGGGTTCTACACTGGCTCCCAGAATTCTTTAGTAGGAATCGCCTCCAGTTACCCACAGTGGTAACTTGCTTGATAACACATTTTTTGTTGGCTTTTGTGTCTTCCCTATTCAGTTCCCCACTCCCTGGCCATGGGGCCATTGTTTCCTGGATTCAATGTCCCCTCACCCCCACCCTCGCTTCCAATCTGTTACTTGCCACTCAAATACTTGTCTCTGGGTTTGCTTCTGGGGGAAGTCAAAAGAATATCTGTAGATTAAGGAGCAGAGCATTTTGAGCCAAGCCCAAAGTAATGGTGTGGGAGGATTCTATCGGAGAAGGCTGGAGTTGATGGAATCATGCTTCATGGAACAGAGTTCACTTTTCACTAAATGCCCAAACTGTACCCTTTACATGTTTCTGTTCAGCTTCCAGAATCCTGAATTTTAGCCATTTATTTATATTGCTTCATTTTATCTATTATATAGTCTCATGAGATATTCCCAGTGATTTGTTCTTGTTTAGAGGTTTATGCCTCTTAATTGAAGTATAAGGAATAAATAGAAATAATAAATGTACAAGGGGAAACACAGTAATGCACACTTGGACCAGGATTTACAGATACCTTACTGCTCAGAGCATCTATAACCCCCAGTCACCACGGCAAATGCATATTCTTCCTTGTGAGGTTGCGTATTTCACCCTAAATGGCTTAAATATCTTTACTTATCCGTTTGTTATAAAATGACTAAGACTTAAAGTGAGTGCATTTGAAAGAAATCGATTGTCAATATTCTGTGCTGCTAATACATGGAACATTTTCCCCCCTGAGAGGTTAGTACATTAAGGCAAAACTATTTATGTTCTGATTATAAATTCATTAACTATTTACACCTCATTGACTCGCAACCTTTTTTTTTTCCTTGAGAAATCTCATTTTTAACCTTCGTGGTTGACTTTGGATGGAACTATTCAAGTAGCCTTTATGTTTTTTAAAAAAAAAACGATTTTTAGTGGGACTTTAGAATATTTATTTACACAATGTTTTCATGTCACTGGCCTTTGGATCCCCTACACGTGAAGAGAGGTTTGGGGAATGCGGTATAGCACGCAGCCGTCCCGCTAGCAGACTGTCTAGGATTTGAAAACCAGGTCTTGAACTTAAGTTCACAAACTTTGAAATTTTGCTTTTTTTCTTTGCACCTCGGTTTCCTTATCTCTAAAATGGGAATAATAGTAGGACCTACCTTATAGGGCTTCTCTGTGGTCCGATGCCATATCTCAGGCTTGGCATAGAGTATGTTCTCAAAAATATTTTTATTTGTCCTCTTTCAAACAAGTCCTAAGCAGGCATATAATGACTTCTTACCACCTTACCCAGCAGGAGAACTAAGCCGGCATGTAACTCCACTTCACCATTCAATAGCGAGGCAGTAACGGTGACCGAGTTTTGCTTGTGAGTACTCATGCTAAGGACCTGCTCTTACTTACAAAGCAGGAGACAGGGTTATCAAGGTTAGTGATTTTGTCATCTTTGTTTGTATGAGGCACGCTGATGTTGGCTGGAATGCTCAGCCTGAGATGGAGCAAGAGGGGAGTGAACCACAGTACCTCAATTGTGGCATCGCCAAGACCACGCTGCATTTCTTAAAGATGGCCCTGCTATGTAGCCGTTCACGGAAGTTACCACTAATTCCCACTGAGTAATTCCTGGGTGCCAGGCATGATGCTGAGAAACGTCTCATGGATTATACCATTTAATTCTCATGATAACGTTGGGTGAGAGGGGTCGTTACTGAGCTGGGTTTGAATCCTGGACCAACAGCTTCCTAGTTTGGTGCCTGTGAGCAAATGTCTTCATTTTTCTAGACCCAAGTTTCCTCATGTATAGAAGAAGGATGATAATAAAACCTGGTTTGTGGAGTTGCAATGAGGACGTAATGAGAATATGTATGGAAGTGTAGACCGTGGTACCTGGTATATAGTAAGGCTGAGTACATGTTAATTATTATTAATATATTACTGTTAGCAGTTCTATTTCTTCTACTACTCTCACGGCATTGGTGGGGATACTTTAGACCAATGGTTCTCACCTGGGGTGATTTTGCCCCATGGGGAACATATGGAAATATCTGAAGATATTTTTGGTTCTCACCGCTGAGGAGGAAGGGAATACTCCCAGCGTCTCATGGGCAAAAGCCAAGGATTCTGCTCAACATCCTATAGTACACAGGTAGCCCCACCATGAAAAAGGATTATCTGGCTCAAAATGTCAAGAGTTCTATGTTTGAGAAATCCTGCTTTAGGTCACATGTGATCTAAAACAAGCTCATACAATAAGGGAATATACAGTCACAGGGAACAGGGAATGCCATGCTATGGTAGTTTCAAATGGCCACTGACTGAGCAGCTGCACAACCTCGTAGATGTCCTGGGTTCTCTGTTCTTCCCTCCTTGCCACCTTTAGTATTGGTTTTGTCCCCAGGTTGGTTAAGCTATCGGTGGCAGATCCAGAAGTCATATCCACACAAGAAAACATCTAGAAGTAAAGAAAAAAATATCTTTTCCTATGGCTTTTGCTTGGGCCAAGAAAATGTTTCCTAAAACACAACAGCCTTCTCCTAGATCAGATGACATGGGTGCTGTGACGGTTCCTCAACCAGTCACTTACAAGGAGACTAGTTGTCATGCTGGAGATGGGAGTCAACTGTATGTCCGCTGTATTAATAGTAACTGTTATTATGTTACCATATTAATTCTTCATTATCATTGTTATTATTCCCATTTTACATACAGGGAAGTGATTGGTGATGTTTTAAAAAATCTGGTTTAGTTCACATTGCCATAAGTGGTAGATACAGGGCGTGAAAGAAGGCTGTCTTACTGATGAGTTTTATCCAGCTGTTGCTTAAAGATGTATGATCGTGTGTTTCTTAAAGATTTACTAAACAGCATATAAACTAGCCTGCTCTAAACCAAAGACACAGATGAGTATGTACTTATTACTGGCCAAGTATTTAGGAATCTCTACTTGATTCTGATCAAGCTAAAAATATTTGTTTGAAATGCTTTTTACATATGCAGGTTCCCTTTGGTGCTGCAGATTACTGAGCTTCCTTTTGTATTTTTCTTACTCCAAGACAAATGGGCTAGGAATGTCTACTCTCATGATCATAAATTATTGGCATAATTCTAAGCTTGTCTACATGGAATGTGACTACTAGTAAATAGAAAGATAATATGCATTACGATTTATGCCCCATGAAGCCAGCTCTGACAATAAACAGACTTAGTTTTGAGTCCTGGCTTAACTATTTGCTAGTTCTGTTGGCTTGGCCAAAGCACCAAATTTCCTCCTTCTATTAAACTTTGATTTGTTCATCAATAAACGAGGAAATCATAATAGTATTTACATCTAGATTTATACTGTGAGGACTAAATGAGATAATACAACTAAAGAGTTTATAAAGTAGATGTCACGTAATTGTTATTTTTATTACTGTTCTTGTCATCACCATGGTTCTGGGTGCTGTTTTTGTTACTGTTTTTTTTCGTCATTATTTGGGGGATGTGGGCAGGAGAGGAAAAGGAATGAGCCCAAGGAGAAGAGGAGAAACCATCATGTTTACTATTTCAACAACATTTTAAAACAGAGCATGGAAGTTCATGTCTTTTCAGAAAAAGAGAACTCATCCCTGGACACTGGATAGCTCATTCTCAGTATTAAATGCCTTGGTTAATATCAAAACTCTGGACCACATGATAGATGGTGAGTTAGTTTAACTAATCAATAACTATATATTGAGTATCTGCCATGAGCCCAAGGACTGAGTGGGGGAGAGAGTATATGGTGCCTCCATTCCCCCGTGGTCCTCAGACTGGTTTAATTAGTTCATTAATTGTGCTAGACTTTGATAAAGCTTTCAGGTAAGCCCGAAGACTGAGAACTTGAGGGCAAGGCAGGTCTTACACAATATTAGGCTTGTGCAAAGAATTTCATTGAACCCAAAGTCATTTATAAATAAATTTGAATGTAGCATCCTCTCGTCTGTGACTGCTGTTGAAAGGTATATCCTTGCGGGGAGGAATGGAAGGATGCTTGGCTACTTTGATTGTTTTTAGTTCTCTTTTTTCACCCGTCTCCTATCCTATCGAATATACTGCTGACCATCTCAAAAAATCCTGGAGTATTTTGGAGCAGTCTGCTAATCCCTAGAATTCGGTGTATATTGACACTGACCACCTGGAAAAGTTGTTAAATGTGAGATAATAATGGGGGAAATGGCCACTGGAACATCAGCGAACGCACAGTGATGTCCCGCGCATGGGCGGTGGGACATGTGGTGATGGTGGGTCTTGGCAAACCGGGGTCCTTGATAAGCCCTCCCCGGCCCGCACTTTCAGTTTCAGCTTCTCCTGTCTCGTCTGCCCCACCACTTTGCGGCCCCTTGAACTCAACGTGACTCCGTTTATGGTGAACAGATTTGCTGTTTCAGGAAGGCGCTGTCCTGTTTTGCTTCAGGCACTCTCACGAGGTGTGTTCTTCTCCAGGAATGTCCTTCCCCCAACTCTCTGGGCAATTCCTACTTGTCTTCTCTGCTGGGAGGTGATCTTCTCTAGGAAGCTTTACCTGCCGTCTTCCCTTCCCCCATATCTGGCTACAAGCTTCCATTCAGTATTGGCCAAATCTTTCAAAACAGTTGCAATCACTTATGCATGCACTAAACTTATCCTATCAGACCGTAAGCTTTTCTGAGTGCAGAAACTGTGTCTAGGTTATGGATAAATGGTTTCCAAGAGGGACTAGCCTCAAGAAAGATGCATGTTTGATGACTGAAAGAATGAAGGACTACGTAAGTGGATGAGCGGGTTGATTATTCAACCCATCCCGAAATGGTTAGCCTTTCCAGGCAGCAATCAACTTCAGGGCAGAAGGAAGGGTCACCAAACCTTTAGCGAGCTTAGTAAAATACATGGCTGGCCCTATGCACTAGGCAAGTCCTTGACATCGAAGTCTTTCAGTTTAACAGAGAACAACATTTACAGTAGACTGAGACAAAGGACATGACACAGTTAAATACAGGTGTGAGAGGAGTTCAAAATAGGGCCATATCTATGGGGGTGAGTTTGGGCATTGTGGGGAAGGGTTCACAGGGAGGGAGTGATGTCAAAATAGAGATCTAAAAACAAAAGAGGCTATTGAGGAAGAGAAGTCTGTGGGAGTATTCCAGGTTGGAGGAACAGTGTGCAAAGGCATGGAGACCAGCAAGAAAAAAGCACCCCCCAGTCAATATAACAAGAGCCACATAATCCATGAGCGAGCTTGTAACCCACGCAGAGGACGTTAGACCTTATCTTGGGGAACTACCAGGAGCCATGGGAAGATTCTAAGTTTGAAAGTGAGATGATGAAATTTACATTTTAGATAGTTCTCAGCCAAGCATGAGGCTACAAAGTCATTCCTTTTTTATTTTTTTAAACCAGCTTTATGGAAGACATCATTTTTGACATTTACTTATATCACAAATTGCAAAGTATTTTTCACATCCAGTAGGAGGAGCCAAAGTCTCCATGTTCTTTATAACTGTAGCTGGGCGATTTCCTGGGCCTGGGTTGTCTAAGGAGCTGTCTACTTCAGCACCTCCCAGCAACTTGCAGTGGAGCAACATGGAGAAATGACAGAAAAACTCTACCTGGAATGAGAAAGGTCATTGTGAAAAAGAAACTAGTACTTTCCAAATGAATAGCATAATAGCATGCCATATTGATTTTTACTCTAATTTTGTTTTAAATTGGAATGGATGTACCCCACACTCGGTTTAAGCTTTCTTAAGCCTTGTAGCAATGCAGGTACCAGTGAGTCATTCTTGACACTCATTGCTAATATATCCAAGCCTATTCCTACTCTAAAATAAATAAATCAGAGCAGACTCAGACTGACCTTGATCTTGAGATAGTTGAATATATTTTATTTCATTTCTAATAGTAAAAATATACATTAAAAATAATCCAAGGGCCCAGCAATTACCCATTTTAATGAAACAATGGCCAGTGTTTCTGCCCTGAATGATTAGATTCATTTTTCCCCCCTCCTTGGAATAAAAATAGAAGAGTATAGAGAAAGAATTCCTGTTGGCAAATTTGCAGAAAACATTATATTTCAGCAGAACTTCCCATTAACTGCCATTTATTTCTTCTCTCATTATTGATAATTTGCTTTTAAATTGAGAATACCTCTTTTACAGCCCATCTCATCTCCCTGCACGTCTAGACAATTACATTTAAATTCAGTGGTTTTCCCATTGTAAACAGTTTCTGGGGGAAAAATGATTATGATGTTACTAACCCAGATTTATGGCTTCATTGTGCTATCACTGAAAGACGAGACTAGTATAAAGAAGAAAAACCACTTGTTTACATACAAATATATTATTATCAAAGAGGGTCCTGAGAAAACAAATGGTGGGGGAAAAAAAAAAAAGAAAACCAACCCAAATTACAAAATCATTGGGGCCAAGGAGAGAGATGAGTTTCTGGATTTGGCAACATTGTTTTTCCAGATGATGATAAAACGTTGCATGGTTTTTAAAAATTCCAGTTGTAGGTAGAAGCTCCCTTTCTTCCTTTTATTCTAATACTGGAAGAAACCCTAGTCTGATAAGATGGCGGAGGAAGGAAGTCTTAATGAATCTGGTATTTGTTGGGCACCATGGAACACACATGGTATGAAGGAACACATGTAACATGGTCCCTACTTTTGGAAACCTTACGGTCCTACTGGAGGAGGACCATTCCTGTAAGTGCAGAAACAATGCAATCAGGACAGGAACGTGAGCACAGGACTCAGATCAAGATTGGAATCAGATTGGAACGTGGCCTTTTCCAAAGCCGCCACCAGCCCTGCAGAAGGCAGGGTGGTGCAGTGGTTCACCACATGCAACCAAGCGGGCCGCCTGGAGATCCCGTTTGCTTGCCTGCTGCGTGACCTTGAGCATATCATAACTCACCGAACCTCAAACTTTGTCATGCAACATAATCCCCTGGAATGTTGGTAAAAAAAAAACAACAAAAACCAAAATTAAAAAGGGGGTAAAACGCAGAGTTTCTCATTCAAGGATTCCAGGGTAGGACTCGGGAAAAGAGACATGTTGCTTTAACCTCTCTAAGCATCTGGGAAATGGATACATCCACGGTCCCTTCTTCACCTAGTTGTTGAGAAGACTCAGTGCAAAGCGCTTAAAACACCATCCGGCGCAAAGTAAGTGCTTATTAAGTGGTAGCAGGCATTAAGGAGTCACAAGGTTTCTGGCTCTAAGACAATTGCTAAGAGGACAATCTGTAGAACCCCATCTAGAATCAGGCCGAGTGCAGCCCTAGGTGGCCAGCGAGAGGGCAGGACAGGAGAGGCGAGCTGCGGGGCGCGGGGGCGGCCCAGGCCCGCGGCGCGCACACCCTGCGTGGCATCTGGCCGGGCTAACTTTTTGCGTCTTGGGAAGGGTAGGGCTTGATCGCTGCCTGGCCGCGAGATTTGCAGATTCGCTGGAAAACTTCCCCGGAACAGGAGTGGATTGGGGCGAGAGGCTGCTCGACTCGGCGTTTCTCCGGGGGGCGGGGGGACTCGTCCTCTCGGACAGGGGGTCGGGAGGAGGGTGCTGGTGCTCAGAGAAGGAGCCCACTCCGGGACAACGACGACTCGCACACGTGAAAGGCCCGGGCTTATTGCCGGGGCAGCCAACTTCCACCCCTCTCGCCTGCAAGCGAGGAGCCCGAGGCAGCGGGTCGCGCGTCCGCCGCTGGAATCCAGGGCTTCACGCGTGACCGCGGCAGGCGCCGGGAAGGGAAGGGGGAGGGGGCGCTCCCTCGCGCACCGGATTATTTTTGGCTCCGCAGCCGGGGCTGCTCGCTGCCTGTCGCGCGCTCACACACACACAGACGCACACGCACACACACACACAGACACATGCACACATTTTCTCGCGCTCTCGCTCGCTCTCCTTTGTTTATTTTCTAATCTATATTTTTGTTGGAAGCTCTCCTCTGGGCTCTCTCCCGCCCGCCTGCAAGCTCTCTCGCGGGCCGTCCGAGTGCTCGCCGCTCCCCTTATCGCCCCAGCCCCCTTCCTGGTCTCCCCGAGCGCGGGGTTTGAAGGTCACCTCCTTTCCAGTCCCCGTGTGAGCCGCGCCGCCTCCGCCGCCGCCGCCTCCTCCAGCTGGAGCCGGTGGCACGGGCTGCGCTGCCCTGAAGTGCTGCTCGCAGCCGCGCAGCGGCGGCCAGAGCCCGGGGTCCGCGCAGGGTGGGGAAACCCGAACTCGCGGAGGGGAATCCCTCCCCCTTCGCCCCAGCCCCAGCTGCGCCGAGGAGGGGCGGGGGCGCTCTGCCAGCCCCAGGATCGGTGGCCGCGACCGGACCCACGAGTGTGCCTCTGGGCCGGAGAGGGAAGGAACGAGCAGAGCACCCCGCATCTGGAGGGGACAGCCGCGCGCCCCGCCCCGGTGGCGTCCGGAGCGAGACAACTCCGAGCCTCAACCCAGGCAGACAGAGCGAGGAGGAGCGGACCGCGCGCCCCGGGATTGAGAACGCTTGCGCTCCAGACCCCCCTGCCCAGTGGCCATCAGGGCCCCCCGCCGGGCCGAACCCTCGCTGTGCCCAGGCAGGGGCGCCAGGGCGGGGCTGACCTGCTGCGAAGTTGCGGACAGTGCTGGAGAAGCCGGCACCCCCCTTCGCCGCCTCCAGCTCATGGTGAGTGTGGCCGGGGGTGCAGAGAGCGCCAGGGAATTCGGGGGTCTGCGGCCGAGGAGAAGGCCACCGCAGCCGGGCGCGCCGGGAGTTCTAGGTAAGTCCAGGCGAAGTCACCGCCTCTGCGCCCCCTGACCTGGCCCAAAGGGTCCCACGGAGGGAAGAGCTGGGTCCCCAGGAGCTGGCCTCCTCCCAGCGCTAATCTGGGTGCGCTGGACGGGAACTTTTTCAGTGTGTGTGGAGCGATCGATCTCGGGGCAGGTTCCCCACCCCCCGAGGGGCTGAGACCATGACCCCCCCTCCCTCCCGCGTTGCTTCCAGAAATACATCCTTCCTCGCCCCAGAGCGCCCCTCCGAAGCGCCCAGGCCGCCTGTCGGTCCTCCTGGGAGCGAGCCCTAGATGCAGGGAGCAGCGGGAACCTGCCTGCGCACTTGGATTAGTCTTCTCGGCGGGCTGGAAGTGCACCCGGGTCGCTGCCCTTCGTGGGCTCTGAAGGAGGAGGCACCTCGGTGACCCGGAGGGCGCTTAGAAACGCCGAACCCCTTGTGCGTGCGAGGCGGGGAAGAGGCTCGCTGGGCTGGCTGGAGCGCAGCGGTGTTTATTGGCACCAGGGTCAACGCCCGAGATGCCGCCTGGACTCCAGGGGAGGGGGCCAGCAGGGAAACTCGGGAGTGGGAAACTCCTGGTGCGCCCCTGGGTCCTTCGGTGCCTTAGAGCACCTTCCCCTGGAGGAGGAAACCCAGCGGGTAGCAGATCTCCACCCTGCCTCAGAGCACGGGCGGGCGGAGGAGGGGGTGGTCAACCCCCGTCAGCTCCAGTCACCCAATTGTCCGGGGATGGAGGCGAGGGCGGGGTCGCCAGGTGCCGCTCCCATCTCCCTGCGCCCAGGAGGCCCCTTGGCTGAGATGCTCCTGGAGCCTCCCAGGCGCCTGCTTCAGGGACCAGGTGTCAGAGAGCCCGGAGACTGCTGGCTCAAGAAGGGAGGGGAAGACCCTGATCCTATCCTGCCCTGGAGCTCCCAACTCCATCCATTCCTTACTGCCAGGGAATAGGGGGCTCATCGCTCCTGGATGGGCCAGAACTGGGGTGCACTTGGCTGCCCGGGAGAGTCTGGGGCGGGGCTGCTCTGGAGCTCGGAAATACCGGACAGGCAGTCCGCGGAATCGGCACCCAGCCGCGGGTCTTCGCAGTGGAACTTGGAAAGAAGTGGGGGAGGTGCGGTGGAACAGCTTTGTTAGAGCGGAGACGTAATGTGTCATAACTTGGGTTTTCGTTTATGATAATGGCGATTGCTTATTTGTATTTTTCAATCTAACGTGCGAAGAGACGTGGCTCTGACTGAACAAGTTCAGGATGTGCCCAGCCTGAGGTCCCTTCCCTGCACCCGCCACCCCCCGGCCTAGTTCACCCATCTTCCCTTTATCATTTATCTTTGTTACAAAGGGGGGGGGAAAAGATGAGAGGGCTGCATCCTTTCAATTTTTAAGTGACCACAGTGGGCCTGGCTGCAGCCACCGGCAGAATTATTTTTAGCCAAGATCTTTTATCTTCAGAGGCAAAGGACCTGGGGCCTATGAAGGGTGAAGCTGGCGCTGGCAGTGGCTGCGCTGGTAAATACTGGGGCTGAGTCCAACCCTTCTTCCTCTTTGAGCTCATCTGGGAGGCTCTGGGTCCAGGAGAATGTCCTGGGTTTCCCCTAAGTTAGATTATGGTCCAGTTGGGTTAGGAAAAAAGGCATCATTCCTTACAGTAGCGGAGGTGACACCTTAAGGGTCCAGAAAGTACAGCTTAGTGGCCCAGAAGAGCACAGGGCTCCTGGCTCAGTAATCCACCAGCTGTGTGTCCTTGGGAAAGTTACTTTACCTCTCTGTGCCTCATTTTGTTCACCTGTACAATGAGAGTTTCAGCAGTAGTTCTGTCCTCAGAGAGTTTTGGTGAGAATTTAATAAAGCAATAAACACTTAGAACAGGGTCTGGCACATGGTAAGTTCCTGAATTATGTTAGTTTTCTTTCTTCTTCTTTTTTTTCACAAATAGCTTGCTTTAATTTTTGAGTCACATGAAATGGGTGGGATAGAGAAGGCAGGTAGCTTGCCTTGCACACATGTATTTCCTTTTAAGTAAACAACAGAATCTTCAAGCCCTCCACACTAAAGCTGGCCTGACCTCTCCCAAGTTCCAAAGAGGATCAGGGGCAAGCTGCCCCCTGGCTGGGACGTAGGTCGGTGACATTTGACTTGCTGTCTTGACAAGTGTTATACTCTGGAATTAAGTTTTTGCAGCGATCGTGCATTTCCTCTGACCGGAAGAAGAACCCAGCAGGCCTTCAAGTCCTTAGCCTTCCGGACTGGAAACATGGCCTTAGTGATATATTTTTTTTCAATTGGAAAACACTCCTTTAATACATGGACTATTTTGAAAACACAGGAATTAAAGAATATAAGGAGTGGCTTTATCATTTATCCTGTGATTCACACGTTACAATGACTGCATTTAAATATAAACTTTTGTGATATTTTTAACTGTATAAACACAACTGTGGTCACTCATTGTCCATTTATAAAACCCCTCTGAATGTAGGAATAAACACTTTGATCAAGTTTTTTAAAATTTTACTTTTCATTTTGTTGTGGCAAGAACACAACATGAGATCTACCCTCTTCACAGGTTTCTAGGTGTATCATATAGTATTGCTAACTATGAACACAATGTTGTACAGTAGATCCCCAAAACTTATTTATCTTTACTGCATCAGGAGCCCCACTTATAGGAGGTCTCTACAATAGTCCAGCTCATCAAAGCGGAGAGCAGAGGCTAGGTGGCCGGGGTCTAGGGGGAGGGGGGAGTAGGGATTTGCTCGCCAACTAGGTGTGAAGTTTCAGTAACATCTTAGTAAATCATGCTCCCCTCAGAACACACTGTCTTTGACATCACCCTGTGGCCCCAGAGCTTTCCACACAGAAACCAAGCTGGAACTTGGGTCTGAGCAGGTTTCTCCTCCTGGAATTGACCCATTCCGCCCTATTTTCTCTTCATGATAATTGATGCTATTTTTTTTATCTCCTTCTGTAAGGTCTGAGCACAGGTCTTCTAGACATCCTCATGTCTCTGATGACTTTAAAAAAAATAGGTTTAGTCCTTTTAGCTCAAGCCATACCAAGCCATTATATTTTATCAAAGTCCTTTCAGATAATTTTTTTTTTATTTTCAGAAAATTGGGTCTGCCCTGTGTATATGTATGACATTTCACCTTTCCAAAAAGTAGACCATTTTGTTTGCATCCTTTAAGCTGATGTATGGAATAATGAGCATGTTCCAAGAGGGAAATCGCATTTGACACAGAAAATACTTCGGGGACCCAGTGATTTCCCAGTGGCGTGTAAGGAGACTATCGACATCTGAGCACATTTTCTCTGAAGGACACAGGGCAGCTCGCCCTGCCTTTGCCACCCAGCGTGGGAGTTCCACAGTAAGTACAGGACGCAGATTAATGCCGGCCAACGTTCCTAAAATCATCCCTTAATCTGTCACCTCCGCATTCACCCGTACAGTTGTACCAAAGACCTCAAACACGGAGACGATGTTTTCAAAGAAGCCAAGAGGCTCTTCCCAATGTCTGCCTCCATTATTTAAAATACTGCCTCAAGGCACAAGTATAAATATTAAAACTTTAATTAAAGAATCAATCAGTGATGGAACTTCAGAATGAGGGGACCCAGCGCTTTCAGATGATGTCAACAGTGAATACAGCTGGACTAGGTTGTAAGGCTGGGGGCTATCTTGAAAAATGGGACATGGAGTTGTAAGCAGAGACAACTGTCCTTACATTTTGTGTCTGTAGTGGCTCTGAGCACCACCGTTCATTGCACTGGTTTGTCAGTGGTCACTGGACACAGACGTGGGTGACTGCGGCCTGCTCCTCCAGATGGGTGTGTCATCTTAGGGGAAGGGGCGGCTAACTCAATAAATGCTTACTCTGAACATATGTATGTTCAGACCGGTGGTCAGACCTCGTGCTTGGGGAACAAAGCAGAGAACTTTGCCTTCTCAGAGTTCCTGTTGTCCCAGAGGAAACCAGACATAGGCAAGACATGGAAATATATTTTTAGAAGGATCACAGCAAAGGTTACAAAAATGATAATGTGGCAATATGATAGCGACTTGGGGGGACTTTTCGAGGAGGAGAGATGTGATCTGAGACCTACGTGAAAAGAAGTAGCCGACATGTATGGGTCATCCATGCAGACACCTGTCCTGATGGAGCCTCCTTCTAGGACAGTTGTCTGCATGAAGCACAGTTCAGAGAGAGGAACCAGCACGTGCAAAGGCCCAGAGGTGGGAACAGTGATAAAATTATATAGATGAAGTGTGGTCCTATAGGCCCTCGAGGCCTGAGAAGGAGTTGGGTTTTATTCTGAGAAGAAGCCATTGGAAGGTTTTATACACAGAAATGCCATGCTATATTTATGGCTTAAACATTATGGGAAAATTGTTAGATGTTTTTGAGATGAATAAATAAACAAGCATGCCTTCCTGGCCAGCCAGCTCTTTTCTCAAAGTTCCAAGTCATCTCCATAACCAAATTTGGTCTGAGGACTTAGTGGTGTCTGCAGAGGTAAGCCTTATAACATCTAAAAGATTAAACTTTATTTCTCCCACCTCCTTTGTGGGCTTAGACCAAAATTTTCCATTCAGGAAGAGAGATTAGTTTATAGGGAAAAAGAGCCTTGTTTCTCAGTAATGCTTGTGGTGCGTGGGTGGAAGACCCTGGGAGGATACATCTGTATGCATGAGCCTACTCAGCCGTTCTTTCTCTGGGGCATCCCTTCAAAGAGGCAGCACCCCCTCCCACCTCCTTTCCATGTCTTGGCTGCCACCTCTCCTGGGAGTTCCTGAGAACAGTTGTGCACAGATCCTCTTTGTTGGTCATCTGTCCAGGTAGGTTCCCTTTCAGAGTGTGGCCCCAGTAGGTGGCCTTGGTAAGTGTGGGCTGGGTGCAGAGATACTGACATGAGAGAGAGGTGGGTTGCTTAGGGAGATCTCCGAGTGCAGCTGACACTGTCCGTCTTCAGAGGCTCCCCTGGGCTTGGAAGGTGGAGATACGGTTGATGGGCAGTTTGGACATCTGGACAATCTGACTTTCCTCCCACGTTGTCCCCAGAGCCTGTCTCTTTATCTGCAATCCTGGAACTCCGTTACTGCCCTTTATATGCCAGGATGATGCTAATGAGTTCACATGGCTTGAACACTTCCTACACAGCACAGGCTGTGCCCGGCACTCTCCCTACGTGGCTGTGGACCATGCTGTGTCGTTCTGGCGCGTGCCCACCTCCCCCACCTCCCACCAGTTCACCTTGCTCGCTCCCTACTCATCCTTCAGGTTACAGCTCCAAAGTCCCGGGCTCAGGGAAACTCTCCCTGTTTCCCCGTGTGGATTTTCCTTCTTTACCGTCATCCCAGGGGCATTTTACAGTTACTGGAGTGACTGTCTGTCTGATCCTTTTTGTCTCACTCCACTGGACAGTGAACTCCAGGTGGAGCATGCACACACCTGGTCGGACGTCCCTGGATCCCTAGCATCCAGCTCAGTGTGCAGCACAGAGCACAGGCTCCAAGTGGAAATATGAGTTATTCCATCTAATGCTGCCGCGTGCTTTGGGGTTGTTTCTTGTCAAATACCCATTTTGCAGATAGATAGTGAGGTGTAGGAAGATGTTAAGCAATTTGTCCAAGGACATCATGGCAGGTCAGGGACACGTCCAGGAGGTTGACCCTGGCAGTCCGAGCACACAGCCCACGGTGCCAATCGCTGTGCACCTGGCCTCTTTTGCTGCCTTCCTAAGACACGAGGGAGGTGGGAGGCCATGTGTGCAGTGGTTACGGAGGTCTTGCTGCTGAACTTGAGTTGCTGTGACATGTGATGCTAAGCCCATTAGAGCCACACAAGGAAAACGAGGCACTTGTTTCTCTTTCCTGCACCGTCACTTTATCATTGTGGAAGAGCCTCACTGGAGGTCTGCACTGCTGCAATCTGGCCCTGGTTTTGCTGTTCCTCTCCTTGGAGCCCTAACCCCGGGCTGCCCAGAGCATCTCTGGTCCCTGCCTCTAGGCTCGCGCTCTGAGTAGAAGTTCGAAGCGGGCACTTGGGCCACCTGTCTGGCTGCAGGCAGTCCTTGGGCATGGTGCACTCAGGGCTGGAGCTGCTCTGAGAACCGCTCCGCGTGCGGCATGCCAGCTCCTCCGTCTGGTCACCATCCCCTGCATGTGCTTCCCTCTTCACGTCTTCTGAGAACAAAATTAGATCTTTGCCAGCATCGTAGACAAACTTGTGAAATCACCTTGCTCATTGCTAGTTCTGTCTTTCCTTGAGATTTCGATGTCTCTTTTCTGTGAATTTTAGAATACAAATTATCAGAGATGAGGGTGTGGACTTAAGGTTTTCAAAATCGTCTTCTTAGTGACATCATGAGGACCCTCATAGCCACCACGTTTTGGGATCTTCTGTGCTCTCTTAACTCTTCATTTCAAACCCTTTATTATGCCCATTTTACAGATGGGGGCACTGAGGCCCGATGATTAAGTGGCAAAGGCAGATTGCAGTCTCAACTAGTTGCTTCCAGAGTCCCTTTGCTTCCCTCCCCTGCCCTGTGCCGAGAGGGCGTGTCGGCTACCAGAGGAACAGCAGAGGAGCCATGAGAAGGCAGGAGGCAGTGCAGGGTGATGGTTAAAATTTCAGAATGAGACTGTCTGGCTTGAGACCCCAGGTCCCTCACATTCTAGCTCCCTAACCTTTGGCTTTCCTCAACCTCTCTGCACCTCAGTCTTACCCTATCCATGGAGATAATAATTATTCCTACGTTGTAGGGTCAGTTGGATGATTAATCAGCCTTGCAAATCATTTTTGCAAAGTGCCTGGTAGATAGCATGTGTTCCGTGTATGTAGGAGTCGTGGTGCTCGCTCTGATAATAACCATTAATATTATCATTTAATAATAATGATATCATTATTATCGTTGTTTGTTGCTAGAATTTCACAATCCCTCTAGGCAGCGAAATTGGCTCCAGAATGTGATTCCTACATTTTCCTCTCGACTCTAACCGAGGTGATGAATTGAGAGTGAAAGGGGAGAACCCGGCATAGGCTGACAAACTCGAGTCTCCGTGTGCAGCTCCGCCTGCAGAGGACTGCTGACAGCAGCCATATGCACGGCTCTGATTGATTGGCAGAGAGAAACACTAATTTATTAGACTCGTTATGAAAAGCGACGGAGCGGGGTATTGAGAGGGCTGATTCAGCATCAGGAGCCTGGGCCAGATCCCCAGGGGTGCGAGCTGGGGCTTTGCTTCCCTTCGGACAAGCCCCTGTCTTGATTTGGGGGTCATTGCCTGTGTTCTGGAGTGAGGCTCTTACACACGCTGTGACCTGGCTCACTGTCAGGGCATTGTGAAGAACACGTCTTTCCCTTCAGCAGCCTTAGAAAGCGGGGTCCAGCTCAGGTTGCCACTGATTGCAAAGGCCGATAGGATGAAGGAGAGAGTGCATGCAGGAACTCCAAAAGGGATGGAAAATAGTTCTCGTCTCCCAGGTTCGGGAAATTTCAGGAGTTGCCTTGGAGAGAATAAAGGGCATGGTTAAACCTCTCTTTGAAAACATGAGGCTCTTCATGAAAGGGTTTCTTGTTTCCAATTTGGGGAGGTTGATCAGTCTGAACGACAGCAGGTAGAATGCTGGTTAAATGAGAAGATCTTACTTTTAAGGTGATGCACACTGACCTAAGCTATTGGAGTTATTTTGGACTCAAGAAAGCTTTGAGAAGACCAAGCTCCCTGAGAGCCAAGGTGCAGGACAAAGGCTTTGGAGCCAGACATACCTAACTTGTGGGTCCAGATTCTGCCGCTTTCTAGCTGTGTGACCTTGGGCAAGTTTCTGCCCCTCTCTGAGCTTCCATTTCCTTATCTCTTCAAAGGCAGATGATTTCGCCTCTCTCTCCAAGGATGGATGCTGCAGAGTGAGTTGAATCAAGCAGCAATCACAAGGACTTCTCAGAGTGGTCACTGCTTGTCCATTTATTTACCTCGCCATATTCAGACAAGGGCTCCTCACTCCAGGAGTCTTTGATACAAAAGGTTTAGTAGTTCGTGTGCCTGTGGGTCTTGGAAGGATACTGGTTTCCTAGTGAATTTTGTTCGTTTCACACGGGCCACTTGTATAGGTTTTGACTGTGTGAGTTTAAAATAACGTTTGAAAGTGCCTAATGAGTTTGAGAAACCGTCCATCTCCCTCTGTAAACACAGTTCTATCGAATTATGCTTTGGTGCTCTCTGTTTATCATGAGAAATAAGAGAGCCATTTGACCCCAGATTTTAAAAAATAGATTTTATTTTTATTTATATGCACACAGAAAAAGAATAGACCATTTAGATGAAAGTGTAAGAACTGTTACAGTGGGGCCTAACACTTGAAGTAAAAAGAAACGCAGTGTTATTGGAAACAAATAAGGGCCCCCAAAAGGGCACGCAAGCTGTGCAGAATTCGCACTCCCTGCGCTCATTGTCTGTGATGATATTTTGGGGGCTCTGTCGGCTCTTGCTGTTATCTCAAGTTTCAGGATCAGAAAGAGTTTGTCCTTTTGGAGGCACTAATTGGTGTGTATGTACCAGACACTCCAAGTGAAATAACTGTTCATGTTCCCTCTTCACAAAGCCTGCCAGGAAGCTCAGAGCTGATTTCACACTCCAGTCACGGCAGGAAATAGGATTTGATAGCACGGATTTTGCATATTAACCTCACTTTTGATTCTATTTTACTTCCTTTCCCTCAGTTTATTTTTCACTTCTTATTGGAATATATGTTGCTATGTTTCATTTTAGAAAATCTTGGCCAGGTGCAATGGCTCACACCTGAAATCCCAGCACTTTGGGAGGCGAGGGGGGAGGATCTGTTGAACCCAGGAGTTTGAGACCAGCCTGGGCAACATAGTGAGACCTTGTCTCTACAAAAAATAAAATAAAATTTCCCTACTTTTATAATATTAAATATTAAATAAGCAAGTAATAGCGAGGTATAAAAGATAGGCAGGAATCAGAAGGTACAAATAAACTGCAGCCCTTTGAAACACCAGAAACCCTGGAAAATAAGACAATATAGTTTGGTGCTTAGTATCTTGGGCTAGACTAGACCTGGAGTAAAAGGAATATGATTTCTAGTCCCAACAGCGTTCATGGACACTTTTTCTTATTTGTCCCTGTAATTTTTTCCCTGGAGCACTACCTATGCTATATAGATCCACTTTTACTGGGTCATTCTTTGCCTTTTCTGTGCATTCAGCAAACATGTTCCAGCCCACGCTCTGGGCCGGGCACTGGGTGAGGCACTGGTGATGTTGCACTGGGGTGTCGTGTCGACCAAGAGTGGCAGCATCTCCGCTCCGTGAAGCTCATGCTGTAGCGGGAGAGCCCAGCACAAAACAGGAAAGCAGATGGAAGGACGATAGAATTGCTCAATCATAAGCATTAAGAACAAAATGGGGCAGTCACGTAATAAAAGGATGGGTGACCCTATTAGGCAGGAAGGTCAGGAAGGGTCTCTGAGAAGAGACATTAGGTTGCATTTAAGCTGAGGTTTGGAGAATGAGAAGGACACACGGGGAGAGGGGACGGAACCATGGACAGAGGCGGCAGTGTGTTCAGAGCCCAGGGCAGGAAGGAGACGGCTGTGCGCGTCCTGAGAACGTCGAGGCAGCCAGCGTGCCTGGCCCTCTCTCTCTGAGATGGGCAAGATCTCGACTCCTGCCACTCCTCACTAACGTCCTGAAGACGGGTGCGAGAGTGAGCTGCAGGGAGCACCCTGGGGGAAGGCGACGTGTGTGCGTGTGCGTGTGCATGCGTGGGCGTGTGCGCGCGAGTGCCTGTGCGGGAGCACGTGCGTGCACACGAGCGTGCGTGCCCGTGTGCTGCAGGGCGGAGGGAAGCAGCGAGGGGCGATGGGGCGCCCCAAGACCAGGAGCAGTGTCCCCGGGCGTTGTGCTCACTGCGCGTGCGGAGCGCAGCTCGGACCCCTCGCGTCTGCCTGCCGGACTCGTCCTGCGTGCGCGGGGCTCGTTCAGGGAGCGGCAGCTCAGCGGGCCGGGCCGGCCCCCGGCCTTGTGGACGTGTCTCCGCGACGTCCCCGCGGTCTCCTGAGACAGTGAAGCTCTCTTGTTCACCTTGGTCCACCCTTAGTTGTTCCCTCGTTGGTTCCATGTCACTATCAGATTTTTCAAAATCTGGGAAATGCTTTTGGGACTTTAGCATTTCAGAGTCTGTTTTCAAGGATGTTTTCTTTCTTTTTATCTTTATTTTTTAGTAAAATAGAGACGCTTCGTCCCTCCCCTAACGTTTACCTAGTGGGCGCCCTCACTTTCTCATCCATGTTTCCGAGGTCCTCCTGTCCTGCCGGTCCGGGCAAAAGGAGCATTCCGCTCCATTTCCCTTGTCCTCGCACGGGTAGGTGCCGCCCCTCGGTGTCCCTCATTCCTTCACCATTTCCAGACAAGGTTGGTGGAATTGCCATTCACAGAAATAAATCCAGGGGAAACAGCGCCCAGAATTTAATTCGCCTCTAACCCAACTCTTCTACTTATTTAAAAAAAAAAAAAAGATAAAATTATTCATTCTGTAGAGCTCCAGATTGCTTTACTGAAAGGAGGGGTCCGCTCGAGGCAGAAAGAGGCTCTCGAGCTTTCATTCCTTGATGGTCTTCTCTCTACATAAATTGGGGGAGCCGGTGGGGGAATAGTGATTTGTTAGGCCGTGGATGTGCCTCAGTGCGTGAGAACAAATAGAGACCAGCGTCTGGAACAAATGCTTGTCTTGAAAAAAGTTTATGAAATGCCAGCAGATGTCAGTGTGCCCTTGCCATTTGGTGTTTTTTTTTTTTTTTTCCTTTTAACTTTTTTAAAGCAACATTAATTATTTTCAGTCGCAAAAGAAGCAAGTGTATTCTCTTGCTAGGAGACCACGAAGCAATATGATTTAGGTTTTGGGGGGAGACCAGCAGAACTTATTTCACAAGGTGAATCCTCTAGATCATCTCAATGTGTAGCATAATTTTGTCTTTTCCTAGAATAGCGGTTTCAAAATTCAAAGCCTAGTGCAAGTTTTTTTTTTTTTTCTCCCTTCTCTCCCAGCCATTGTTCAGAAACTAATAATAGCCCAGGATCCAGCTCAGCTTCTGAGAGCCGACTGGCTCTGCTAATTGATACAGCTCTTTATTTGAAAGCTGGAGTTTGCGAAGGAAGGAGGGGGAGGTCGGGCACAGCCTTGTGATTTGCTGCCTACGACGAGAACCTCTTGCAGTTTTCCTCGTCGTCGTGAGCACAGCAAACTGCGTGCTAATAGTCAGCTCTCTGCAGACATTGTTTGGATTAAAGATGAGGGCATCCCTCCTGAAGATGATTTGACCAAAGTATTCAAAATTATTCATTTTAAGCAAGGGATAATTTGCTAGCATTTACAAAAGTCAAGTGCAAAAGAAGTAGGGCAGGGAACGATGTAGGTAACAGGGCATATTTGATGCTTTACTTTGCTAATAGTTTAGATTAAGTGGCGTAATATCAAAAAAGGCAAGAGTATGCAGAGAAGAATAAATCTCACTTCCGCCTGCCTCATGCATTCTTTCATAGATATGTTATATACATGTACAGATATTTACACAGACATTTACACCAACACACAAGATAGTGTATGAGATGCATAGTTCTACTCTTGGCTCTTTAAAAAAAAAATTAAGGATATGTTTTAGGGATCATTCCATATCAGTATGTATGTCTGTGTGTATATATAATGTATATGTGTGTATGTATACACACTGTACACACATATTTGTATATATATTTATTGTTGTTAATGGATATAGTATTCCATTGCACACGTTTACTCTGTTATATAATTGGTTTCCTGTTGGTGGATATTTATGTTATTTCCAATATTTTGTTATTAAAGTGCCCCATGGAATATCCTGGCCTGTCGCCATTTCCCACCCATGCAAGTTTGTCTGCAGGATAAATGCGGAGAAGTGAAATTGTTGAGTCAAAGGATACCTGCCTTTAATTTTCACAGACGCCGCCAAACCCAATGCTCTGGCTGACCTCTGCCCTTGCATCCTGGTGGGTGAATGGCGTTTACAACCAGATGAAGGTGGTTATGATTTGGCTGCCATGATGCCAGGCGTGTGACTGTTGTTTACCTGTTGGAGTGTGTCTTAGGTTGTGCTGCTAGGACAAAATACCTTAGACTGGGTGATTTATGAAGAACAGCAATTTATTTCTCACAGTTGAGGAGGCTGGCAAGTCCAAGGTCAAGGTGCTGGCAAATTTAGTGTCTGCTAAGGGCTGTTCCCTTTACTCCCAAGATGGTGCCTTGTTGCTGCATCCTCACCTGGTGGAAGTTGGAAGGCACATGGGCTAAAGGGTCTGACTAGTTTTCTCCACCTTTTTATAAGGCTCTCATCGCATCCATGGGGCTGGAGCCCTCACGGCCTGATCGCCTCCTACAGGCCCCCCCTCTTGATACAGTTGCATTGGGGATTAAGTTTCAGCATGAATTTTGGAGGGGACACCAACCAACATTCAAACCACAGCAGAATGTTTTGCAGTTCTTGTCATTGCTGCTTTTTTTTGCTAACACTTTCCATCTGCCAAGCACTTTGCAAAGAGCTTTAATTACATTTTCACATCTTTGTCCTCAAAACAACCCTGTGCCATAGACCCTGCTCTCATCCCTGTTTCAGAGATAGGGATGTTGGGGCTGAGAGAACACACCTGCTTTACTTAGGGATGCATGGTGGGTGGTCGGGTCTGGATTCACACTTGGGGGCCCCAGCTCAACCACTGAGCTTTCCTGCTGTGGTGTGTCTTAAACAGCAGAGGCCGTGTCGTTGACTGACATTAGATCTACTCTCAACTCTGTTGCACTGTTAGGTACTCATCCATTGTGCAGGGCTGTCCTGTGCAGTGAGGGATGTATAGCAGCATCCCTGGTCTTACTAGATGCCAATAGCTCCTCCTTAACCCACCCACGACAACCAAAGATGTCTTTAGATTTTGCCACATGTCCCTGGGGAGGGAGTTGCCCACTGTTGGAAACCACAGGCTCAGACAAAAAGCAAAGTGTGCTCTGGGCCGCATAACACCAGAGACATAGGTTTGAGGACACACATCGTGGCTGATGTATGTCAGGGCAGCTTCCATTCCACTGTCCCAGTGAAGGGACACTCGTTTAGTCCCTTCCCAAGGGCGGAACAGATGGGCTGCCCCTTGCTGCAGACGCCAGCCAGGGAAGAACAAGATGGTGTTACTTAAGCCACTTTCATGCTCCATTCGATCACAGTAATGTCCCCACCAGGACTTTGTCTTTTGAAAAGTGGTTTTTGAAACATCCTTGAAAAATTGTCTGGTGAAATAGACTTACAAAAAATCACGTTCACAACTCTAGCCCAGCTTATATATTATCCAGTTTCCTATTTGTGCATTGTCCTCGGGGCCTCGGTGACACTCTCCATCACGATGGCCAGTGAGAGGCTGCAGCCACGCGGGTTCCCACACGTGGCAGATGTCGTAATCGAGGCCTTCCCCTCATCAGCCGTGCTTCCTCAGAATCCTCAACACGTCACATTAGGTGTGTACTGCCAGCCAGTCAGAGTCACTATGTGAAATGAAATTTATGTGCCATTCTTATTACACGGCGCCTTTTTGGGCCAAGAAGAAGGATTACGCTTTGCAAAGAGGCAGGCTGATCGTGAGATATTAGCTTATTTTTCAGTGACTCTGAAAAAAGTCCTTGATGGATAGGAAGGAATGTCTATTCTTAAAGCATTTGGAGTTAATATCCTATTTCATAACCATAATTGGGCACCTGAGGGATGCTTCTGTTCCCCACGCACTTTGCATACACTGTTCTCTTGCGTATTATTGTTTTTTTGCAACATCTCTCTCTCCCCCACCAAAAATTAATCCTCTGCCTTTAAAACCCCATGAGGCAGCCAACTGAAGGTGAAACAAAATGCTTTGTATACAGTAGGAACCGCCACGATTCCCTCAGCAAAAGACATGGAGAAGCTGTGGGGCATTCCCGGAACTGTGTCATTTCTCAGCATGGGGCATGTGAGAAGACTTGAAAGAGAAGGGGACGTGGACCATCCGAGACTTCCAGAAGTAACTTCTGATCATAAAAGCACTGAAGCCAGGCTGCTCTAGGGAGGGGACCCGAAAATGCTTTTAGGCGGCACCTTCTATAGCCCTCCGTTCTGGCATGATGTTTAATTTTTTCTTTGCTTGGTTTTCTTTCTGGAGGGATGGGAGAATGCCCACAGATTCGTTTGGCTACTTAGTATCAATAATTGCATTCAGTAACTTGACACATAGTAACACAGTTACACAGTAACATGGTTACACGTGGTAACCTATGTGTAAACAACCGCCACTTAAATCATTTCTAATTCACCTCCTGTTTCTGATCCTGAGAAAACAAGCGCAAATAATCTTGGGGAATAAAAGGTACTAGGTCAGGAGGTGTCTGCCTCTTTCTTTGGGCCCAGGGATATTGTTTTCCTTTTTCCAATTCTAGATGGTTTAGTCTGTGTGAGACAGTGACAGATAAAACAAATTATCATCTCATATTTCCTCTTCTAACAGAGGAATGTTTAACTTGGGAGGCAGGCACGGATGAACTTTGGGGGCTTACTGAAATTGTATTTAAAATTGTAAGCATAAATGTTTTTATTTGGGCAGAAGGCTCAGAGCTCTTTTAAAAAAGAAATTGGATTCTGAAGTGCTACAGGACTCAAAGAAAATTAAGAGCCTAACTTTGTTAGGACAGTAACTTTCACACTTTTCTTTTTCTTTTTTTTTTTGAAGACAGAGTCTCATTCTGTCACTCTGGGTAGAGGGTAGTCATCACAGCTCACTGCAACCTCCAGCTCCTGGGCTCAAGTGATCCTCCTGCCACAGCCTCCTGAGTAGCTGGGACTACAGGCATGTGCCACCGTGCCTGGCCCACACTTTTCTTTCAACATGACCCTCAATTAGTCAGAGGAGAAGACTGCCACAGCCCAAGCATCTCACCTGTTTTACCTTTCTGGTGGGAGTCTGTGCATTGACAGAGAGCTCAGTAGAATGATGAAGGGTCCTGGTGCCACTGTACTCGGAGGGAGAGATGCAGCCCTCTAGTTTAGCACTAGAACTACATATTTATTTGAGTCCCAACCTGTGTATCTCTTAAATTCCAATTATAGAGAAATCATCAGCCAGAAATGCAGTTAATGCTAAGGCATTCACCAAAAAACCCCATACAAACCACAATAGCGACATCATAAAACATTAACTCAAATACCACTGAACAACTTTGTTGATGGCATGAGATCCAGAAAGTCCTTCCTAAAAATTCCAGAAATGACAGCCATGTCCATGGGTGTTTGCAGGAGAACATTTGCAATATTTCTCTGAAGTTCCTGATAGACAGACTTCTCAGCACAATATTTAACTATGGTCCTCAGTGAACTTTCCTAATAACTTATGTTTATTTTTTAATACTACTTTCAATTTTTCAATTTTACTAACTCGGTAGAATATTACTGTTGGTATCCATTAGTCATTTATAAAAAATGAAAGTTTGTAGAATGCATTTCACTGTGCATCATGCTAATGGCAAGACTTGCATTTTTTGGTTCAGTTAATAGCATGTCAAAAGGACACTCTAGGTGCGTATACTTTGGCGTCATAAATGAGTCCTCGCTAGGGAGGATGGGAGCAGGGGACTCTCCTATAAGATTCCATTCTACAGATACCCCCATTTTTATCTGGGTGATGCTAAAATCCATATTAAACTTTTTTCATAGATACTTGCTTTTGAGTGTGTTAGACCAAAGCCTGTATGTATGTACACTGGTCTTGTGTTACATCAATATCCCTCTCCGCCCAATTCTAGAATAACACTATTAAATAAAATTTAATGGTCTTTCAAAACCTCTTCATTGGCTGATGTCTTTCAAAAGAGGTCCATTAGCTATTATCCATGTTAGGTCCTATATCTATACATGAATTTTATGGGTATATAAATTATATATATATATATTTTAATACATATGCATGAAGGAAGCACTTTGTAGGAGCTTTTGTGATCTGCTATTTTATTAAACAAAATAAATAAAATTCATTTAAATGAAACCCAATTTGATTGCCTTAGAGCTTTGATTTTTTTTTTTTTCTTACATGGATTCTGCAGAAAAGCTAAGCAGAATTACTTACCACTTGGGGTGCATTTTCAGTCACCCTTCTTCATTAAAGTCACACCCAATGATCCTAATAGATTTGAATGGCTGTGTTTTTAAATATGCAGAGATTCTACTGGACTCTTGCCAAGTGCCATCTTTGGGTTCTGTGCCTCAATTTCTCTATGTGGACAAATGCCGCAGTATTACACAGTAGCCAGAGCCCTCCACTCTCTTCATGCATCCTGGTTTATGAGAAGAAAATTTTAAAAATTTAAAAAATAAATAAAAATGCTGAATCCTGCAGAAAGTTTCCACTTCCCAGACCAAGCTGTGTGCATAGCGGGGAGAAGAGACCAGATGGCCAGTGGGTTGAAATCAGCGGAGAACCAGCTGGGATGCAGGAGAGGGCATTTCCTCCTCCACTTCCCTGGAAGCCCGGTCAGGGCACGTCCCGGAGCTCCGAACAGGACAAGAGGTGTCAATGTCATGACCTCCGTCTGGCTTTCTGGATCCTCGGATGAATCCGAGTTGGATTGGAAATCGGCAGACAATCTGAGGATAAGCTCTGAGGTTCCTGCTTGCTGGAAAAAAACAAAAAAACAAAAAAACAAAAAACATGCCAGCTTGACAGAAGGTTCGAGGGTAAAATGCTGATGAACAGGAAATAACCATATTTCCCTGCGTTAGCACCAGCTTGGAGACCAACGTTCTATGAGGAGGGCACATGATTTGGGTGGTTTGAATCCCAAAGGAAGGATTTTTTTTCCCCTCCCATTTAAAGTAAAACCTTTCATTGCTTAGATTGCCAGCTTCTGCAACAGTGACCCCTAACCCCTGATTTGACACTGGGTATATGCAGTTATTTTGAGGTAAGGTAAGCTACAAACTTTTCAAAGTCACTCACCTCTAACAAGGTTTTTACTAATAAAAGTCTTTTACAGCTCTTCCTTTTTGATTAATGTATTAGTTATCTATGGCTGTGTAACAAATTAACCCAAACATGGCAACGACGAAAACAACAGTCATTTAGTTACACAGTTTCTTGGGGTTGGGAATCGGGTGCGGTTTAAGTGGGTGTGTGGCTCAGGGTCTCTGCTGAGGTTGCAGCCAAGGGGTGGCCGGGCTGTGTAATCTGGAGGCTTGACAGGGGCTGGAGGGTCTGTCTCACGTGTCTGCGGCAGGCCTGGGCCCCTCAGTGGCTGTTGGTCGGAGGCTTCAATTCTTTGTCTCATGTTCCTTTCTATAGAGCTGCATACAGCATAGCGGCTTTCTTTGTTTAGAACAAGAGAGAGAGAGAGAGAGTGAGTGTCCCAGTGACTTTTTCTGGGTACAGTTTCTCTTATTAACATCAGGCATTAGTGTGGTCCATCTGTTACAATTCAGGAGCCAATATTAATACATTTTTATTAACTAAAGTCATAGTTTACATTAGAGTTCACTCTTTGTGTTGTACAACTCTGTGATTTTTTTTTCTGATTTATTGTGGTAATATACACATAGAAATAAATTTACCGTCTTAACCATTTTTAAGTATATAGTTCAGTGGTATTCAACACACTCATCTTGTCATGCAGCCATCACCACCATCCATCTCCAGACATCCTTTCATCTTGCAAAACTGAAACTCTAAACTCATGAACAATAATTCCCCATTTCCTCCATCCCCAGTCCCCGGCAACCACTGTTCTGCTTCCTGCCTTTATGATTTTGACTGTGCCGAGTACCTCAGATACTTGGAATCACACAGTGCATATCCCTTTGTGACTGGCTTCTCTCACTTAACATTATGTCCTCAGGGTCCCATCTGTGTTGCAGCACGTGTCACTATTTCCTCCCTTTTTGGGCTGAATAGTTATATTCCATTGTATATAGACACCACATTTTGCTCATCTAGTCATCTGTTGACGGACACTTGGGTTACTTCCATGTTCTAGCCATGGAGACGATTCTATGGGTTTTGACAAATGCAGGATGTTATCTTTCCACCATTCCAGCATCATGCAGAATAGTTTCACTGCCTTAAAAATCCGTGTGCTTCACTTATTCTTTCCTCCCCCGTCTCCTGCAGGTTCCTGGCAGCCAGTCCTCTTTTTACTGTTTTACCTTTTCCAGAATGTTATGTAGTTGGAATCACACAGCAGCCCCAGTAGTTCTTATGACCTAGTCTCAGAGTCAAACACCTTTATTTCTGCCTCATTTTATGTGTTAGAAGCACTGCCAGCCCACACCCATGGGGAGGGGAATTCAGCTCCACCACTTAGAGGGGGGAAGTTATCCAGGAATTTGTGAGCATATTTTTAACCACCATAGTCAACAAGACAAGGCTGGAAGTTCCAGTGTTTATTGAGCATCTACTGTATGTTGGGCACCATCATGAGTGTTTTATATGCATTATTCATTTGTCCCTGACACTAATGACACAAGGTAGCTGCCGTATTTATCATCCCCATTTTACAGAGGAGGAAACTGTGACTCCCTCAAGCCACATACCTTATCTGTGGCAGAGCTGGACGCAGACTCAAGCCAGCCTGAAACCAAAGCCTGAGTCTTCAAATTATGTCATGCCGCTTCCCTTCAGTCCAGCGCGAAGTCTTAGCCTGAGGCGCTTAGACTCAGGGGACAAAGCGTGACCAAAAATGCCAGAAGATGTCAGTGGAGGATGATGCCAGACATCGTCCAGTGGTCTCTCCAAAGGCATCCTTCATCCTTCCCCACTGCGCTTGTTTCCCATTGCTGCTGGGACAAATTAACACAAACTTAACACAGATTTACTATTTTAAAGTTCTGTAGTGCAGAAGTCCACCACAGGTGTCCCTGGGCTGTAGAGTCAGGGTGCCAATGCGGCTGTGTTGCTTTCTGGAGCTCTAGAGGAGAATCTCTTTGCTTTTTTAAGCTTCCAGAGACCACCAGTGTACCTTGGCTTGCGGGTCCCCCTCCATCTTCAAAGCCAGCAACGTCGCATCTCTCTGACCACTCCCCCCGAGTCCCATCTCCTCCGTCCCTCTCCTGCCTCCCTCTTCCCCTTGTGAGGACCCCTGTGATTATATGGGGCCCACCCAGACAATTCAGAATCATCTTCCTATCTTATGGCCAGGTGATCAGCCACCTTAATTCATCTGCAAACTCGATTTGCACATTTTATCTACAGGTATCCACCGGCTCCTGGGACTAAGAGGTGGACGTCCTTGGGGGCCATTAAGAGCCTTCCCTGCTTTTTTCCCAGGCAGCTGATATATGAAGACAACACCCAGGGGATCCTTTGCACCTTCATTTTCATTCAAGTTCTGCTCATGGGGAGTTGGGGGAGGAGACTGGAGGCAGGGAGTTAAGTGAGGTCGAGCTATTTATTTTCCCAGTGCCATCTCTGAGGGCAGAGAGTGTCCTTCAAAGACAGACCACTGCTTTTCCTCACTGAGCAGTCTCCTTTCCTTCTGGGAACCCATAACTTTTCCTTCCCCTTGGCCTGGGGAAAATAAACTCCACAGCTACGCATTCTAGGTTGCCACACAGCCCGCGTGGTTGCCCTGCGCTCTGCCTACACCTTTGAAAATAGAACTTCTGTAAGTCAGGTCTCCTTAAATGATCCTAATTGGAGTGTGCCATATTTCCTGGTGAGACCTGGACTGGTAGAGTGACTCAGGGTACTCATAGTTGAAGTTAAAACAAACAAAGGGCAGTCTTACATTAGGGTAAGCTGCATCTTTCAAAGCATGTGCTTGAGCCCTGGGCAGTGATGTTAATGTGAGTCCAGAATCCTGGGGTGCCAGGTGGTTGTCATAAACCCAGTGAGATTTCCGTGCTGGAGCAAAGCTTTTTGACTTCATAACCAAGAACTTCCTTGGGATGTAGAATGCTCTTGCCTTGAGTTTCTCTTGGCGTCTGTGTTACAGAAGGTAAGGAGTTCAAGAACACACCCCACCCCACCTCAGGTGTGGCAGGTTATCACCCTTGTCTCAGAAGTCCTAATTTAAGTTAAAAGAAATTTTTTTTAAGCTAGAGGATTCCACAGGTGAGCTAATGAGCTAATTACAGGTAGGAGTTTCAAAACATTGGCATTCTACAAGTAAACAGCATCTGCCTTTGACTAAGGTGCGAAATTTTCAAAAGGTATGAAAAGATGTGTAATATCTTCAGGTGGTTCCTCTTTTTTTTTGTTTATTGTGAAGGAAATATTGTAAATGTCCTTATGTGCATTTTTCTGTGAGAACCAAGAAAACTAAGTGACACCTACCAAGACCCTCCCATGGCATCAGTTATGAACCTTGGGTTGCGTTTCTCTCCGGGGAAGGGCCTGGTGCATCGTCTGCAGAGCTGGGGTTCTATCAGCTTTGTCATTGCTGGTCATGTTTCTACGTCATTCATTGTTTCAGCTTCAGAACAACAGTGCCCTCCGTGTACACACAGACCAAGCTTGTACAATGTTGAGGTGTTCGTCTCTACACTACATCACGAATTCCAGCTATTGACTACATGTTAGAATCCTGGGGAAAGTTTTGAAAAGCAGCTGTGCTGCCCAGGCCTTGGTCTCAGAGACTTTAATTGGTCTGGGATAGGGCTTCTAATAAGCACCCCGGGTTCAGGCCAACGGAACTAAAGCAGGGCTTCTTGAACTCTAATGCGCATGCAGATCTCCCAGGAATCTTGTTAAAATGCAGATGCAGGTTTTGTAAGTCTGGGATGGGACCTGAGATTCCGAATTTGTGGTAAGCTCCTGAGTGCTGCTGCCACTGTTTAGCTGTGGAACACACTTTGAGTAGCAAGCGGACAGAATGTCTGGGTGGTTACAGGTAACTTCTCGGCATGGCTGAATGGTAATGCTCAGGCCTTTGGTGATGAGAGTTCTCTAGGAAGTAGGGAACTTGTAGTCTAATTTGGGATATAGGGCTATAGGGTTATAGACTCAAGGGAGCCTTCAGTAGCAAAACACAGCAAGATTCCTTCACTCTGTCATTCAAAGAATATGTATTGGATACTTGTACACCAGGCATCTTCCTGGTGCTGAGGATAGATCAATAACAAAGATAAATGTGGTTCTTGCCCTGAGATAATCCAGAGAAGGGAGCGGACACTTAAAAAGTAAATATGAGTCAATGAGAGAAATACAGGTGAGGATGTGAACTGTGAATGAACAAAGCACGATGTGTTTCCTTAGGTGGAAGGAGTGGCTGTACAGTTTAGTTTGCCTCTGCAGGTTGGGTAGTCAATGGAAGTTTCTCGGAAGAGATGACATTTTAGCTAAGACATGAAGGATGAAAATAAAGCATAACAAGGCCCAGGGAAAGCCCATTCCAGGGAAAGAGAAGAGCAGGGAAAGGACCCCGAGGTAGGAAGATGATGGATTTATTGGTGTTGGGAGTGAGGAGGTGAGTTGCACAGAGAGCTTGGGGGAGGCATATCTTGCAGAGGGTAAGGACTCGGAGGTCTTTTCTAAGCCCCAGGGGAAGCCATTTGATGGTTTTATGCAAAGAAGAGGCATCTCCTGATTGATGTGTGGCAGATATATGAGAGGAAGATGTCAAAAGTTGACACAGAGAAACCAGTTAGTAGACTCTTAGAGCAACTCAAATGAGTGATGTTGGTGGCTGGTCCTAGAAAAATGGCAGTAGGGGTGGACATGGTCTCGTGACAACACTGACGGGATGAGAGGAAGAGAAAGCGAGATGACTCCTAGCAGGTGGGTAAATGGCCATGACCCACTCACATGGGGAATACTCGCAGAAGAGCTGATTCGTAGGGCGTGGCAAGCCCGCAGAGGTCTATTCTGGACAAGTTTGAGATGCCAACGAAACTTCCAAGTGTGGGTTCAAGAACGGAGTCGTAGGTATACTCGAGCCTAGAGCTCAAGGAAGCAGTCAGGTCTAAGGATAGGATTTTGGGGGGATAGTCACATATTCATCATATTAAAAGTCATCTCACTGAGTCAGTTTTCAGGGAGAGAGAAGGTAGCTGGGGAAAAGTAAGGAAAGAAAACATCAAGGTTCTGGAGAAATAATGGCCCAAGGTTAGAAAGGCAAGCCTCAGATCCTTTCTGAAACCCATTTCGGCCTGGGTTCCCAGACCTTAAACTCAAGGTAACCTTTGCAGGGATGTCAATAATAATCAGTATGTAAACTTTCAGTAAACGTTGTTTCCCAGACATGGAACATCTGGCCAAAGTCAGCGTGATTTGAAATGACGTTGGCTTTATCTAGATGTCTGTCTCCGAGGGACGAATTGTGAGGAAACAGATACTACGTTGGGTGATTATGGAGGGTGGGGAAATAAGCGTGTTGGTTCTGCAGCCAGATGTCTAAGTATATGGTAAACGGAGTTAATGGGTGCTGGGGAGGAAAGGCACGTGCAGGATTGGCATCCTTTCAGCAAAACCAGGCAAGGTTGCTGATGAAGGTCGCCCGCTGCTGGCATTGGAGCCGAAGATATGTTCTTGGACCCGAGGAAGAAACACAGAGGACGTATTATCATATGGAATGATTGCTTGGCTAATGAGCCTTGAGGGGCAGGGGAAAATTGACTACAAAACAAATTAAACCAGTACCTGACATTCTGATGTTCTTTATAAACAAGCGATAATGTCATTGCATGTGTGTGTTTCCTCATGCCAGCCCACTTATTTTAACCAACCCCACACAAATATTTGGACCTAGATGTGACCGAGTCCCCCTGCCCCAAGCCTGATCCATGGGCAGGAGACCGTGCACCATGCATGAGGAGGTGATTCGGCTTTTAGATAGATCCTTTCCCCGTGGTTGTTCTTGGCAGGCGATGAAAGATGAGATTTCTCTGAAAAGCTCATCCCTTTGAATTGTGTTCCCGAGGAAAGAGGCAGATGCCACATGACCAAAGCTTTAGAAAACTCCAGGATTTTGGGTGATGAGCACGCAAAGCCTGGCTGTCTTCCATCTGCAACAAGGGCAGAGCCAGCAGGGAACGGACGGAAGTGCAGAGAAAGAAAGGAAGTTAGGGGTAAGAGATGACTTCCTCACGGATCGGATTATTTAATCCCCAAGTGGAACGGTTTAGGCTGGGTGAGTGGAATCGCCCTCCTGTGGTTACTTGTAGGACTAGGGAGCTACTGACGCGGCTGCGGTGACCGTTGCCCCAGCCATGTTTCATGCCTTGACTATTTGCCATGTTCAGATTTGTTTTAAAGGTTCGCATTCATTGTCTCATTTAACGCCACAACAACTGCAGGAGTCGGGGGTGGGTACCATTGCTGTGCCCATTTTATACATGAAAAAGTAAACGTCTAGAAAAGTGAATGCCAACCATTTTGGCACCAGGGACCTGGGGAAGACAATTTTTCCATGGACCGGGGTGGGAGTTAGGGGGAGGGATGGTTTCGGACAAATTCTCATAAGGAGCACGCAACCTAGATCCCTCGTATGTGCAGTTTACAGTAGGGTCCGTGCTCCTATGGACTCTAATGTCGCCGATGATCTGCCAGGAGGCAGAACTCAGGTGGTGATGTCTGCGACGGGGGGGCGGCTTCGCTCACTCACCTGTGCTCATCTCCTGCTGTGCGGCCTGGTTCCCAACAGGCCATGGACTGGACCGGTACCAGTCCAAGTCCCAGGGATTGGGGACTGCAGGTCTAGAGAGATAAAACGATTTTCTTAGAATTTTGCATCCAGTAAAAATTGGAGTCTGTGATTGGAACTCAGGCAGTTGCCCATCAGAGGCACATTTTGCTACACAATAGAGGAAATGCTCACTTAATAAAAGGAGAAAAGGAAGTGCCACATAGGAACAAAGGCCGAGGCCTTCATAGGATTTTAAAATTGTTTTAATTTACAACAAATATAGTCGTTTATGTTATGGTTAATATGTGCCCAGAATTTCATCATAAAATTGCCATATCTAATTTGATTTAGTCTTTTTATTATAATAGCTCCAAGGGATAAGTATTATTATCTTCATTCTACATTCGAGGAAGCTGGCTCAGGAAAGCTCATTGGCCAAGGTCAGGCAGCTCGACTTGGCTGAGCTGGAATCTGAACTTTCCATCTCTGTTCCTCATGCCCTTAAACAGGACTTGGTACTACTTAAGTGTAAGTGGAGAGTCCTGATTTTTCTCCCAGACCCATGTATAGCATCATTCCTCGGTGCTTTTTGAAGTTCACTGATATTTTAGAAACAGTGATATAAGTATAAAATCTAACTTACAGTAATATTCGTTTCTAGGTATCTCAGATTCCTTCCCAATGATCAGTGCCTCTGAATTATCTATAGTCTCAGGTTCTTTTTGCTTTACGAATCGCTCACCATGGCTGGATACTGGCAACCTACCAAATTATGATTTCTTCTATTCTGCCACTGAAACTTCATTATTTAGTGTTCCTGGTAATAATACCAGACACACAGTTCTGGATTAAAGTATGTGCTTTCTCAAATGATGCACCCCTGGAAAGGTTATTATTAATAAAGGTAGCATTAAAACACCACAAATAACTCTGTAACCTTGCCTGGGCTTAATAAATTCCCTGCAGAAAATTTTATTTGCAGTAAACCCTTAAAATTCAGCTCACTTTTAATATACTGTGAACTTCAGTGACCCTTATCATTCATTACATACGAGTGACCTTTCCAAAGTTGAGAAGGGTAGTTGCAGCAGCTTTTGGGTATTAATACCTATAAGAGGTAGATATGGTTTTCATTCATTCCTACTGATAATTAATTCATGTACTTTAAAGGCATTGCATTATTTCTTTTATGACACAGTCTGTGATGGTTTCATAAGGGCATGGAATATAAATGGTTATCTTGGCTAAAGTGGGTTTCCATCATTTTAGACACTGAGCTCTGTCTACAGCATGACTTAGGCCAGGGCTACACTTGGAAGGAACAATATCAGGCTGTTGGGGACTTGTCATCATTTTGATCATCATCACCTGACATCTTCTTCTATAAGGCGTTTTATTAAAAAAAAAAAAAAAAAAAACTCTTTATATGGCTGGTCCCAGTACCGTGTTGGTTGTGTTTGCAACTAATTGATCACAACCAGTTACAGATTCCTTTGTTCCCTCTCCACTCCCACTGCTTCACTTGACCAGCCTCAAAAAAAAATTCTATAAAAAAACAAAACCCCTTTTGTTATGTAAAGCTTGAAGCATATATATGCCTATATACAAGTAGGGAGAACAGCATAAAAAATCACCTTCTAGCTGTTACCTAAGGCTATAGTTTGAATATGGTTTGTTTGTCCTCTCCAAATCTCAGGTTGGCATTTGGTCCCCAGTGTGGGAGGTGGGGCCTGTGGGAAGTGTTTGGGTCATTGGGGTGGATCCCTCATGAATCAATTAATGTCCTGGGGTGGCAGGGGTGAGGGGGTGAGCCAGTTGTTGTTCTATTAGTCCCCTGAGAGATCCGTTTGTCAAAAAGAGCCTGGCACCTCCCAGGCACTGTCCTCTCTCTCCATGTGACATCTCTGCACACCAGCTCCCTGTCCCCTTCTGGGGTGAGTAGAAGCTTCCTGAAGCCCTCACCGGAAGCAGATGCTGCCGCCGTGCTTCTCGTACAACCTGCAGAACCATGATCCAAATAAACCTCTTTTCTTTATAAATTATCCCGCCTCGGGTAATTATAGCAACACAAATGGACTAAGACACCCGGATGCAGAAATCATCAAGGTATGGCTGATTTTGTTTTATGTCGGCCCTAATCGCTGTCCCTCTTCAGCCTCATGCTACTTTGCAGCAAATACCAGGCACCCTGTCATCATGTCCATAATTATTTCAGCTTGCGTCTCTAAAGGACAAGAAGTCTTTTTTTAAACGTTCTCCTAATACCTACTGACAATTAACAGCGATTTCTTACTATCATCAATTATTAAATCATTGTTTAAGTACCTAGTTTTCTCAAAAGTGTCATTTTTTTCTTGTTTCCATTTCTAAAAATAGGCTCTTTTTTAGAGCAGTGTTAAGTTGACGGCAAAATCGAGCAGAAGGCACGGAGAATTTACACGCTCCTGCCCCAACACAGGCACAGCCTCCCCGCTACTACCCCCCACCCCCGCCACCCCCGCCAGAGTGGCACATTTGCTACAACTGATTTTATCATAGTTTATTTGAAACAGGATCCAAATAAGGCCCATGCATGGCGATCAGTTGATGGATCTTTAAAAGGCGCTTTTCCTCTCTTTTAAGGATCTTTGAATCCGTCTGCCTCCAACATTTTTGTTTGTTTGGGTTTTTTGGTCAATTTGTTTGTTACATTTTTTTTTCTTTGTAGTGGTTGTTGACATTGTTGCAGAAAACAAATTGTCCTGCAGTATTTCCCACAGCCCTGCGTTTTCCGATTGCATCCCTGTGGTGTAGTTCAACGTGCTCCTTTGTCCTTTGTGTTGCTTTTAAGTTGGTTGTTGGTTCTAGAGTCTTAATCAGATACAAGTTCCATTTCTTTAGTGGCTTATTCTTCTAAGAAGAGATGTATTGTATCAGGTTGCTTCTCTTTCTGTGACGCTGTAACCACAGATGGTCAATACCCAGACCATTAATTCTTTGGGGGTCACAAAATGGTGGTATTCTGATTTTATCCATCCTTCCTTCGTGGATTTACTGCAACATTTATTAAAGAGAAATTTCCCAATCTACCACTGGGATAATCAGGGGCACAGTTTATGTAGGAAATACAGGAAAAATGTTTGATTTTCCCTTTGTCATTTCAAATTTATGAGTTGCTTTATTTGTACGCTCTAATGGTAAGTGTGTATTTTTTGTATTATTACAAACTCAAGGATTAAAATTTATCTTTATTGATGCTCACATGATTCAGTCTTCAACCAAAAGGAGCCTCTTCAAGTTGCGTCATGAGTCCTTTTGCCATGAGTGTTTGTCTTTGATGATCTTCCTTGCTCTCCAGGATGACGTGGTATTCTAGATTCATCTTGCACATTGCCCAAGGAGTTCTAGTTCCTGAGGGTATTTCAGGATTGCAGCTGGGTACTAGAGGTGTCCTTTGAGTCTTGAAAGAATCTCGTCATCTTTTCCCCAAACAACCATCTCCTCCTGTTATCTTCAGCCTGATCAACAAGCTGCCCATCCAGGTCCTCAAGTAAGAAACTTCAGAGTTTCCTCGTACACATCTTTCTCCCTCAAAACATTCTCCTTTCTCTTCCCAGTTCCACTGCTGGGGTCAGGCCTCCATATTTCCTCAGTTGGACCCACAAGTTTGACTCCTAACAAATTACTTGACCTCTGGTCTTTCTCTTGTCTAGTCCAGTGTCTGTAATGGCAGCCAAGACTATTTTATGAAACACCAAAACAAACCAAAACCCAAATTGCTGTGGGTTTGTCATAAATGGCTTGTATCATTTTTAGGTAAGCCCCATCTAGCAGCGCAATTCACAATTGCAAAGGTGTGGAAACAGCCCAAGTGTCCATCAATACATGAGTGGATTAGTAAAATGTGGTATATGCATACCATGGAGTACTATTCAGCTTTAAGAAACAATGGTGATATAGCACCTCTTGTATACTCCTGGATAGGGTTGGAACGCATTCTACTAAGCGAAGTATCCCAAGAATGGAA
>RJWJ010000004.1:543971-586269 GCA_004363605.1 Indri indri | reverse complement strand
GCAACACGTAAGAGTACATATAAGAATAACATCTATTGGATGTCGGGTAGGGAGGGAGGGGGAAGGGGGAGGCGAAGGGGGAGGAGGGGACGGATATATGCATACACAAAGGGTGCAATGCGCACCCTCCGAGAGATGGACACGCTTGGGACTGGGACTTGGGGGGAAAGGGGGGCAAGGGCAACATACGTAACCTAAACATCTGTACCCCTATAAACAACAAACAATAAAAAAAAAAAACCCAAATCGCTCATGCCATGCCCTTGCTCAGCAACCTTCTATGACTCCCTGCTGCCTGTAGAACAACTCCAACTCCTGCTGTTCTAGTTCTTGATGTCCTTTGGTTTCCAGTCCCATAACCTGTCATTTCCTTCCATTCCATTCACGGCAGGGATTTATCCGTACCTCTCCTTACTTTCCCTGCTGCTCCCATGCCTAAAGATATCTGTGTTGCTTTTCCTCCACGTCTCCCAAGTTCATGGGGAAATTTACACCCAGGCTCTCTTCAGAGCCTTCTTTCAGTGAGTCCTTCAACTGACCTCCATGGCCAGAATTACCGTCTCCCTCTATATTGTTCCTATGCTTTGCTTAGTCGACCTCTATGTGTCTTGGTATCCTAATTTGTAAAGTGTGGAATATAATAATAAGAATGATAATAATAATACCTATATCATGGGGCTACGGAGCATTAGATGAGATTGCCCTTCTAAGTTCTCAGAAGCGGGTTTGGGCACATTGTGAGTGCTTCATAACATGGGTTGGTCTTGTCGTTGCTGTTCCCAGTAATGATGTTTGGGATAGTAGTATTCGTTTACGTCACTGTTAATATCTCCACATCCCAGCAATTTCATCTGCCTCTTGCTTTTGCTCTGAATTGGGAAATTATTCAGGGCAAGGGGCTCATCTTAGCACTTTATATTTTTTAATCCTTGGGGCTAAGCAGTTCCTTACACACAGGAGACCCTTAGTTATTATTTGCAAGTTTTTATGTCATGGATGTAGCAGGAATTATCGGAGGGCTCGTGATGTAATTCCTGCCCCCAGTCTTGCACCCTCACTGGAAACAATAACAAAGGAATAATATTGTCTGGTACCCAAGGCATGGCAGAGTAGGAGGTGCAAGGAGAATCTGAGGAAGCAGAAAGAGGGAAAAGTGGATAGAACCATTGGGAAGTGTCTGGCCTTGAAGAATGGGTTGGACAAAGAGGAAACCGTGGGTCGTTCTAGGAGGGGGAAAGAGTAAGACCCTAAGTGCAGAGGTGAGAGAAGGTTGTCACTGCGGTGGCTGAATTTGAACAAATATTAATAAAAAGTCATTTAGTTGAATATTAGTGAATGAAATCAAGAAAATGCCAATGCAGATAAACACAGTCTCAGGAAACAAGCATTATTCACAATTTTATCTTTTTGGGGAAAATAATGTATTGACTAAATAGTCCTATTTACCCCAGTACCCCAGACAAAGCTAAATAAATAAAACAGTATTCTGGTAGTAACCCTTCTCTACATGTATAAGAGGTCTTCAGATCATAGATGGTGCTTTCCAATGTCCTAGTCTGTGCCTGGCTTGTAGAATCTGAAGGACACCCCTTGGGGAGGTTTATTGTTGAGGAAAATGGCAGTTTTAGGCAGTGAAGGAAGCTGAAGGTTCAGGATCCAAACACGTTACATTTTAGTTTCGTATTTTGATTTGTCCTGATCTGCTTATTAGGATACACAATATAAAATGTTTGGAGGGGGACCAGGGAAGAATTATGATAATTACATATAACATGCCCATTTATATAAAAAGTATTTCAATATAAATAATATATGAATAATCTTGTAATTCTGTAATTATAATAACAGCTGGCACATTTTGAGCTCTTAATATGTGCCAAGCGTTGGTATAAACATATATTTTTGAATTCTGTAACACCCCTAGTGGCAGGATTCCTGTCTCTCCTATTTGACTGACTAACTCCAGCTTTGAGAGTCAAAGCAACGTGTTCTGGGTCAAATAAGGTCTCAGCTGAGCTCTGTCTCTGGAGTGGGAAACACCGTGCTGATGTCCTGACCATCCTTTATATCGGATCTACAGAGGTGCAAACTGGAGGAAAGAATCATGACTTTGATGTTGTTGTTTATTTCTTTTGACCAAGTCATTGTAATGAAAATTCTTACTCAAATCTTGAGTTTCTGTCTGCTGCTGAAGTTTATCATGTTTCTGCAGATGAAACTCACAGATTCGTATACATCTTCACATAAGATTCATCAGAGGACATTATACTATAGTGCCAACTATTGTAAGTTTTTGTTTTTTTTTTTAATAAATAGAAGTGTAGACTATACATCCTGTGTGACATGAGGCTGTTCCTCTGCAGGGGACTTTGTGTGAGGATGTTGTCTCTTGTGGAATCTTTTCTAGGATGCAAAACTTGCCCTACCGATCTTTGCTAGCATTTCAGGTGAGTAGAGGCTTTCTACTGTCTGATGGAATCTCTAAGAAGCGTCTGTTGTTATCGTTCTCGTTACAGAGGCGATCTGTTTATTCTGCTTCCAGCGCATCTGTGTGAAGCAAGCGTGACACGCTAGGCTCTGGGGAGACAGAAGTGAACAAGGTGCGGTTCCTACTCTCATGCAGGTCTGCAGTCTGAGAAGGGAAACCAAAAAAAAAAAAAAAAAGTGAAATGATTGCAGAAGGAGGGGTGAAGGCTCCAGGAGGAGTGATCAGGCAGCACAAAGACTGAATTAGGGAGTGGCCAAAATAATTTGACTACAGCAAGTGCAATAAATGTAATTTCAGTTGATCATAGAATACGTGGAAAACACGGAAAAGTACAGAGGTGCAAACCGCTCGGATTCCCGCGGCCACAATCACTCTTAATATTTCCCTCGACGCTTGATTTTACCAATCCCCTCTCATTGCACATTTAGGTTATTTCTTTCCGAATAAATATACGAAGTATCTCCTAATTTTGATAATGTTTCCTTTGCCTACTTGGCGACAGAATTTATTCTGTTTCTCTGCACTCAGTGAAAGTTCTGGGGGCAGCGTGGGTGGTTTCGGTTGTGCTAGCCACATCTAAGTCGTGCCAGTGGGAGCTGCAGGAGAGGATCTGTCCGTCCCCACGCCTGGTTTTTATGTCGGAGTCTCTCGTCTCTCTCACACGGCAGCCCCACCTAAGTGTTTGCCTGGTTCGGGCAATGTGAACGTATGGGATAGGGGGCAAGAAAAGGAAATGTGAGACTCACCTACTAAGGGGATAGTGTTGAAAGTTCAGTTTCGGGATCTGGTAAGCAAGAGATTCTAATGAGTTTGAATGCATTGGTGATGGCTTCATCTCTCTCTCTCTCTCTGTCTCTCTGTCTCTTTGTCTCTCTGTCTCTTTCTCCTCCCCTTGTCTACCTCCCAGCCTTCTCCCTTTCTCCTTTACCCATTTGTATTTGAATAATGAATTCCCACAGAGGTCACATTAGTATATGTCAAGCAAAGGAAAATAAAAATCTTGCCATTTATTTATGCACGTTGTTACCCGGCCACGTTCTTTTTTCATTTTATCTCCCATCCCTCCCTAACTCCTGGTGAGTCTGTAACTGTCACCAGGAGAGGAGACAGGCGCAGGGGCCAACCACATCGATGAAAATAATTCTTCGGAGCCTCAGTGTACAATTCTGGGTTGCGATAAGCGTTATGAAAATCCCAGTGACGTTGTCTATGAGAGGTACATTATGAAATCAAGTCTCCCATCTCCCTGTTGACTGTGACTATGAATCAGCAGCAATAAATATGTGAGACAGTGGCTGGCTGGACATCCAATGAAGAATTAAGGTTTTTTTTCTCCTAACCCTGGAAGTGAGCTGCATGCAGAAAGAACAAAGACCCAGCACAGATTAATAACCAAAGTACAGACGTGGTGATTGATTCAACTCCCATTTCATGATACCTTTCCTCCAGAGTGAAAGTAAGTTTGTGTTTGCAAATGCTCTGGTGACAAGAGTCTCTGTGCCCTGGAAGAAAGAGATCCATGTGTAACTGAATTTTCCCAGAGAACACAGGAAGAGGGGGAAAAAAAGCACTATAAATCAAGTGAGGTTTTATGATCCCTATAAGCAAAAACATACTTCGGTTATGATGGATTGTGTTAGAGAGTAAATTAGATTGCAAGGAGGCTGAGTGCTAATGTTGATATTTACAGTGTTTAAATATATCGCCAGCCTCCTCTAAATGCAGCTCATTCATTGGCTTTATGTTATGAAGGAAATATCGGAAGAATGAGCTGGTTTTTTTTCCCCCCCCTGTCTTTATAGTTTAATATCATGCAACTGTTTATTAATAAGCTCCAAACCCCAAAGGATTTTTCTAATCCTATTCTAATATCAGACTAAATTTAATAAGATTCATTCTTTTCCCCACTGCATATGCTTCATTCATTCATTTATTCAACCAATATTTATTGAGGGCCTCCCAGAATGACAGGCCCAGGTTAGGCTTTGGGAATACAACGTTGGAACGAGACAGGCTTGGTCTCTTCCTGCAAATGGGGACAGACCAAAAGGGACAAAAAAAAGACCAAAAGCACTGAGCCAAGATTACAGCCAGGCATTTAAGGGCATATCTTGTTTCTCTAATTTAATGATTTCGAGATTTTGGGAAAGATCAATGTTTAGAATATTCAAAAAAAAATTGGCATAGAGGAGTGCAAGGATTACCTCCTGGGATTATGGATGGGGAAACGTCTTGCAGTTTTCTCATTTTTGCCCAGCCCCCCCGGCACTGTTGAAATTTTACGATGGTTTGCTGTGTTCCTTTGAGGCAAACATAACTTTGCTCAGGTTCCCAGAAGTAGGCAATGGCTCGACTGAATTCCAGATGCAGGACAAGATGTCTTGCTCGTGGTGAGGTCAAAGAAGAGGGAAATCTTCAGAGAGAAAGGAAGCCTGAAGGCTTCACTTCAGACAAAGGCCTGACCCGGTCTTTCACACTTGAAAGGATGCCAGCTTTCAAAGGGGGCCCAGCCAGAGGAGCGGAAGCGGACAGACAGGGACAGCTCCTGAAAAGGAGTTTTATATGAAGGGGAATTTTGATGGGGTTGGGAGTGGAACAGAGAGATGCAAGTAACATGCTTTTTAATCACAGAAATTCTCCTTACAGTTGTTTTCTCTCTCTCTCTCCCGCTCAGACCTGGATGGGTCAACGATCCAGCCTTTGCCAATGTCTTGCGCCAGCTTAGGACCATTCTCTTACTAGACTGTACTGTTGTTTATGCTAGTTTAGGTCTCTAAAGATGCATCTTTATGAGAAGTTGTGATGTTCTTGGTGACACCCAGGCAGCATTTTCCAGAAAATATTGAGATCAGTCTTGTATGTCTGTGATTCCTCTGTCCGTGCACCCATCCATCCATCCATCCATCCACCCATCCATCCATCCATCCGTCCATCCACCCACCCATCCGTCTGTCCATCCGTCCGTCCATCTGTCCTTCCACCCACCCATCCGTCCATCCATCCATCCATCCACCCATCCACCCATCCGTCCGTCCATCCACCCACCCATCCATCATGTTTATATTAAAGGCGACAGCACCTGTTTTACATAACTGCTTCACCTCGTCATTCTGATCAGTGAAACTAGAACAACTAACTCTTTCAGATTCTATAGCTGGGGAACCAAGAAAAATAATGACTATAAACGAATGCACATATTTGCAAAAGCAAACACCACCACGTGCACTGCTGTGATTATACCGCTTTCTCGTTTCATATTCTTCCTATCAAAGTCATAATTTACACGTGCAGGGTCAGGATTTGGCAGAAGGAGACGTAGAAGAGGTGAGTAAATCATCTGGACTTGGAAGTGAAGGTTTTAATTTTCTCTTGAACTCAAGTGTCTGTTGGAAATCAACGTGGCTGCGAAGGAGCATCCCACCCAAAAGGCGAGCAGTGCTGATTTCTTCACTGGTCAGCGGTCGTTGTAGAAATGAATTAAACCTTGAAGCATTGAACAGGGATGCGTGGCATCCCTCATCCAGGAGACTAGGATGGGGCTATTTGTATACAGAAGACCTGATCAAAATCTCTTCAATATTGTTAAATATAAATATATTTGCATATAATAATTTATATTAAATAATGTGAATATATTTATAGTATAATATAAAAGGGATTTATATTATTTTATATGTAATATATATTATTATAATATAAATCTCTTTTATAATATTTGACTCACGTTAATATTATGCTCACTCCGTACTTTTAAAATTTATTTTTAAGCTCAAATGAGCATTTTAAAAGAGAAACATTCCAAGTTCCTTTTTGATCATGGGGAGGAGAGTGTGTGTTTAAATGGGTTCTCTGTGTAAAGAGATATATTTTTTGACACTCGAGGTTATTCAAACGGAGCATCTCTCGGTTTTATGTACAATGTGTCTTCTTTCTTCTCCCTACTTTGTTTTACTTTTAGAAGCAGAAACAGGGCCTCGACCATCTGTTTATCTATTTCAGCCAAAATTCGCCATTCAGATAATGTACATTTCACAACTTAAGCCCACTTACAGATCACTTTTCGCCACTTAAAGAGCATTTAGCTGAGATTCCAGGAATAGAAAATGTATCCTGAGACCCATAATGACTGGATGAGAGAATAAAGGATCGTTTGTTATGTGGCAAGTATAAAATTATAACAACTTTCCCCTGTGTTTACAGATGAAGGGCAGTCCGGCTGAGAAAGCGGGGAGGGCTCTGCAGGTTTCTGACATAAATGACTGGGGGCCGTCCTTTCCCGCTCAACTATTTGTTTGTCTTGGAAACAAATATAGGACACAATGTTTAAAAAAATAGATAATTGGACCTAAAATTAGGATTAAGGTTTTTTTTTTTTTTTTTTTTTTTTAAAAAAAAGCAACATATAACAAGAATGAAAAAACAGCTTGCTCACTAATTGGGAGGAACAAGTTTGTTGCTGCAACGTACTGAATTTTGGCCCTCGGATTCTTCCCTTCTTAGCCACAGTTTGGCTAAGAGCATTTGTACCGTTTGTTCATCTGTCAAATGGTGATCATAACAGCAGATAGTTCACAGTGTTTAAGGGATAATTAAATGAGCTAATGTTTATAAAGCACTTAGAACAATACCTAGCATCTATTTATTACCCTACTGGAGGAAGTTCCTGCAATAACCTCATAAGACCTGCTCTTCTTATGATGCTTTTGGATGACCTTTTGCAAAGTGTCTCTTCAGGTTCAGCCTCTGAGTTAGCAGTTCAATGGACGGTGATGCTTGCTTCATGCTTTGCCCACGGTGTTGCACACAGAAACCCTCCGCACGGTCGTGTCTCCAGGCAAGGCAGAGTCAGCCTCAATGTTAGCGATCACTGGGCTCCAAGTGACTTAAACCCACTCTTATTACCTTAAGACAAGAAAATATCTTGGAAAGATTTGGAAGCTGTTTCCCAGAATTCAAGGGCAAGAGCTCAATTGTAGAACCCCAGCAGAGAAAGTTCAGTCCCTCATGAAGGACTGAAAGCAGGAAGAGAGAAACCGCAGGAATGGAGCTTACACGGTCTTTTCATGGATCCTGGTATCCGTGTCGGCTTCTCTAGGTGCCGTTACCGTCACCTTCTCCCTCTCTGTAGGTTTCTTCCCCTGCCTGTGGCACATGGGCAAACACAGCTGCCCTGAACCTGACCTAGCCCGCCCCGTGTATTCACTTACAGTTACCGAAGACAGAACCGGGTTGGCCCAACTCTTTCCAGAAGTTACCCCTAACTCAACCCACAGGACCAGACGAGGGGTCACGGTGTCTGATCCACTTGGCAGCAGATAGCAGGGTGGTTTCTACGAGAAGGGCAGGGACCCACTATTAGCTGTTGATTAACAGGTTAAGAAACTGGTATGCCAAGTTACTAAACATATATGCCCCAAGTATTAGACTGCAGTAAACTTGTCCTTGTCCTAAACTTGTCCCACAGTGCTGTCTTCCGATGTGAGGAAAGACAAGTTTATTGTAGTCTAATGCTTATAAGTGACAAGGGGTCTGATTTCAAGTCCCCAAGAAGAAATATCTGAAAACAGATAATTTTCATTATATATCTACATAATGTTTCGTTATATATCTGCATTATATTATATATCTATGTTATATAATGAACATTTTCTATTTTTCAGAAATTCTGATGGCGATATAATATGTTATAAATCTTAATATTATTCCCAAAGAAGAGATTTCTGAAAATATATAATTTAATATGTAATTATTAAATTATATAATTTAATATATATTAATATATAGTATAGTATATTACATATACAGAGTAGAATGAAAATTACATAGTGCATTGTAGTGTACTGAAAATCATATATTTTCAGCAATTTCTTCTTTGGGAATAATATAAATCTCTTTGTATATTTAGATAGATACAAGATACACTTATTATAAAGGAAAAACAAACTTTTTTCTCTTTGCTCTCACACTCAGTGTGACCATATATTTGGGTTTTTTTCCACACCAGCCACCATTCCCCCAGCAGACACCAACGGGGTGTCCTCTAATCCACTTCAATTCCAACACTGTCTACCTGGAAATAGCGTGGGATCCCGCAGGTCAGGGCCCCCTCCCCCAAGACCAGCCCTGCCTCAGATGCCAAGCCCAAGCCCCAGGTTGCTTTGCCCACGTTTTTGACTGACCAACAGCAAGTTGGGGTTCCAACAACCATTCCTTGGGTTTGAGGAATTTGCCGGAGTGGCTCCTAGAACTCAGGAAGACGTTGATTTATGTTTCCTGGTTTATGATAAAGGATGTTACAAGGGATATGGATGAACAGCCAGATGGAAGAGACATTTAGGGCAAGACGTGTGGGAAGGGGCAGAGATTCCATCCAGGCACTCTGTCCTCTAGGAACCTCTGGTGTTCAGCTCTCTGGGATCTCTCCAGACTGTCCTTTGGGGTTTTATGGAGACTTCATTGTGTAGGCATCATTACACAGGCTTCATTGCATCAGTGGCCATTGGTGATCAACTCCACCTTCAGCCCTTGCCCCTCCCATTCAGGGGGTCAGGGGGTGGGACTGAAAGTTCCCCCTCCCTAATCAGGAGGTGTGTCCCTTTGGTGAACAGCTCCTACCCTGAGGCCACCAGACATCTCGTTAGCATACAAAAGATTTCCTTAGCACTGGAGATTCCAAGGGTTTCCCAGCTCTGTGCCAAGAACCAGAGACAAAGACCACAGACATCTATCTATATCTAAAGAGATTTATCTCTTTATCTATCAATGGAAAGATTTATTTTTAGGAATTGTCTCATGATTCTGGGGGCCTACAAATATGGAATTCGTAGGGCAGATTGGCAGGCTGGGAACTCAGACAGAAGTTGATGTCATAGTCTTGAGTTTGAAATCCACAGACCGGCTGGCTGGAAACTCAGGCAGAATTTCTATGTCAGAGTCTGATGGCACAATTCCTTCTTCTCCAGGAAACCTAGCTTTGATCTTAAGGTTTTCAGCTGATTGGATGAGGCCCACCCACATTTTTGAAGGTAATCTTTACTGACAGCCAACTGATAATAGGTGTTAATCACATCTACAAAATATTTACACAGGGACACCTAGACTAATGTTTGACTAAGCCAGTGGGCACCACAGCCTGGACAGGTTAACACATATATTAACCATCACGGCGTCCTATGTCATCTTAATGGACTTGATCTCTTTGGAGGAGCAGGAAGGACAGAAAACTGTCAAGGTGGAGGCTGCTGCCATGATGGCCACGTGAAATGCCAACTTGCTGAGAGACTGAGCTTCATCTGAGTCCCCCAGGCCAGGCATAGCGAGGGCAACAAGGGGACAGGGAAATCGATGTGGGTTCATTAATGCTTAATGTAGGTTTTCTAGGCTGGAGCATGTCAGGAAAAGAAATGGCAGACATATTACTTGTCCAAGGCATTATCTGTCATTAGCTTGTCCTCTCTCTGTCTCTCTCCCTGGCATCTTATTATTTTCCATCTAATACCTTCCTCACTGGTCATATCGTGTTCTCTAACCACCACCACCCAAACTCCACCCCAGTCCTCTCCACACTGGAGCTCTCAAGACTATCGTTTACTGCACCACCGAGCTCACCATTCATTTTATGTTCAAGTGGTTGTGTTCGTTACGATGCCATTAGCATGAGGAAGGGGGTCCTGTTGCCAGGGCAACCAGTGGCACAGAGTGTCCCTTCCCTCCTCAGCTGATATCTTGTTCCCTCTTGGGTGGACTCCAACTGTGTCTTTGATTCATTCCATTTATGTGGTCACTGGGATGTAGACACTTGACAGCTGCCTTGTCCTTACTTGTCTGTCTTTATGTAGCTTCCTGGCCAAGATCTGCTCTCCAGAATGCACTAATTTATTACCTTTCATTTCTGTAAACATAACACATAATATTTCCAAGCATATTTAACCACATTATTATATCTTTACAAACCTTCTAAGCCGCTGATTTTTTTTTTTAATCACATATCCTGATGCATTTTGCTACACTTGGACAATACATTTCCCTTTTGATCAATACTACCCATTAATAATGAGCTCATCATCCTCTCTGAAGGCGTTCCAGCCACATCATCATCTCTCTGTCTAGGACATTATAGAGCCTATTCTTGCATTATGAAAGGGGTTGGAATAGATGACCTCTACATTCTTTAAAAATCTGAAGCTCTAGGTTTATCCCGTATCTATAACTGTCCCCCATGCGTGTAATTTTAGCTACAGTGGATCTCTATAAATGAAGACATCTGGAGCATTCCAAATGCAAGCGTGAGTGCAGAATGTCTACGTGTCGTTTTCCATATTCTTCTCCTACCTCCACAGAATTACTTCGAATTTGTGAATAATTTCATTAGATTTATCTTTGCTTGTATATGTGATGACATGCAACTCTAAGTGGACAATCTAATGAGCAAATCTATTCCTATGTTTTTTTCCCGTTCAGGTAGAATACATGCAATTTTCAGTAGGTCCTTTGTATGTATGATTCTGAATAATGTGTCCCTGGGATCTGCCCATGGTCAGTGATTTCCGAACCTGATGTTGTGATAATATTCGAGTTGCACATGTACACACGCACTCATGCAGAAAAATCTCTGGACCCAAGACATGGAGAATCTGAGTCAACAGGTCTGGGGTAAGACCCAGTATGTGTAATTAGAAATAAAAATTAAATAATAGCCCCTGCCCATGTGGTTGCCCAGGCAGATTTGGAAACCACTGCCCGAGATCCGTTCTCCTAGCACTAGTGGACATAGTTTCAATGCTGTCATTTGTGCTTCTTAACTTGGGCAATCTGTGCCCCTTGCTGGCTTCCTTGTGGTCATAGATCATATCAAAGCCTCTGTTATACTCTTCTAGTTTTCACTCTCTTTGTCCGCTTCATCCTTAATCCCTTCAACATGTCCTTAACCAGCTCAGAAATCTTTAGGGTTTTGTCAGCAGCTGGAGAAACAAATTTTCGTTCCTCAATGTGGACTTCACAAACCTCCACGCCTTCATTCCTCCTCCTCTTTGGGAGATGATACAATGTGGTTATAAGACCCGGCTTTGTCCTCTGGTCCTTCCACTGTAGACCTACCAAGTTCCAGGCAGTGTCCATGCATCATCCCATATAATGCTTGTAACAGCCCTGTGGGATGAATGGCCCTATTTTATAGATAAGAAGACCGATGGTCAGTTGAAGTCATTTACTTAAAGCCACAGTAGCACTTGGGTGGATTCTGGCTCAGGTGTGCCTCCAAAGGCCAGGGCTTCTGCCGTGTGCTGTGCCGCCTCCCAAGGTCAACAGAAGGATTCCCAGTCCCGATAATTTGGAAAATGTGCCAGGCATGGAATAGATTTCCCACTTCAATACTTTAATGGTAGTATTAAGAGGTACAGTTTAGACGTGGCAGTTGAGAGGGTAAATGGAAAACACTAATTAAAAAACATTCCAAATTCTAAGACCTCAGAGCATCAGCTATTGTTGAAAATGTAGACATCAGAGGGAAAAAGCATTTGTTAAAATCCAGTGCTGCTGAGTTAGATGGCACTGGGAAAAGGGAATGCACACGACAAGACGGTTATTCCATATTTTTTGATATTGTCTGCACAGCGTTGAGGAACGGATGCCATTTTAATGTATTATTCTAAAACCGTTAATAGAACATATGATTTTAGACAGCAAGAACACATTATGCCAGAATTTGGATTCTCAGGATAGCCAACCGGAAAGGGCAGGTAAAAAGCTCCAGAAATAGATGAGTGTTTGGACAAAAATGGCTGTGGGTGCACCGTGCCAAGCGCTGGCCTTTGCCCAGGTGCCCGATGCGATGTCAGGGACGCGAGCTGAAGCTGGCCATATGGTTCTTGGAGTCTCTCTGCTCGCCCTGCCCTCCACGCAGAGGTGGAGACACGGGCTTTTCTTCATCTGCGGGAGAAGGTAATTGCTTTAGACTTAACAGGCTGAGTTTGACCCTTGACTTTCCATCACGACGTCTTATGAAATGAAGCATCAGCCCTGGTCTCCCGATGCAGGGGGAGGAGGAGAGAGTGGGAGAAGGGGTGGTGCCTGAACTGCGAACACGGCACAGTTTAAATGTCAGGCTCTGCAATTTACAAGCCCTCGGAGATCCACGGGAAATGCAATGGAAAAGTCATTGTCTAGCCCCTGTCCCCCCACGTTATAAAATTGCGTGTGGCATAAATTTCGTGCATTGCCAAGTTCATGGTGCTTCTGTAAGGAGACATTAAAAATAGGAGTCCTTAGCATCTTCGATTCTTACCCAGCGAGCATGCAGGCCAAAAGTATACACACAGAAGTTAAGCTGCCTCTGCAACCTGCTTTTTTCATTCTGGGCTCTCCTCTTTAAAGCCAAACACTTCATTTTGTTAACAGCAGAAGTGAATAGAGGTTAAAAAACTGAACATACAAGGGGATGCCTAGATAGGATTTTAAAGTTTCATTGAAAATAAGACAGAAATAAATTACTAACAGCACTTGTATTACCTGTGTGATGTGGCTGTTACACAGTTTAATATTAGGTACAGTATCCAAGCTATTTTGATGGAATACATTGGGAGAGAGAGATTTTCTGTTTCATCAGAGAGAAGTTTTGCTTTTCCCCGAAGCTATAGCCTCAGCCTCCCCAGGGAAATCTTTCTCCCGTGGAAGGGATTGTCTGCAGAGAGGGGGCTGCCGGGGGCTAAATCCATTAAAAACCAATTGGAGGAAGAGCTGTTACTTGCTTGGGAAGGAAAAATAAATAAATAAAAATTTTAAAGAAAGCTCATTACCTAGAGCAAAATGACTGCTTTGGAACTAAGAAATTGACAGTTAATGTTTAATTATACCAGCCTGCTGCAAACGTAAACACGGCGCTTTCCAGATGCTTACCACAAGTGTGTGTGTGTTCCTTATTCTATCAATTGGGGAAGATTTATGATAGTTAAGTGCCAATAACTTGAACGGTATCCAACTAACCTTTGCGTAAATAGGTCTGTTGTGTTCATTTTGCAGGGAAAATACAGTCCCGCTATCAACATTGCCAAGATTTCTTCAATTTTTGTTTATTCCCATCGTTCTCTTTAATTACCTGCAATCTTTCTGATTTTAGGCTCTTCATTAATTTTTTTTCCTCCGTTAATAGTTTCATTCAGGAAACAAGGCTCTATATGAATGTGAGGCTGTGTTTCTTCGGGTCTGCTTCTCCTGTGGGGGTCTGAGTTCTCCCACGACTGGCCTGTGGTCCAGCACAACCTCACCTGCCGCCTGGGAATTGAGGTCTTCAGCATCAGCCCTACCCGTCGCCAGCGGGGCGGGGCAGCTTCCTTCTGCTCATTCCCTTATTGCTTAGCACAATGCCTGGTGCACAGCAGGCACTCAATAAATGTGTTTAAAGAAAGAAGGAAGGAGGGAGGAAGGAAGAGAGGAAGAGAGGGATAGAGACTGGGAGGGGGAGAGAGAAGAGGAAGAGAAGTGCCCTACTAGAAGAAAGTGGAGGCCGCCATCCCAAGGCATACCAGCAGATTCCATCTCTTAAAAGAGAAAAAACCAAGATTATTTTAGCCTTTTTTGTTCATAAGGACTTGTAGAATCTTCTCCCTGGGGAATTTCAGGGTCACATAAACCCTCCTGAAACTTAATTATTTGAAGAAGTTATAAAAAATTCCAGCATCAAAACGAAGCTATGGTTATAACCTTACATTAAGTAATTAAGTAGAAGGACCTCTACTTTTATAATTCAAATCTAACGAAAGGTTTCTTTTTAAAATCCTATTGGATTGTTTTAGGAAACTTTCCTTTTTGTTAAAAAAAAAATAATGATTTGGGCTGGGCTTGGTGGCTGAGGCCTGTAATCCTAGCACTTTGGGATGCAGAGGCAGGAGTATCACTTGAGGTCAGGAGTTCTAGACCAGCCTAAGCAAAAATGAGACCCTGTCTCTACAAAAAAATAGAAAAATTAGCCTGGCATGGTGGTGCACACCTGCTGTCCCAGCTGCTCAGGAGGCTGAGAAGGGAGGACCACTTAAGCCCAGGAGTTGGAGGCTGCAGTGAGCTATGATGATGCCACTGCACTCTAGCTGGGGTGACAGAGCAAGACCCTGTCTCAAAAATACAATAATAAAATATAAAAATTGGGGCATTCATAAAGACAGGCATAGCTCAAACTTTCATGGTTGCTAGGAAATACTCAAATACCCCATTACAATAAAGTCTGACACGAAGTCACCCTTCTTTTAAGATTAACTCTGTTCAGATAAATTGATACTGAATAATGCAAATCAACCCAAAAAAGCAGGTGGCTTTGGAAAAGCAAATTCATGAGAATTTGTAATCATATAACACAATTTTGACCTTGTGTCAGGCATTATAATTCAAGTAAATTCATTTTTGCAACCTAGTTTCCCCAAGAACTTTGCTCCTAGACAACAAAGTAACACACACAGATGCATACACACACAACACTTACAGTATGTGCACTAATTTCTTTACAAAGAATCACCGACGGTGAGCATATAATTTAACATTTTTCATGTGCTGCTCAGAATAAAGCACAACATCAAATTGAATCATTTTTCAGGTTTTCATCTTGTTCCTTTGGTTTTGATTAGCTAGCATTTTCCATATCCTAGTGCTAAATTGGAAGGGATCACCAGTTTTTATACGTGCCAAAAAGGAAACGTAACTTTGATGTGTAAGGGGCAGGAAGGAATTTTTACAAAATATATCGTATTTAACCAAAAGGAAATGAATGCTTCTTTTGATAAACCTACGAAAACAGCTGCTATTCATTCCAGAGTGATTGATATATTTAAAAATCTATTGACATATTTGTTAAGTGTACAATATTGTTGACCGCAGGCACTATGCCACAGAACAGATCTCTAGAACTAGTTCATTTGACTCTGCTGTAACTTTATACCAATTGAACGACTCCACATTTTTCCCTCCCCTGACCCCTGATAACCATCATTCTATTCTCTATGTCTGTGAGTTTGAATATTACAGATACCTCATGTCAGCAGACTCACACAGCCCTTGGCCTTGCGTGACGGGGTGATTTTACTTACCAAAATGTCTTCCAGATTCATCACTATAGTTGCAAATGGCAGGATTTCCTTCTTCTTTAAGGCTGAATAATATTCCACTGTTGTATCCACCACTTTTCTTACCCATCCATCTGTCGGGGGCACTTAGGTAGCTTTCCTATCTTGGCTATTGTGAATAGTGCCACAGTGAACACGAGAGTCCAGATATCTCTTCATCATGATTTCATTTTTTCAGCTGTGGATCCCAAAGTGGGGCTGCTGGCTCACCTGGTGATTCTATTCTTAATTTTTTGAGAAAACCTCATACTGTTTTCCGTAGCAGCTGCACCATTCTACATTCCCACCAACAATGTGCAAGGGTTCCAGTTTCTCCACGTCCTGGCCAGCACTTGTTATCTTCTGTCATTCTGATAATAGCTACCCTGACGGGTGTGAGGTGGCATTTCATGTGGTTTTGATTTGCGTTACCCTGATGATTAGTGATCTGCATTACACGCTTATAAACATGTTAAGTGGGTAGATCTCATGTTAAGTGTTCTTACCCCGCATCACTCACACACAAAACACAGGGACACAAAGAAACCTTTGGAGGTGCAAGATATGTCTATTACCTTGATCGTGGTGATGGTTCTATGGGTCTATGCAAATCCATCAAATTGTATACATTTAATATGTACAGTTTTTATGTATCAATTGTACCTCAATAAATCTGAAATCTGTGATATTCTTGTGTGAAAGGCTAGCATATTTATGGAGACTTCTTAGTTACATGTTGTGAATTCTTAGTCACATTCGGCGACTGCAGTGAGTCAGAGCTTGCACCTAACATTTTTTTACTAGTGTTCTAAAGTCTCAGAATTAGTGGCAGTTAATTCTGGATCCAGGAGTTCAATCCATGGGAGTCAAGCCTATCTCTTTCTCTCCCTCACCCTCTTCCTCCCTTTACTTTTTGCACAGTTGCACAGACTTCCTGTATGTAGTAAGCATGTTTACCTATGATGATTCAGCAATACTGCCTGCAAATACTTTGCTCCCCCACGGCTCTGCAGGTATGTTCCAGGAGAACCGGAAATGGCCTAGCCTCAGTGATGGCCCATTCCTGAACCAGTCATGATGAGATCTGATTGGTTGGTTCTGTGTCATGCGTTAATTCATGCTAGAGCTTGGGGGGCCTGTCAAAGAGAAAAATTCTTCATGGCACTTGTTGAAGACAGTAAGGAAGACTTTATTCATGGCAGATATAGGGACTGTTGCAATGGGGTTTTGCAGTGGAGGAGAGAGATCGGGCTCAACTCTGAACACAAAAAGAAAAAGTGGCAATTGATAGCCAAGGAGCAGAGTTGATGGTGGTGGCAGGGGGGGGGGGGGTTGGTTATTAGTGGATGGAAAATTACTAAGAGGAAACATCAGGGGTAAGGGAAGCTTTCAGCTGAACCAACCTAGCAGAATTCTTGCTGAAATTGGACAATGCAGGGACAAGCAGAGAAGCCCCAAAGTCAGGCCTAATTGGGAAAAAGATTTAGAAGAATCTGATTAGAGTTTGGCCAATGAGAGAACCTTTGTCAGCGCCCACCCTGGCCGCAGGGGACTTGGCCCCCAGGACAGCGGGCTTCTATCCCCGGAGAAGCTGGGCAGTGGATAACGAAGAGTGTCCCTGCGCCTAATACGCCCACTTATCAGAAGCAGAGAGTGAGATTTCAGGAAGTGACGTGACTTGAACAAGGTCACTCGGATAACAAGCATGAAGGTGAAATTAATTAAAAGGCTGAATTTAAAGGGAGTGCTTCCCAGTGTCAATGCAGACACATATACTGTGATGAGCTTGGAGAAATAACATAACCAAGATTTCATCTAGTTTTCTAAGAAGCTACAAAATGAATAGAAAAACATTTACTCATCTATTGAACAAATACTTATTGATATTCTTTATGTGGTAGGGTGCTGTGCTAAACACAGCAGAGAACAAAACAGACAACAAAAATCTATGTTCTCGAAGATCTCATATACTTAATCGCCATCAGAGTGATTTACTGCTTTAGAAAATACAATGTATACCTTCTAGTAATAGAATATACTTTGTTATTTCTGAGGTGTGAAAAGCACATAATAACATTTATACCATAGAAAAAGATATAATCCTCATTGTTTACACACACACACATACACACACACACACACACACACACATATACACACACTCCATATACGTTTATTCACGACATAAATTAAGTCTCTGTGATTTCAATCCAGTCCATTCAACACGAAAATGAATAATCTGGTGTTATCTTGAAGTGATACCTCTCTCCTTAAAATAATTAAATCATAGCCCCGGAAGGAACTTGGGGTACTTCTAATCTGTCCCTGTGTCATGGATAAAAATTAACTGCCTCTATCTCAAACAAAGACACAAAATAATAAGCACCGTCTGTGCACACGATTTGCCAGGCGCGGTGCACACGGTTCATCACGCACCCTCTCATTCCATCCTCACGGCAACCCAACAAGGCAGGTACCTACCTTTCCCTGTTATTCCCATTTCACAGGAGGAAAAGCAGAGGCTTGTGTTCTTTGTCCTGGGACTCTTAACCTGGGAGATCCTTAAAATTTGTCTAGTACTTGTAAGTAAGAACACAACTTTACTTCCATTCCTTATCGATTCAAAGACGCAGAGTCCAGTGGAGAGAGGCAGGTGGGTGGACAGCTCTTTGTCAAGCTCCTTACGTTGATGAAATGGGACTGAGGGGGTCCTCTAGAGGGGTCTTGGTGAAGGCATGAAAAGCAAAGCCATCAGGCCAGAACCAGAGGCGGGGAAACAGCAGGCGCTCAGGGAGTGGGCCGTGAGCTCTGGCTCAAGGCAGGTAAGTGGAAGCTGCCGGCCACGGCCATTGCTCAGCGGTGCCCCAGGTAGGATAAGTAGCCATGCTAGAATCCAGGGGGTCATCCTCCTCAGAGATTGACAGCCAACAGCCAGCCTGCCAAGAGTGCAGATAAAGCACTCGGCGAATTTAGTTTTATCTACAGCCTTGTAAGGCTGGATGGATGATTCTTCATGGTGTTCTTTAGTGGGAGAAGAGAAACGGGGCAACTGCCTTAAATACCTTTCAGGCGTAGACAGCATTTAGACACTGAAGTCCAACCTTTTGCAACATATCGCCTGTCAGCCCCTGCCAGGGTTCTCTGCTGGCATTTCAGAAATGGGTGGACGCCACGGCATTGCGGTTGACATGGCAACTTGGCCAGGTATGAGCTCGCATATATAGCGTTTATTGCTCGAGGTGTTAAAAAACAAATCACATCTTTAAAAGGTCAGCGTGGTTTATACTAACTATGGGAGCATTGAAAGACACCATCTGGGGCAAGCCTATTTATTATTCTTCAAATTAGAAGAGTAATATGGCCTCGGTGCAGAGAACTGGGAAACGAGAATGAGAAGGAAACTGCATTGCCTGTGACCTCCCACCATCATCCCTTTCATGACTGTGCTGTGCTTTCCTAGAGAGAAAGCGGGGTTCGTGTTGTTGGTGTTATTATTGTTGGTTTCTTTTCTTTTTCCTTTATTGATTATTTTCCCTTTTTTCCCCCAAAGCATAGCGTTTATGATGAGTGATGTTTAGGACTGTTGGTAGGGGCTGAGTGTTTGTGTCCTTCTGAATTCAAAGGTTGGCACTTAATCGCCAATGCAGTGGTATGAAGAGGTGAGGCCTTTAGAAGGCGATGAGGTCATGAGGGCTCTGCCATCATGTATGGGGTTAGCGTCCTTATAAAAGAGGCCTGAGGGCCAGCTGCAGTGGCTCACACCTGTAATCCTAGTGCTCTGGGAGGCTGAGGCAGGAGGATCACTTGAGGTCAGGGGTTCAAGACCAGCCCAAGCAAGAGCAAGACCCCATCATCACTAAAAAAAAAGAAAAAGAAAAGAAAAAATTAGCTGGGCAACTAAAAATAGAAAAAAATTAGCCGGGCATGGTGGTACATACCTATAGTCTCAGCTACCGGGGAGGCTGAAGCAGGAGGATCACTTGAGCCCAGGAGTTTGAGGTTGCTGTGAGCTATGATGATGCCACTGCACTCTAGCCTGGGCAACAGAGTGAGACTTTGTCTCAAGAAAATAAAAAATAAAAGTAAAACAGGCTCGGAGGAGTCCGTTTGCCTTTTTCCACCATGTGAGGACGCAGAAGGCATGATCTATGAGGAATAGGACCTCACCAGACACTGATTTGCAGATGCCTTCATCTTGGACTTCCTTCTCAGCCTCCAGAACTGTGAGCCACACATTTGTGTTGTTTATAAATTACCCAGTTTACGGTATTTTGCTACAGCAGCCCGAATGGACTGGGACACTGTGTTTGGGATGGATTCAGAGGAAAGACGCTGTGCTTGTTAAAAGAGGCAAGTCACAAACTTAGAAATACTAGTAGCATTGCAAAATTCACTGATGTGAAGCTGAAGTTGTCTACACCCAGAGGGTCTTTTGCACTGTGTGTGTAGACGGATACAGTCTGGGGGAACCAAAGAGGGCTTCTCATGTTTACTCTTGATCTACAAGTGCAGTGGGTTGTCCTCGTTCAGTTGTGTTTGGTGATTCAGCAGAAAACCGTCCCTGGAGGTGGAGAATCGGAGGGGCCGATCATACCAGAAGTCTCCTGACTCCTGAGCCAGGAAGACGCTCTGAGATGTGCACAGCACAGTTGTTCACAGAAATGCTTTTTCACGTGCTTTGGTTATTCCATATAAATCATCACTTGGCAAAACGATCATTAAGTAAATTGTCAACAGATTGGGTTATTGGGCAAATTAATTTCTAGGGCATTGCTCTGTTTCCATCTGCCTAAAGGTGTCATTGTTTCTAACATGTGTCGAGAGCCTGTTATGCGCCTCTAACCTTTGAAGGTTCTGTGCACACCCCCGTCCTGCCTTCGTGGGGCTTACGTTTCAGAGCACGTAGGAGAAGACCCGGTGCCGTGGTTGTTCCCTGTCACTCCCCCAGTTCTGCTGCTCCTGCTGTGTGCTGTCCCTGCTCATTCGGCACCTCTGCGTGTCGTACAGATAAATACGGGCTCGGATGGTGAGGAGTGCTGGAAGCCCCCCAACCTCCTTCCTCGAAGGTGATGGTTTCTTTTGGAAAATTGATCTGAAAACAGGCTTTTTAAGTTGCATATACTTTTGAACTCCATGGCCTCGGGTAAGTCAACAAATGCCTATGTGGTATTCTCCGAGCTGTTGCATCAACTTTGCCCTTTTTTTTGTTGTTGTTAACAAGGTCTCTCTCTGTCACCCAGGCTGGAGTGCAGTGGCAAGTGACAGTGGCATGCTCATAACTCACTTCAGTGCACCACCACACCCAGCTAATTTCTAAATTGTTTTTCTAGAGATAGGGTCTTTCTCTGTTGCCCAGGCTGGTCTCAAACTCCTGGCTTCAAGTCATCCTCCTGCCTCGGCCTCCCAGAGTGCTGGGATTACCGGTGCAAGCCACCACACACCCATCCTATCTTGCTTTTTGAGAGTTTGCATGAGCTGATGGTTGTGACTAATGTTAACCATGTCCAAAAAGCAGACTTTAGGAAGGCTACTGTCATGTTCCCATGAGATGTTATCATCAGAGAATAAGTGACATCTTAGTAAAATGAAAAGAAAAGGCTAAAAATTTTATGAGCCTGGGATTGAATGCCGCTGTTGGTGACATGCTGGTCATCTGGGGCACCTTGGTCATACCCGTCTTTCTCTATTCTTTAGATTCTTCATCTTTCAGGCGAAGACAGAGCTTCCGTGTTCTTTCTCCGGCCCACTCCCTGAACATGTGATGTGATGTATGAGGAGATACTTTGTATACAACAAATCACATAAAAGCAAAGGATTGTCATTGTTGTTGCTGATACTGTTACTAAATCCAGTTTCTAGTAGTATGTCGTATTGGTTAAGAGCAAGGCTCTGCAGCCAGGCTTGGAGTCCTGCCACTTTCTGCTTAGCTGTGTGAGCTTGGGCAAGTTACTTACCTCTCTGATGATCCATGGATTTTCCTGGAGGTGGCACTGTATGAGTACCTCTTTCACAGGATTGCTGTGAGGATGCTGAGAAAAGGCAGGCGATGTGCCTGCAGCAACGCTCGACACGCAGTGAAGTGCACCACAAATGGTAGCTATCAGTGCTGTTGCTGTTATGTTATTATCTAGAGCACGCATTGCTTTCGTCATTCTTTTCCTACTCTTTCATCATTCTGGCATTTCCAGGTCTTAAGTTTGTAGCTGCCTTAGGAGTAGGAGTAGTGTATTTTTGTGGCTGTCAGGACCTCTCTGAAGATGGTGCGTGGTGGATCACGTGAATGTGGTAAGTACCTACCTGTTCCATCGTCCCAGGTCTTGCTTCATTTATTCTGCCACGGATAGCACTTATTATATAAGCTTGCAGTATGTATTTAATGAACTGGTGTCCAGGTCCTTTGGAAATTGTATTTTCCTTGGAACTCATCAAGACTTCCTTCCGGTACAAAACACTGAGCATCTAGCCCATTGAGAATTAACTTAGAATGCTCGTGTGACTTGGATTGGCTTTTGAAACCTTGTTCTGGATTCTTAAACCATTTATGATTGAGGCTTACAACCGTATAACAATCCCCCTAAATTCTGGAAGTGAACGCAAGTCCCCTAATGCTATTAAGGAAAGAGAGAGGCGTATGTTTTCTAATATATGGGGAGATATCTTTGAAGGGAGCCATGTGGGGTAGCTCCACCTTGGTATGTTCCCGAAGGGCAGAGACAGGAGGCGTGGGAGGATTAGGACCTGAGTTCCCAATCTTTCCTTGACTGTGCTCCATTGTTCCTTCCTTCATTGTGCCACAGAATACATCATTTTGACTTTGTGTGGGTTACCGATATGCAAGGGTGGTTGATAAATACATCATTCCCTCCCTCACATGAACCAGAGAATTTGAGGTGTCTCCCACCTGCAGGGTTCCAGGTCAGCCAGGGTGTAAATCCTCCACTAACCCGCCGGGACCACTTGGTTCATTCGCCCAGAGCTTCTGTTCTGTGCCAAACATTGGCCTATGTGCTCTTGCCAGCAAAACAGGTGTGATCTTCAGGGAGCTTTAAGTCTAGGGGGGGAGACAAACATTGATTAAAGAAACACACAAAGAATACCTAATGAAGATGGAGAAAAATACTCTAAAGGAAAAATAAAAAAAGAAAAGATTCTTTGAGATAAAATGTCAAATAAAGCTGACTTGGGAAGGGTCAGAAAATGATTAGTTTATGACCAGGGATATACTCTCTTTTTAAAGATTTACTCGCCTCTGAACGAAGAATTTATTAAATACGGACAGCAAGGCAAACGCGATAAAGGAATGCCAAATTTTTGGGGAAACAGTCGTTGAGAGTTCTAAGCAGACTGTTGGCCACCGGCCAATTCCGCAGGCTGGTGCCACATTTTCCGTGCCCTCTGATGGGAGTGTGTGATACCACTGCCTGTTTTCCCTTTTAACATCAATCTATTAATTTGAAAGTATATCAAGAGATAATCAAAGACATTATCTCCATTTGGAGGCGCCCAGAACCACACACTGAAATCCCAGTAATACTCATCCGAAGAGCACGTGTCATAGTTTGATGCCCCCGAGAGGCGGACTTTATTTACTTGCCGTGATCATGTGATGTTGATTGGCCTAAGAAACTGGATTTTAAATGAATGTGGAGCATGGTGTCCCTTTGCCCTGGGTATTTAAAAATAGACCAAGAATTTCTCCGAGGGCATCTTTCAGATACACTTTAGCAGACTGATGAAGGCTGCTCCCAGGACAGATTTAAATCTGAAACAAAATGGAAGTTTAACAAGGTGGGTAGGTTCAGGTTAAAAGCTCCAGCTCTTTCAGCTCATCCGAGATCTTTCCTGGTTGGACAAAGTTCACTGAGACAGGCTGGTTGGATTCCCTGGGTGCTGCCCTGATCAGCAAAGCATTCAGGAATACAAGTGTCTGTTGTTATTAATATTTTTCTTTGTCAAAAGACTGGAAATATGAATTTGCTTAACCATTTTGTTGGATAGGTTTGACCTGAGATATTTTTGCACCAGGGTGTTTCTCATCTAAAGGTGAAGGTTGTTGGTGCTTTCCCCCTCCCCCCACGCCCCCGCCTCCTTTTTTAAAATTTTCTGGGGACCAGGCAGTTTGCTGCTCTCTGCTGCCCCCTGTTGCTCTGGAATGGGAACAGCCGGTTTTCCACTGAAAGCGGTTCTTTAAATAACTACGGCAAAGAGCTTCCTGTGAGGTTGAACATTGGGTTCCTGGCTTCACGTGAGGTTGACTGATTTATGAAACTGACTTTTAAATGAAAGTCGAGCTAAATGAGACCATCTAGCAACAGCAGGAGTCCAAGGCTAATGGAAATACCCAAAGAAGGAAGTGAGCAGCCGTGAGCCCCTCTTTCCGGTTGGCATTCCGGCTACCTGCAGCTGCACTTAGCTGCTCGAGGGTCCCAGTCTTCATAATTGGGCCCTGGAGTTAAGTTCAGTTAAACAAGCATCCTCGCAGTTCCAATTTTTCCGGGTCCTGCAACTAGCAGGTAGAGTGTCCAGGAAGGAGGGAATACAGCCACCCAGTGAGTGGTTAAATTTTGAGTTTGGAGTCTGACCATGGCTTTGAATACTGACATCACCTCTTGTCAGCTGTATGGCTCGAGCATGTTACTTAAACCCTCTGAGCCTTAGTCTCTTTGTCTGTGTAATGGGGATTACAGTAGTGCCTGATTCAGGGGTTGTTGTGAGAAGCAGTGAGAAAATTGTAATAATTATCATTTGTGGGTCACTTAACTAATGCCAGTGCACTTTTAAGCACTTTACTTCAATCATCTTTTTAATCCTTGCAGTATTCCTGTGTTCGATGATCATCCCTGTTTTGCAAACAAGAAAGTAGAAACTTCAAAAGATAAAGTTATATCTTTAAGGTTTAGTGTAACATCTGCCAAGAGTGTTGTTGCTGTCATTTGTGTTTGTGTTTTTGTTTTTTCCTGTGGGCTGCAAAGGAAGAGAGGCTTCTATTATACGGGAGTTATTCCCCCACATAATGATTCCTAAAAGTAAATGGTCTCACAGTTGCTTAATGTAGCAGAGCAGTGATGTCACCATGAATCCCAGGTGCTTTGCATCTTTTCTCCTCCCCGTCCTCAGCATATAGGTCCTCATTTTTGTTCCTTCGTAGCACAAAATGCCTGCCACAGCTCCAGGCATCACATCTTCATACAACCACTGTCAAAGACAGCAAAGACACTTGGCTCCTCACGTTCAAATTGGTGGGAAGTCCTTTCCCAGAAGCCCTCAGGAAACATCTTTTGATCTCATTGGCCAGGTTTGCATCACATACTTGCACCTAAACCAATCACGGGCAACAGGGCTGAAATGATCAGCTGTGCCTAGACTAATCAAAATGATTTCCTAGGAAGGGGCAACCTTCTCTGAGCACACAGAGGGTGATTGCTCAAATGGAACTGGGTCTGATCTGGGAAGAGAGAACCCCCTGGCGATGTCTGCTTTGTTGGCAACTGGCAGGTTCTACCTCACACGAGTGGATCCATCAAAGCATAAGTCAATATCATGCGCTTTGATCTAATAGCCCAAATCCCATGGGTGTCATATAAAATGCTGAGCACAGACCTGGCCCATATCGCTCCCTCCCTGCAGATTTACCCAATCACTGTTCTCAAGAGGGTCACACTCTAGTGGACAAGACAGACTCTTAAGCAAACAATTTTATAACAATGTGGGACATGCTTTATTAGCCGTAGTCATAGATGTTTGTGTGGACTCAGAGGTCCGCTTGCATTTAAACCATTTGCTCCTGGAGAGGATGTTTAAATTTGATTCAGTCTCTCAACTAGGTGTTAGTTCTTACTTTCTTCCTCTCTTTGGTCTGGATCCCTCAACGCCAGAGAACTCCTTTCCATCCACCCTTCTGTCCTGTCTAATCCAGTGGACACTGGCAGTCTTTGAGCAGAAGAATTGGCTCCATGGCAACCTGTGGATTTATTTGCAGGCTGCATCAAGAGAAGAGCTCCAAAAGGAGCTTGGGGTATTCTCCTTTTGACTTCATTGTTCAAAAATGAGGTCCAATTTAAGAAAAATGAGAAAATGTTCAGTAGAGTATAATGGTTAAAATGTCCCAGCTTTGCCACTCAGTTCTTTTTGACCTTGGACCACTTAAGCTTATGAGCTTGAGTTTTTCCATCTATAAATGGGGCTAATAAGGGCACCTCCCTCTCAGGGGTGTTCTGAGGAATCATCAGGATAATATTTGTGAAGTGTTTGTGCACAGTGCCCAGAACTCCACAGTGGTCAATAACCCTCATTGTTATTTCTAATGTCTTTTAGCTTTCAAAGGTCAAGGACCTTTTATGATAGTTTGCTGATTGATAAAGAAAAAAAAAATGAGGGAGATGATGGCAAAATAAGCCTGCTCTCTTTTTATTTCTGTGATTATCTTTCTGGACTCCTTGGCTAGGAGAGAAGGTCAGATATCCCCAGATGTTCAGAGGGCCCACCCTGCATGGGGAAGTGTGAGCTTTCTTCTTTGCATGTTTTGTCAGGACAAGCATCTCGGAACTCCACAGATGGGGAGTCTGAGACCCTGAATGATTAAATCATTTTGACCTTGAACTATTTATTTGACTTGAAGTGGCTAATGGCCAGATAAGTACTCCGAGATGATATCTCAGTTTCTGCTATGTTTCTTGTGAAGGAAAGAGAAAAAAAAGCTCGATAGTAATCAGAGTTCATTTGCAGAAGTGGTTTCTTTCTCCCAACTTGTCAGAATCCACTTCTGTCCTCAGCTAGTCGGCTTCATTCATCCACTCATCCAAAGCCACGTTCAGGCACAGGGCTGGGGGTGGGGGGCAGAGTGGTGAGTCTCTGTTCTTGGGCTTTACTGTCTCTCCTTGTCCGTATTCTTCCCTGTGACCTTGAGACTCAGTACCTACCCTCCTGCCGACACCTGCCCATTTAATTCATATGTGACATTTGGTTAGAAACCTTGTACTGACTTTAAGGCTTGAACCTGAGTTTTAGGGCACCTTTGGTTCCTTTCAACCTGAAGACAGCAGACAGCGAAAGGAGCAGCCTGAGCGTGTATGTACCTAAGCGGCGGGGTGGGGGGGTGCAGCCCACAGCACTTAAATCCTATCTTCCCCGAGAAGTGTTGCCTTGATGAGGCCGTTTGCTTTCTCTGACCCCTATCTCATCCTTTGTAAGACAGGGATGCTGATGCTTAATCATAAACAAACACGTTTTGGATTTGAGTTTTGAAACTGACTTGTTGGAAGTGTAGCGCTGTGTGTCATTTGCGTGCGAAGTACCTTCCCATTGTCATGGTATTTCCCGCTCACCCGACCCTAGGATTCGAGCTTCAGATTTTTCATGCAAGTGTTCTACTGCCCAGACGTACTCAGTTGAGTGTTTAATTGGTGCTGAGGCTGTTCCACGGAAGAGTTGGTGGTAAACTCCTTTTAGCTGAATTGTGTAATGGTTCTTGTGACAACAGCATCCTGGTTCATTGAGGTCTGCGCGTTCTTGGGGATTTCTGCTTAAACATAAACCAAGACTGAATGCAGCACCTTCAGTACCTGTCGTGGGATAGAGCCCATGTCCATACTACTGATTTGGTTGAGTGTCCGTACTCAGCTGGGGCTCATTATATTTGAACTCATATCAAGGAGATCATTTACAATTTCCCAATAAAAGATGGAGTTTTGGAGAAACATCATCTTTTTGTGTGGGATCTAAATATGTGCCCAAATCCATTCCGTCTCCTTGCACAAAGGAGATATCCGGCAGATATTTATTTATTTTTTTTTTTTTTTTATTTTTTTTTTTTTTGAGACAGAGTCTCACTGTCTTGCCTGGGGCGAGTGCCATGGCGTCAGCCTAGCTCACAGCAACCTCCAACTCCTGGGCTCGAGCAATCCTACTGTCTCAGCCTCCCGAGTAGCTGGGACTACAGGCATGTGCCACCATGCCCGGCTAATTTTTTTCTATACATATTTTTTTTAGCTGTCCAATTAATTTCTTTCTATTTTTGGTAGAGATGGGGTCTCGCTCTTGCTCAGGCTGGTCTCGAACTCCTGAGCTCAGGACGATCCGCCCACCTCGGCCTCCCAGAGTGCTAGGATTACAGGCGTGAGCCACTGCGCCCGGCCCGGCAGATATTTATTAAGCTGAACTGAATGATGCTCAATGAGGCTCCTTGTTCCAAAAGCACCATTCAGTGGAATGTAACACAAAAGAGACAATGTGTCATATTCATGCTGGTTTAGAATCTTTCCTCATTGAAGGCTTTCTGATGTTTAGAGAAAGACCAGGTATAATAGCCAGGAAAACACAGAGGTGGGAACCAGGTCAAATCATGCAAGAGGAGCCCTTCTCACCCCGGGTAGGTGCACATCAAGTGGTGATGTGGGGTGGGGGGTGCAGCCATCCAAAACACCCCAGTGGGAGGAGAGACAAATTTGACAGAAATCCGATTTTACCACCAAATTTAGATTATGAGATGAAAATTTAGATTTATGAGGGTAGATTCACTCTTCCTAGGCATTAAGACTTCAGAAATGCTGCTGGGTGAAAAGTGGCACATTTTAAGGGAAATTCAGGTCCAACGAATAAGCTTTTCCTTAGACAGGAATTGAAATATGATCCACCCATCCATGTTTTTGTGCTTGTGAGCACACGTGTGCATGCAAGCTTTTAATTAACCAAGAAGTTCTTATTTAATGGTAAAATTTATATATATGTAGAATATATGTACATATATAGAGAGATATAGATATGATAAAAAGAAGTTCAAAATTCAGTGTGATTCCAATATCCATAGATAACTGTTGCTAGCATTTTCTCACCTTTTTTCTCTTTGTGCATATATATATTTGAAAATTCAGGATCACTGTAACCTGCTTTGTCTTAAGATAGCATGAGTAGCTCTTCATGCCACCAATGTCCTTCTAAAATGTAATATTTTATATAATTACATAGTGTTTTATAGTATGGATGCAGACTAGTAAATTAGTCCCCTTTGTTGGATATTTAGGTCGTTCCTCCTATAAAAATCTCTGTGTGTGTGTGTGTGTGTGTGTGTGTGTGTGTGTGTGTGTAAAATTTATTCTAATAAAGCATATCTTCACCATTCCTGGACCAGCCGCAACAAACATTTTACAAAGTGAATTCAGAGAGAAGAGTTCCACAGTCTTATTAATTCACCCTCATCCTCTGTGACAGTGGCCATAGAACCTATTCCTCTGATTTTCTCTGCCAGAAAACTTACCTTCTAGTTAATTTTTTTCCATTTTCAGCTTGATTGCGTCATATGGATCATATCTGTTTCTCTTAGGACCATTTCTGAAATTACCGAACAATATGGAACATGTTGCCAATAGGGGTATTTTCACAGATGCCTTTTTGTCACACAAATGTTGATTAACTAGAGAAGTGTGATTAATCCTGTTCTTGGATGTGGGTTACCAATCTTCATTTGTCTATCATTAGGGGAAAATCTCTAGATGAGTCTTCCCAATGAATAATAAACAGACACATTAATTGTTCACTTTCCCATGTGCCATCCGTCCATCCAACCATCCATGCATCCGTACATCCGTCCTTCCTTCCTCCCATCCCTCCAACACTTACTGAGTACTAGTTCCATGTCAGGCAGTACGTTGCATGCTGCGGACAAAGATATGAACCGGATTGAATCCTTTTCCTCAGAGCACTCACATTTTAATGCTGGGGTTTTATGCTGAGGTTCAAGGCTTTTCTGAGAACCATGAGCCCCTTGACGTTATGTGTAAACTATGGTATTATATGCAAGACCTGTATGAGTAATTTCCTGAAGAAGGGGTTTCATTCTTCAGACCCTCAAAAAGTTCTATGATCCTAAAATGACAGTGATATTAAAGACTAATTACTGGGGGAGACCACCAAGTGATAAGTTGTAATACGGTGTGAGAATTGCTGCAGTTGAGGTGATGGATTCTGGGCTGTGGGAGAACAAAGGAGGTGGATCCTGACTGACTTGAGTAGCAGGATATTAATAGAAGCTCCTTGTGATGGTCCAGCTGAGTCTTACAGAATGAGTAGAACTCGGATAGATGGACAAATGCATTGGGGAGACATCTGCTCTGGGCAGAGGGAACAGTAAATGCAAAGGCTCAGAGGCATAAGAGATTCAGATGCACTTAAGAAACATTGAGTCATTTGGGACAACCAGCATCCAAATGAAGGGTCTGTGAGGACAGTAGAAATCAGTAGGGGTTAGATGTGGAAAGGCATTGTAATCTTAGACTGAAATCTATGGAAGACACAAACAACTTAAAACTTTTAAGCAGAATGACCCAATGTGTTTGTCTTTTGAATGCAGATATTTCTAAGAGGGTCTCTAGCGTCATTAGCTAATGATTTAGTCCATGGTTACCTGAGGACTGGGTCAGGTGTTTGTTTTGGGGGGTGGGGCCCTTGGGGTTATGGATGCCGAAACAGGTAAGGCACTGGAAAGGTAGGTGAAAACTTTGCCAGCTTTAGATTTGGCAGTTTACGGAGAAGAATTTGTCAGTTTACATTTGGGTGCTTTTTAAGGCACCATCCACTTTGTATAAATCACTTCATTGAATCCTCTTAAGAACTTACAAAAGCAAATACTGTGTATTAGTTTCCTGTTGCTGCTGTAACAAATTACCACAATCTCAGTAGCTTAAAAGAACACAAATTTATTACCTTACAGTTCTAGAGGTCATACATGGGTCTCACTAGGCTAAAATCAAAGGGCAGGCAGGGGTGCAATCCTTCTAGAAGCTTTGGGTAGGGTGCATTTCCGTGCCTTTTTCAGCTTCTAGAGGCCGCCCACATTCCTTGGCTTGTAGACCCTTCCTCTGTTTTCAAAGCCAGCAGTGGCGGGTTGAGTCCTGCTCACACCACATCACTCCTACCTTTTCTCCTGCCTCCCTCTTCCACATTTAAGAACACTTGTGACGACCTTGGGCCCACCTGGATACTCAGGGATACTCTCCCTATTTTAAGGTCAGATGCTTAGTAACCGTAATTCCATCTACTACCTTAGTTCCCTGTTGCCTTTTAAGATAGCAGAGTCACAGGTTCCAGGGACTGTGACGTGGACATCTTGCAGAGGCCATTGTTCTGCAGATCACATAGATCCGAAGGAAGAAGCATCCCCAGGGGTTAAAGCCACCCAGCTACTGAGGGTCAAAACAGAGATTCCAACCATGATGTTTTTGGCTCTAAAGTCAGCAGGTGCTCAAAGGTAAACCTTGGCCCAGAGTTAATGATCAGAGACAGTGGGGAAATCTAACATTCTGATGACTTCATAAATCAATGAGTTTGGTTTCAGAAGTCTAAAGCATTAGGTTACCATGTTGACCTTTATTCTTCAGATTCTGAGCATGCCTTTGAAGGCAGGGTTCTCTGTTCTTTTGACAACCTGACTCTCTAATTAGCTCCAGGGCCCCCTAGTGCAGTACACAAATCCGCTGAAGGGCTCGGTCCTCTTTCTCCATTTTCTTATCGTTAGCTCTACAAAGGGAGAATCTGTGTGTGGCAGAGAGAGGGGTGAAGGCAGAGGGGAAGCAAAGGGGTGCACAGTTGGTCACCTCATTATCCTGCTTCTGCTCTGAGAATAAAAGCCAAACCCTTTTTAAAAAAATTATTGATACATACTATTTGTGTGTATTTATGGGGTACATGTGGTATTTGATACATGCATAGACTGTAATGCTGCAGTCAGTGTATGTAGCCTATCCATCACCTTAAACATGTATCATTTCTTTGTGTGGGAAGCATTTCACATCTTCTCTTCTAGTTATTTTGAACTATACAATACATTGTTGTTAACTATAGTCACCCTACTGTGCTATCAAACATTAGAATTTATTCTTTCTGTCTGTGTGTTTGTACCCATCAGCTTAACTCTCTTCCTCCCCTCTCCCAGCCTCTGGTAACTATCGTTTTACTCTCTACCTCCGTGAGTTTAATGTCCTCCTACCTGGCTCCATCATGACCTTGCTGGCCCATGCCTGCCTCTCCCACCCCCATCCCTAAGCTCCACAGGTGCCAAACAATTGCCTCCCTCTCCTGGGTCTTTGCACTTTGTTTTCTCAGCCTCCAGGACTTTCATTGTCCTCTTCCTTGTTAGTTCTTACGATCCATAAGGTCTTTAAATGCTGGTGCTTCTGAGAAGACTTGTCTGATGCCCCTTCCTCATTTAAATGAAGTCACCCTGTCATCATCTGTCATCACAGTCTTTTGTTTCTCTTTGTAGAGGTCACTGGATTTTTAATTAACATCTTTACAAGATTTTCCACTCTTTTATAGGGTGAGGGAGGCTATATCTATTTTACTGCCACTTTGTCCTCTCACTCAACTGAGTACATGACATGGTAAGTGCTCAGAAAAAGGTTGTTGAATAAACGGTGCTCTAGTATTCTCATGGCTCTTACTGTTGCTCCTGCTCCCGCTCCCTATCCAACTGTCTACCCGTCCATTTACCCATCTGTCCACCCACACACCCACCTGTACATCCATCTGTTCTTTCCTCCATTCATCCATCCATTCACCCATCCATCTACCTATCTATCTATCTACCCATCCACCCATCCACCTGTCTATCTACCCATCCATCTACCTGTCTATCTACCCATCCACCTATCTATCCACCCATCCACCCATCCATCTACCTATCTATCTATCTACCCATCTACCTGTCTATCTACCCATCCATCTACCTATCTATCTACCCATCCACCCATCCACCTATCTATCCACCCATCCACCCACCATCTACCTATCTATCTATCTACCCATCCACCCATCCACCTGTCTATCCATCCACCCATCCACCCATCCATCTACCTATCTATCTACCCATCCACCCATCCACCTGTCTATCCATCCACCCATCCACTCATCCGTCCACCTATCTATCTATCTACCCATCCACCCATCCACCTATCCATTCATCCATCCACCCATCCATCTATCTGTGTACCCATCCACTCATCCATCCACCTATCCATCTATCTACCTATCTACCCATCCACCTGTCTATCCATTCATCCACCCACCCACCCATCTATCTATCTACCCATCCATCTATCTCTCTACCCATCCACCCATCCTCCTTGAAGACATACCTCAAAGCAGTTAGAGTCCTCCCTGATTTCCCCATTCCCCATTCCCCTTTCTATTTCCTTCTTTAGCCTGAAGCCCAAAGTGGTATGTGAACTTAGTGTTGAGGGCATACATACTTAACATGATAATAATAATAGCTAATATTTATTCAGTATTCACCATATGGTAGTCAATCTCTAAATGCTTCCCATGCATTAAATTAATAAGTGCAAGAGCACTCTGAAGTGGGCACTAGAAATATCCCCATCTTGAAGATGGTGACACTGATACAGAGCAGCAGTGTGACATGTCTGAGATCACACAGGCAGTCAGTGCCCAGGCTGGGATGAATTCCTAGGAGATAGACTCTTAATCCTGTATTCTACTGTTGTCTTGTTTCCTCTAGTCTGCCTCAAGTCCAGCCTAAAGAAAGAGAAGGTCTAATAAATTTCAAATGTTAACTCTCAGAAATGGATACTTTCACATGCATCAGCATCATGTTCAATGTGATGTAACTTCATTATAATACAAATTACCCTTTCTGTTTCTTCATTTTGCAAGGAAACTGGTCGGTTATCCCTAAAAAGAAGTTATCCTTGACATCATCCCTGAGTATTCTGTAGGTGAGCAGGTGTCTGGAGATGAGTTTAAGTCCTATGATTAAAGGGTTTAATATAAACTAATTAAAATGAGCAATATGTTATTTTCAGTAATAATAGAAATTATTAATATCTATTTAAAATCATAATATGTGCTCCTGCCCGGGGTAAGGATCTGGAAGGATACTCAACAAACTAGGATTTCTAGGTTATGGGGGCAGGGGTGGAGTTAAGGGCAGTAATCAAATGGAAATTTAATCTCGTCTATAGTTTTTCTAATAAAGAAAAGGTAGTCATGTATTGTGTAATTAAGATTTAGTTGAATGGGATAATGAATAAAAAGGAAAGAGATGGGCACTCTGAGTTCTGGACATTCTTTGAGAAGTCATTTTTCTCCTCTGCCTAACCCTGCTTGCTTTTGCAAAAGTAAAATCATGCCCCCTTTTAGGTAATTTGTGTTCTGCGAAGGATTTCTAATTTACTTTTTAAATTGCTGGTTCTGCAGACGACGTGCCCCAGTGTTGCCATTGAAAAGGCCCAAATTATGCATGAGAAGCCTACTGTGAAATGTATTTTCAGTTTTGACCTAAGCCTTGTCCCAGTGAACCATCTAGCTGTGTTGGAGGGGCAGATCCTCCCTAAATGTGCTCGCCATGGATGATAAAGACCAGACATTTCCCTTTGGCAACATCCTTTCATTGTATCATTCCCGAGTCACCATTCCAAAGGAAGAGAGACCACTGGGGACATGATTTTGAGAAGACGTCCATCATACATTTTTTTTGAACCCCAGATGAGCACTTTCTAGTAACAAGGAAGCATTTAGGCAAAGAGGGAACAGTTTCCATGTAAAATCTAAAACACTTGGACTCACAGAAAAAGGCAGAATTCATCAGTCTATAAAATCACCAAGGGAGAAACTGACACGCTCACCAGATGCTGGGATACCAACAGTAGCAAGCATTCCATTTAAAGCTTGAAAGGAGTTATTTTAGGACAAATAAAAGAAAGGGCTACTTTTGAAGAAGGTAGGTCATAGCCAAGAGCTCTGGAGTTCAGCTCCTTCTAGTTTTGATTCCAAGCTCTGTTGTGCTAGCAGTTTAAGGTCACCAGCACTGTGTCTTCCCCTCCCTATGACTCAGTTTCCACATCTGCAAATTGGAAATAATGATAACGTCCACCTCATAGTGTTACTAGTGTTATATTAAACAATGCACACAGAAAACCCAGTAGATCCTTTAGCATCTCGTAAGTAAGTGGCCATACATATATTAAACATTATTATCCTCCCCCTTATGGGAGGTTATTAACAGAAATTAGGGTTACTATGGTTTAAATAAACTCTAGTAGATTTGGAATTTTCTTCCAAGTAAAAGACTTAAAATAATTTTGGGGGGTGACTTACAAATAAGCAAAGTCAAGGTGGTAAATCCTTCATGGATTTGTAAGGGAAGTAGGGGCATTTAGAGCATCTCCCTGCTGCCTAAGGGGAGGATGCCGTGAAACTCAAGCTCCTCACTCTGTGCACTGTCTGTGGAGCTGACCGGACTCTTGCTGGACCGCCTCGCTGGTTAGACAGTGCCAGAGTCTTTTTTTTCATCCGTTCTCTCTCTCCCTTTCCGAGTTCTTTTGCACCAAGCAAAAGGCTTGCAGAATTGAAAGCAAGTGGCAGTGCTTTGCCGGCCGTTCATTTGGGAAGGCGCGCACCTCTAGCAAGCTCGAACCTGATAGATACAGCCTCTGCCTTTGCAAGGAGCTTGGTTTGGAGCCACCGCTTGCTCCCAGCACCCTGGATTAGTCCTTCCTCCAACCTGTCTTCTGAAACTGAAAGAAACATTTTTTAAAAAGACGTGGAGGTGAGATAGCAGAGGAAGTCCAAAACGAAGTGCACAGAGGGGCCGGCTAACACCCCGCCCGAGTTTGGGATTGTTATTGAGACTCTGGTTTTCACAGTCATGAACTCGAGGTGCCTCCAGGATAAGGGAGAGTCGCCTTATCTCCTGGCATGCCCTCCAACAGGCTCCAAGCGGAGTTTGGTCTCCCGTTTCCTGCCTTTGGAGCTCAGAGCTGGGGCCCAGATCTCAGCCACCCAAGCCAGGATGGGGACAAGCCCGGCCCGCCCCAGAGCTGGCCCTTTTAGGGTTTAAGACGATGGAGATACAATGGAAACATCATCATATGTCGCTTTGCTTTGACTCCATGTTGCCGTGGAAACAGAACATGGCTTGTTCATGGTAAACGACCTTGTCATTGCTTTTATATATGCTCTTAGTTATTGTGCCGAAGTTATTTATAACCTAATGGAGGGAAGTCCCAGGAGAGGAGCATTGTTCTGCTTAATTGTTCCGAGGAGGGGGGGAAGGAGAAAAGTTCTGCCCCAAAGAAAAGGAAAATGGAGAAAAGGAAAGAAAAACAAAATAAAATTAAAAAAAAAAAAGAATAAATTCATTTGAAAATCTTCCCCCAAAACATGTTTGCATTATTTAGGATCCTGTATTCTCTGCTGTGTTTGTTCTCAAAATATATTTGAGTGTTTTGTACAGCCATTATTACGTTTTCTCAAAATCTCTCTAGGACTGCTAGCTCCCTTCAGATGCTCTGTAAAACTTTACCTCTAGTTAGTTAATATTTTATCATCGATTTTGGAATGCCAGGCTGAAAGAAGCTACTTTGTGAATTCTCTACCCATATGATGGCCTTTGAGGAAATGCTGGATCTTTGGTTTGGAAGTGTTTGGATTCTGTGAACCAACATTTTATTTTCACTGGGTATCATACAGTGGCATCAATCTTGTAATTTATCACGTAAGGATGTTTAAACCCCTAACCATTGGTTATCTATTTACCGTCAACAGAAAAGAATCCAAACTCTGTAAAATAATTTAAAGAGGTTTATTGTGAGCCGAATATGTGTGACAATGGGCTGGAGAGTCGCCCAAGAAGCCTTGAGCAAGTGGTCTCCCTGTGGTTGGGTTACAGTTTGGTTTTATACATTTCAGGGGGACAGGAATTACACATAAAGTCATAAATCAACACATGTAAGGTGTACATTGGTTTGACCCGAAAAGGCAGGACATCTCGAAGTGGGGCCTTACAGGTTATAGGTGGGTATAAATATTCTTTGTTTTGTAATTGGTTAAAGAAATGAAGCTTTGTCTAAAGGCTTGGAATGTTTTAAGTTAAGATGAGGAAGTGTGGTAATCAGAGACAAGTCACCTGACATACTCAGACTCAAGTGATCTGTTAAGTAAATTGAGGACCTGAAGGTGTGGTTTAAGCTTTGTCTTCTATAGCCTTAGGCCTGTTACTGAGTTACAAAGGATATCTCCAAGAGGGGAGGGGCCGTGATGAGGCATGTCTGACCTCCCGTCTCATGGCTAGCAACTCAGCTTTAGGGTATTTGTGGGTTCTCCTTGGCCAAGAGGGGGTCCATTCAGTCAGTTGGGGGGAGCTTAAGATTTTATTTTAGTTCGCATTACCATCACTGTCACTATAAAATAAAGGATAAGAGGTATAAATAGATAACATATTTGACCATCTACTCTGTGTCAAATCTATTAACCTCGCTGCTCAAAATGTGGTTGTTTGGCCAGCTATGTCAGACTCACCTAGGGAGGAGTCAGAAATGGAGACTCTCAGATCCCTCCCCAGATGTACCGAGCCCACACTTGCATTTGAATGAGAACCCTCCGATGATTAGAATGGACATCAAAGTTTGGAAGCCCTACTCTGGAGAAATGCCACTTCCATTGTGATCTGCAGACTACCAGCATTAGCATTGCCTGGAAGTTTGTTAAGAGATACAAATTCTCAAGCTGGGTGAGGTGGCTCATGCCTGTAATCCTAGCACTCTAGGAGGCCAAGGCTGGAGGATCGCTTGAGCTCAGGAGTTTGAGACCAGCCTGAGCAAGAGTGAGACCCTGTCTCTACTAAAAATAGAAAAAAATTAGCTGGGTGTGGTGGTGTGCACCTCTAGTCCCAGCTACTCAGGAGGCTGAGACAGGAGGATTGCTTGAGCCACCGAGTTTGAGATTGCTGTGAGCTATGATGATGCCACTGCACTCTAGCTGGGGTGACAGAGGGAGACCATGTCTCAAAAAAAAAAAAAAGAGAGAAAGAAAAAGAAAAAAGAAAGAAAGAAAAAAATGCAAATTCTCAGGGTCCACCCAGATTACTGAATCAGATCTCTGGGCAGCCCCCCAGCAGCCGTGTTTTTAACAGACTCTCTAGGTGTTCTTAGGAGTGCAAAGTATGTGAACCTCTGCTCTAGAGGGAGATCTTATTGTCATTATCCTCGTTTCATAGATGAGAAAAATGAGTCAATGGGAGGAAAAGTAATTTGCGCAGGTACTCAGGAAGTGGCCAAGCTGGGGGTTGGACCTGTGGATATGAATCTGGCGCCGGCAGACTCAACTACTGGGCTACACGGCCTCTGTCTCTCTGGTCTGTGTTCTCCCTTGCACTTGTCACTCTCCCAAATTCTTATTTACGTGTTTATTTTCTATCACTCCCGATACCAGTGGAATGTTAAGTTCCTTGGAAGCTGGGGCCATTTGCCTTGTTAGAATATTTAGCAAGCTTCCCTGTGCCCTGGGGGGCTGTTGAGCCTCAGAGGACTGGGCTCCACCCCCAGAGTGTCTGATTCTGCAGGTCGGGGTGGAGCCCAGGGAGCCTGAGATTCTACAACTCTGACGAGCTCCCAGGTGAAGCTGATGCTGCTGTCTGTAGACCTCACCTGGAGCTGCCAGGGCTTACGCTCCTTTTCCAAGGCGCAGGGAGTGTGCATGTGTGTGAGAGGAGGAGGGGTTGGTGACCATTTCCTATGTGCCCTTCGCTGCCTGGAGTTCCACACACTTTGCAAACTTCGCCTCATTAATCTTCCCCACCCCGGGAGGGCCGGTGTGACGGACACTGGTAGCTTTGTTTCACAGATGGAGAGGCAGCAGCACCGAGGGGACGTGACAGGCCCAAGGTCACCTAGCGAGTTCCTTGGATGAACTCAGAATAGAAACACGGCCGCCTGCCACAAAACCCTGCTCCTCTGGCCGCTGTGAACCTCCGAGCCCCCAAGCCTGCTAAGCCTCTTCTTGCGCTCTCTGCAGTGCCCACTTGCACTGCCTCCAAAATTAGCTTTGTGTCTTTAACCCCACCCTCGGGAGACTCAGGTTCAAGGTTAGCACTAAGCACCTTTTGAGTTCCTTGTAACTTGGACTCTGGAATGATTCTAAGTCAAGAGCAATTAATTATAGAAACGTTAGTTCTTTGGGAGAGCTGCTTCAGTCTCGTGTCTCTGACTGCTGCCAAAGGCCATGCAAAGTCTCCGTATTATCTTTCTCTGCATGCCTTCAGAGCTTATGCATTCATCGCCCCTGACAAGCTCATCGTTGGAGACGCTTGCTACAGATACAGATGCCCAGATGCCAGCTCTGTCTCAAATACCAGAATCAAGCACCTGTTTCCCTAACAAGTTCCCCATGTGATTCTGATGCACACCCATCCTGGAAAATTCCTAAGTAGAGGGAAGTGGACCAGCTTTCAGAGGCACTAACAGTCTCCTTCCCTGGACACTTAGGAAGCCATCAGGGAGGGTGTGGCTCGGGCAAGGGGCAGCTTGGACGGCATTCTGCAGTTCTGATAGTACGTGGCTAAATCAACAGAGGATGGGCCGGGTAGGCGGGTTCCTGGTTGTTCATTACAGAATGTTTCTCCGTCTGGTTGAGAGTCTGTCATGTCGTAGGACTCTATCCAATGGGTGATGTAGTTCAGAACTGACATAAAAGAAAATTTGGTCAAACCCAGTTTGCTTTTTTCACTGGATAGCGCTCATCTGGTGGGATGGAAAGATCCATTCGGTGCAGTCACGGAGTAAATTGGCCAGACTAAGTGCTAAGACGTCCCACCACGTTGAGTTGAACCGGAAGTGTCGATCTGCTTTACAGCTTGCTGTTCTGCAGAATGTATGTGATTCCATGGTGATGTCGGCCGATGAGCCAGGGGCATCCAAGGTACAGGGAAATTGACATCTGACATGGTCTAGTTGCCATGTAGACATGGAAGGGTTGGTTCTGACGGCCTCCATGGTTATTAAGATTTAGTCAACTGATTATATAATTCCATTTATAGGAAACACCTGCAGTAGGTAAATCTGTGGAGACAGAATGAAGGTTGGTGGCTGCCAGGGCCTCGGGGGGAGGGGGATATTGGGAGCAACTCCCTAACGGGTATGGGGTTTCCTTTTGGACTGATGAAGGTATTTTAGAACTAGATAGAGGTGGTGGTTAAACAACGCTGTGAATGTTCTGTCACTGAATTGTTCAATTTAAATAATTGAATAAGTTTTATGTTATGTGATTCTCAGCTCAATGAAAAAATAAAAAAAAACACAAAACAGATAAAACCAAAACAAACCCTAATCGGACACCGTGCACCCCTCCCTTTTCTCAAAGACCTCACCCTAATTTAAGGGAACAGTAATAACAAATCTCTTTTACTTCTATATTAAAGGATTTCTTTCCTCTCTGCCTCACTCATCCTGGTAGAAAACAGTAAAATGGGTATGAATCGTCATCTCTACACACAGATGGAGTAGCTCAACATTGCTTAGGATCCAGGAGCCATCTGTAGGTAGAAAAAGATGCATGGAAGGTCAGACTTAGAAATGTTGAGGGGTGCGTATTATTCTTTTATAAATAGCAGACTTAAATGTAAGGGATGCTCTAAGATAGTCAACTTTAGGTTAACAGAAATAAGATGCAGGCTTAATCTTTTTGCTTTATTCTAATGGGATGCTTTGGCTGACCTGAACTCCTTCCACCTGCTGTACATACCTCACAGTAAATGTACTTTGATTCAGGGTGCATTTGAAGTTCAAAATAATCAGTTTGCATCCGTTTTATTCTTATGTGATAATGAATATTTATTGAGTTTCTACTGTCAGTTCCCAAACTTTACATACATTATCTGCTGAGCATTGCAGTGACCCTGTGATGTAGAGACTGTTACTGTCCCTACATTTTAAACAAAGAATCAAAAGTTCAGCAATCTTCCTGAGCTTGCCCAAGTCGGCAAAGCTATTCAAAACAGCAGAGCTGGGATTTGAACTGTGAAAGTGACAGACTGCCCGTGTACGGCATCCTCATCCTGAACCGAGGAGACGTTCTTAGCGTCCATGTGTGACTCTGGTGACGTCACAGACAGCCTGTAAAACGGCTTTCTTTGTGTACGATGATTTTTGTATCCTCTGCTCTTTTTGTTATTTTTATTTTCCTGAAATGAACGCCACCCCCTCCCCCCAACAGATCCCACACATGTCCGCAGCCTCCCTTGGCCTCGGCTGCCGGGGCAGCTGCAGCGAGATCTGCAGGGCCAGACCGGGCGTTCCTGGGAGGTGATTATTCTGCCAGCCCCAGGAATAAACACGCTGCAATAGGCCCGGCTCTCAGAGGCCCAGTATGGGAGCTGATTGCTTTGGCTTGATAACATTCTTTGAGAGCTTCACATTCTCATAATTAAGACCACGATGCGGTGGCTGTTGCGCTTGCTGGGTTTTGTTTCCTGTGTGTGTAGCAGAATGGTCTGATTTCATTTCCTCGTAATTAAAGTATTCTGAACGGCAGTATGAGTTTTGACCTGAAAGAAGTTGCTAGGGTAATCTGCCCTCTTTCAGCAAAAACATGCGCCCAGAAATGCATTTATTTGAAACTTCTGGTGAAAAGGAATATTCCTCCCTCCTTCCCTCCCGTTCTCTCTCTTTCCTTTCTAGAGTGTTATCACTGAGGCCTACACATTAGGGGCCAATGTATACACCCGGTTTTTAATTATCTTGTGTGATCAGACTTAAGTTGGTGCCTCAGCCTCTGTCCCGTAGGTCTCATAAGGGCACAATTTACGACAACACAAACCATCAAATGGCAGGTAAACAACTACTGAGGACATCTTTCCCTGCACAGGAAAACTTTCCTGTTAGGCAGGTGGGTATGGATAAGAGTTTAAGGATAGCTCTCTCTGTAGACGCTAGGGACCCTTAAAGGCTACCTCTCTCTCTCAAGTGCACACACTCCCTTGTGTGTGTGCATGTGGTCTCTCTGTCTCTCTCTGTCTCTCTCTGTCTCTCTCTCCCTCCCTCCTTCAGTTATTGAGTCATTTCTGCCTTGATTTCCATGTGTGTCACTGTTACCTTGACTCATTGAATCACAGCTGTTAAACTAGATCTCACAATTTTCATTTTAGAGTGCCCTCTGATTCTTAGAATATGTCAATTTTTTTCTAAGCCTTGTATCCTGACTCATAGGACAGGGTTGGGTTTGGAAGTGACTTGTGGTCATTTGTTCTTTTAGAAGCAAGTGATGGAGTCTGGGGGTTTCTCTGCAGGCTTCTTGGTATGTTCAAGGCTATTGCAACACTGGCCCTTAAATCAGTCTTCTAGAGACTATGTCATCGTGAACAACCACCGTGCGCTCCTCTCTGTTGAGCAGAGAAGGCATTTAAAGTGGAGGCTGCAGTTGGAACATTGGGGGCCAATTTAGGAGGTGAGTGACACTGTCGTGTGTCGTGTATGTGAGAACATGCAGTATTGGCTTAGTGGGTAGGGTAGTGGGATGGGCCAGTTCAGATGATTTAACACATGCCTGACATGTCATGATCACACAGTATTAACATTATAATTTATTCAGTTATTATTAATGTTGTCAGGACAGGTTAATGCAATTAAAAAAATCCCCAGCCAGGTGTAGTGGCTCACGCCTATAATCCCAGCACTCTGGGAGGCTGAGGCAGGAGGATCACTTGAGGCCAGGAATTCAAGACCAGCCTGAGCAAAAGCAACGCCCCTTCTCTACCAAAAATAGAAAAAATTAGCCGGGCATGGTGGCGCGTGCCTGTAGTCCCAGCTACTCGGGAGTCTGAGGCAGGAGGATCACTGGAACCCAGGAGTTTGAGGCTGCTGTGAGCTATGATGATGCCACTGCACTCTAGCCCGGGGGACAGAATGAGACCCTGTCTCAAAAAAAAAAAAAAAAAAAAAAA